>CAHIKZ030001860.1:562500-835201 GCA_903632075.3 Acanthosepion pharaonis
AACAGGAAAGTTCTCTGTAGCTGAATGGTTAATAGCACGTTAAGTTATATGACAGTTTTCGCATAGGATACAGGTTCGATTCCTGTCGAAGGACGCATATTTTCTACAAAATTTCTCGAACATTCAGGTTGATAAATGTAATTAATACTGTTTAATTAAAAACAAAACATTTACCCAAATAAGTTGTATTCAAAAGAATGACGTATAAACGGAAAAAATATTAAAGTATTTGTATTGCGCTCAATGTCATGTTAGCAGATATCTATGTTTGATTAGACACCCTCTTTTCTTTTTTTAACAGTGTGAATTATGTCTGTCGGCCTGAGTATTCGAGAGACTTAATTAGAATGTACTCTATTGCGGGGTTCGAACCTGCATTCCCTTTGGGGAAACCACTGTGTGAACCGACATACTTTACACCGCTTGGCAGCAAAGAGCGTTGCAGACGAGCATGGTTTAATTACACTTTTAAAGAATGCACATTTTCTCGTTCCCCTACAAAGGAAAGGGGGTCATATTTAACCCCTGCTGGGCCACACATTTTTATTGTCTTTCGAATGCGCAGGTTGGTAAAGGTGATTGAAACTGTTTAAAATAAAATAACTAATTAATTAAAATGGCATCTACTCAAACATGTATGTAACGTTTAGAGTAACAAAGAATAATGTCGGATTGGAAATTAAAAACAAATATTTATTCCTTAGAAATATGTATGTGTGTGTGTGTGTGTGTGAGAGAGAGAGAGAGAGAGAGAGAGGGAGAGTGAAAGAGAGAGGCAGTGAGAGAGAGAGTTAGCATAATAGGTAATATGGAGAGCTGAATCGATAAGTCAAATTCGATCTCCATTTTATTGCTAGTTACTTTTCACAAAATCCCTCGTTACTTGCATGTCATTATGATTAATGGAGAAAAATGTGGATAGCTGAACAACTGGGCAACCACTCTCCTAAAACTTCTTTGTCGCTTAGTCTTTAGTAATTGTCACAAACTTGCTGTAAATATTGGCAGAATCCAATCAATAATTATAGTGCAAGCAGGCGTTGAAAAAAATATGAAATTTGTTAATCGATACAAGAATCGATATTTTGATTATTTGTATTGTTTAGCATGTGCGTGCACCCAGATTTCTGTCATGAGAAAATCATAATTATCTTCCTATCTTTTGTAGATCTTAGCTATGTTTTATCTTTTTGCTATCTCTTCTAATCCCTGTTCTGCCAACCATTTACACAAGCTTTTTCTTCTTCTATTTGGTATATCCATTTAGGACATGAGTGATCATGGCTCTCCACAAATTCTTGGCCTTTGTAGTTCTTTGTCTTTTTGCTATCTCCCCTAATCTCTGTTCTGTCAACCATTTACACAAGCTCGTTTTGTAGGTTATTCGCAAAGTAGTTTTTTCTAAGTTCTCTTTCCTTATTATGTGCTCTCGAAATTTGATTAAAAAGAACCGGAAAAGTCTTTCTGTTTAACATTATACTGTATTTTCGCATTTTTCGGATAAGATGTTGAGTATTATTTTCAAAGTTGTGGATAAACTGTCAGGGCATATTTTGTTATTTTTGTTCGAATACTTCTAACTTTCACAGTCATTATCAAGAACCGACATGGTGTCTGTGTGATACCTTGAATTCCAAATATAGACAGATACGTAGAAACACATACGCATAAATGCTTTTCTACCAGACAACCTCAAATGAACACACATAATATTTTAATGTATGGTGCTACTGCTTGGGCATTAAATAAAACCCTAGAGTCTAAGCTTGATGGAACTTACCATCGGATGCTGAGAGCCATACTTAACATCTCTTGGAGACAACAGCCAACTAAATCACAACTCTCTGAACCCATGCCTGTTATTTTTACAATCTTACGCGAAGGCAGAACGCACTTTGCAGGATGCTGCTGGCGAGCAAAACAAGAACACGTGCGTGATCTCCGCTCCGGACACTTAGCCAAGGAGCAAAATGAGTTGGTCGCCCAGTAACCACCTATATTCATCAGCTATGATATGACACAGAATGCCAACCTAATGACCTTCTGACCTTGATGCAGGACCCGGATGGTTAACATAATAGACTCATGAATGTCCAAGACAGCTCGAGTGAATAATAGAATAATAATATTTCTTTGACTTGATTCCACCACAGGGGTTAACGAATACATTTCAATGTCCCTCAGCCAATTCTAAGGAAATATTAATTTTTCGGTTGTATTCCTTGCCATAACTATATGTGGGTACTCCATCCGATACAGTTGTGACAAGAAATACAATCTTACGTAAATGCACTTTTCAGAACACTGAACTTGCAAGTGATCTACCGCTCTGGACACAATTATGGCGCAACACGTCGCCCAGCAACCATCTACATTGACCAGCTATGTTATGACACAGAATGCCAACCTAATGACCTTCCGATCTTGATACAGGAATGTGATTGTTAGCATGACAGACTCTTGACTGTCCGAGATAGCTCGACCGAATTATAAAATAATATTTCTTTGACTTGATTCCACCACAGGGGTTAACGAATACATTTCAATGTCCCTCAGCCAATTCTAAGGAAATATTAATTTTTCGGTTGTATTCCTTGCCATAACTATATGTGGGTACTCCATCCGATACAGTTGTGACAAGAAATACAATCTTACGTAAATGCACTTTTCAGGACACTGAACTTGCAAGTGATCTACCGCTCTGGACACTTAACCATAGAGCAACACGTGCAACTACCTACATTGATCAGCTATGTTATGACACAAAATGCCAACCTAATGACCTTCCGATCTTGATGCAGGACCGGGATTGTTAGCATGGTAGACTCATAAATGTCCGCGACAGATCGACTGAGTAAATAATAAATATTTTGCTGAAAAACGTGGTGTACAGTATTAAAGTAAATCTTAACACAACTATTAATCTGCGATCTCATCACTAACTTGGTCCTTGGCAAGTTATCGGCAATTTTCATTCACTGTTTATTCCCTCGATAAAATAAATATTTAGCAAGTTTTGTGTCGTGAACTAAATTGTGTTTATTTGTGTTCGTTGCTATATATACTTAAAGTTAAATTTCATGAGAATTTTATTAAAACTTGTCTTTTTCTAAAATACGCCACACGGACGTTGTTTGTTAAAAAGAAAGTATTTTCTAAGTTTATTAACGAATTCATGCATATTTAGAATTATATAATCAAAATGAAGTTTGTTTAATTTAATATCTATCCTGTAATACAAAACAACATTATTTTATATATTTATTGATCAGGATCTCCTCTCCTGTCTAATGAAATATTCCGTTGTTATTTTACAAAGAATCACTTGACGCCAACAAACTTTACGTTACCTTAACAATGGAATATCTCATATGTAATATATTGCTAATAGATTTTTTCTTTCTTTTTTTAATGATTTAAAACTCGGGAATCTTTCTTATAGCGATTTACTAAGTGCATCTTGGATTTTACACAAACCCGAAATTATGAAGCATCCAGTGAGTACCTGACTCCCTGTTCAGTCGTAATTGTTCTAGCGAGACAAGCTTGTCAACTATTATGCCCTGTCGAAATGCCCTAATAATCTTTCTTATCTATAACAATAGAGGTAATTGGATTGATGTCACTTCTGCTTTTTAATCAGCCAGAAAATAAAAAACACGCAATTGCAAAATTAATTATATATTGTTATCATTTTCTGTCGGTACGGATAAACACGTATTCATATATATCTACATGTATACATACAAATACACAGAAAGATATACACAAACACACACACACACATATATATATATATATATATATATATATATATATATATATATATATATATATATATATATACACAGAGGGGGGAGAGAGATCCGGGCTTGAAGCAATCGAACATCTAGCCACACTGAAGAGCTGTGATACAGCTAAACACAGCTTGTCTGTGGATGACTATATATATATATATATATATATATATATATATATATATATATATATATATATATATATATATATATATAGTGGGGGAAATAACTATTCGTACACAATGAATTTTTTTAATTAACATAGTTATAACTACTTAAAAAACTTAAAACCCATACAATATTTTTTACACCACAGCATAATGCTGTAATATGCCAAAAACAATTAGAAAACTTTGTTATAAATGAAATTATGTTATTTATAAAATTTCGAGGCGAAAAAAGTATTCGTATAAAATACGTCTTTAATATCAAAAGGCTTAAATTACCTTTATTTACATAATTCTGTGTATGATTTTACTAGCTTCTTCCAATTATCTTATTATCGGGACAATCTTGAACATTCAGCAATTAATTTCTGATATAAGGTTATCTCTGCACACAAATCATACACTATAATTGTCATCATGGGGAAAGGCAAGGAACTACCAATTCGCAAAACATTTAGTCATCAAAAATTGAAAAGAAGGCAAGACCTACAGGAAAATAGCAAATATCCTTAATATACCATTTACTACTATTAGTAGCTTTATTGATAAGTATAAAAAGGTGAAAAACTGTTGAGAACAAATCAAGATCTATGTTAAATAAAAAAAATTCATGGTGTGCGAATATTTCTTCAATACACCGTATATTGCTATGTAAGCAATACTTTAAAAATAAACTATTATTTAAACAAAAGAAATAAATGAAAAAAAAAAGAAATACACCTATATTTTTAAAAAATTTAGAAAACCCCAGGTTATTCCAGAAAATTAGCCTAAATATAGGTCGTCTTTGACAGCGGAAATAACATTGTTGCATCATCTTTCGACACTCATAGACGAATGATAAAAACAAAAATTTGAAAAGGAATAATGTGAGAGTTTAAACCAGGTGGTTCTCAACCGGGGTCCACATGGACCCTAGGGGTCCATGTAATATTCCCGGGGGTCCACAGGCAAAACACAAATTTATATTAGTGAAGAATAGAAAATTGTTCTTATGTCCAATAGCTATGAAGGGGTCCACCAAGATAAAAAGAAGGGGAAAGGGGTCCATGGGTAAAAAAAGGTTGAGAACCACTGGTTTAAACAGACAACAATCTGAAAGAAAAAAAAAAACCACAACACCCTACACATTTATAAATACGTATACGTAAAGGCGTACACACATATGCATACATGCATGCATACGCACACACACACACATACATACACACACATACGCATTAACACAAAGAAAAACCAACTTAACATCAATAAAAAGCGCATAAATTATTTTTTTTTAATATAAAAATATCGAAAGCGAGAAAATTGGCAGAATTTACTGATACCTCCTTACAAGTGGCCCGAACAATTACACAAAGGTTCGTCTACAAAACTCTGGAGTAGAGATCCTGAATATAACATCAATCAGCTAATTTCCTAAAAAATACCCTGAAAAATACGTATGCGTCTTCCATGACGAATGTAAGGCAACGCCCAGGCTCAAGTAAGCTTGAACGGTCACCTAATTGACTTGACTGATAGGGACCCTGATTTGTATGTTGAATCATTACACTATAATGTTAGCTATTTATCTAATTCAGTCATTTATATGATGTAACCTCAGTACTTAGTTGTTACAAGTATTTCCAAGACTATAAACCTTCCTGGAGCCGAGCCACAATCTTAAACATGCTCTGTTTATTAGCAGTAGAGGAAGCCTTTCTTGTTCTTGATTAGTTTGTCATTGCCATGCAAACGGACGAGTGATTAATGTAAACAATACGTGACACTAGTATGTGAGGGATGTATGGTGAATGTGTTGTTGTATGAGAATAACTTTTTTTCTAAGAAATTTCTTTCCAGTATTAGGGTGTGTCTTCCAATCCGCAGCATCTTGTAAGCCGGAAAATATGGTATATAAAGCATGTTATTCAAGAGACTAGGATGTGTCAAGGAATCGAAGCAGGTGGGTGGCAGCACACCAGTATTCTTTGACACAAATGAATTCTTATAGGTTGCCTTTTATTTAGCTATCCATCATCAACCATGCTTTGAAAGATTGTGAAGGATATTAAAATAATCGGTTAATTTGCAATATAAACACCAAAAACCCACGGTACTGAGAATATACCATTCTAGTTTAAAATTGTCTGGTCATTTCGAAAATGACGTTAAAACATTGCGCTCGATTACCATTTTCGATTTATCGTCAATGTAAGTTCGATCTCTTTCGCGTCATCCGGCCGCCACTACTAGCGTTGTTTACATACGTTTTCCTCCATGAGTAATGCGCGGAAGCTTACTGAGTTAACAGCTTTTTTACAGCTTTTTGTATCTCACTGATCTTGATTACTGAGCGATTTTCACGGATGTTATTTTAAAATGCGCTTATTTTTTTCAAATGAACAGTATTTTTTTCTTTATTGTCCTTAATAAATCTGCTTAGAGCTAATGTTACAGAATCTCAGCCTAAAATGTAATTTATGAAGTTTTAAATTCAAGAAACGTCCTTTTTTTCCAGGCACATAATTTTTATTTTATTTTAATTGTCGGATTTTACATTTTTTTCGCGAATTATTCCGCGCATTCATTTCAAACTTCACGCATTGCGCAGTAATCAAGACAAGTGAAACTTCTGCGCCGCATGATTACTCGAGGCAAACGTATGTAAACAAATCCAGTAATGGCGGACGTTCTGAGTACGCGACGAAAAGGAAATCGAACTTACATTGTCCATAACTTCTAAACGGTAATCGAGCGCAATGTTTTAATGCCATTTTCGAAATAACTAGGCAATTTCACACCAGAATGGTACATTCACAATACGGGGGGGGACTTTGGTGATTATACTAAAATTAACCGAATAATCCAGAACCTGAATTCTGTACATATACAAAAATAGAAAGGTTTATAAGGCAAGGATGTGTCTTCTCACCGGACTTATTCAACCTTGACAACGAGGTGGTTTTTAAATAAATTAGAATTCTTAACAGAATTCATTATTGGCAGCCACAATATTAGCAACATTAGATATGCAGATAACACAATGTTAATAGCAGACACAGAAAAGAAACTACAAGAACTCTTATTGAAGGTAGTAAAAGAAAGCAAGAAGAAAGGACTAAACATCAATTGTAAGAAGATAGAATGCATGATTGTAAAGGAAGAACCCGACATGCGAATTACAAATTAGAGATACCAAAATTAAAGAAGTGCAAAGTTTTAAATATCTAGGAAGTGTTTTAACAGACGATGGAAAATTGCGACACCAAAATCTGATGGTGCATTGGGATAGCGAAAGTTGCCTTTCAAAAGTTAGGCATAGTATTAAGAAAAAGGAAATTTTCAATTGAAATAAAGAAAACAGTACTAAAATGTTATGTAATATCGGTATCTCTATATGACAGTAAAAACTGAACTATCTCAGCACAGATAGAGAAGAGACTCGAGGCAGTAGTAATGGGATTCCCCATAAGGATACCATGGCCTGGGGATGTGAGCAATGGTGATGTTTTAGTGAAAATACAAACAAAATGACACTTATACTTAACATCAGAAAGAGACAATTGAAGTTTCTAGGTACATAATGAGAAAAGACGGATTAGAAAATTTGGTACTGACAGAACATATTGAAGGTAAAAATGGATAAGCAAATAAATAACCTACCTAACCGGCTTGTTGGCAGAACAGGGATTAGGAGAGATAGCGAAAAGACAAAATTTACTAAGCGCTACAAAGGAGAGGAAATTGTGGAGAGCCATGTGCGATTTATACATTTTGGAATAAAACTAAATCCTTCCTTTGAGAACATGAACTGAAGGTATGCGTGTTAGTTAAGAAACTAGCATTAAACAAAAAGCATTTGAAGACATTTCATCAAAGATATATGAATTACAGTGATCCCTCGCTAATTCGCGGTTCTACTATCGCGGATTCACGACTTCGCGGATTTTTAAAATATATATATGGAAAATATATCGCGGAGTTTCTGGAAAATTTTAGAAAAATCGTGATATATGAACACCTAAAATTTTTCATTACACCCATTAAAATATTAATAATAAATATTATTTCCTGGTCTAGGAACAACAAAACAAGCGTAAAATAGCAATAGAAAGGGCAACGCCGTCTGAAGAGACGTAAAATACAATTATCGGCTGCAGAGTAGAAGTCATCATGAAGCAAATTCATCATCATCATCATTCAAATTCTACTTCAACTTCTATCGTGTTGAATACAGAAACAATCTTTATTTTTTTAATCTAAAGTGTTATTGCTTAACATTTCTCCTTGTTATTAATAGAGTACTGTAATGAGTGGGTTGTTAACAGTACAGGGAGGGTTTTAAAAGTCTAAATACACGTTAAATAAATACTGTAAATATGGTGTCCCTACTTTGCAGAAATTCAGTTATCGCAGCCGGTCTTGGAACCAATCTACAGCGATAAACGAGGGATCACAGTATGGGATATAGGTGCTTGGAATACGATTACATGAAACTAAGATAGAGCCGCATTCTAATAAAGGTGTATTTGACTAAATTCACAACACGACGAAAATAATCGACTTTTGGAGTAAGAGTCTATAAGCGGTATTTGAGAAACAATCTTGAAGTTTCAAAGAACTGAGTTATTTTGGATCAACCATTTGATCATCTTAAAATGTTATAAGATAGGGCCCTACAAAGACTAATCAAGACAGTAAAAATTCAAATGAAGGAAGATTACCAAACAAATCATGGATCGGTAAGATGTCTAGTTTAATGACAATATATATCATTGAACTGATGCTTCGAGAATATGAACTGAAGGGGTCCATTTTAGTTACCCTCCCCAATATTAACAAAAACCTCATTGATCAGTGTGATGTCCAGTTTCATATCAGTCGATATCACTGGACTATTGTTTCGAGAACATGAACTGAAGGGGTCCATTTTAGTTACGCTCCTCCCCAATATTAACAATAACGTCATTGATCAGTGTGATGTCCAGTTTCATATGAGTAGATATCACTGAACTGATGCTTCGAGAATATGAACTGAAGCGGTCCATTTTAGTTACGCTCCCCAATATTAACAAAAATGTCAATGATCAGTGTGTTGTCCAGTTTAATATCAGTAGATATCAGTGCGCTGATGCTTCGAGAACATGAATGAAGGGGTCCATTTTAGGCACGCTGCCCAATATTAAAAAAACGACATTGATCAGTGTGATATCTAGTTTAATATCAGTAGATATCCCTGAGCTGATGCTTTGAGAACATGAACTGAAGGGGTCCATTTTAGTTACGCTCCCCAATATTAACAAAAACCTCATTGATCAGTGTGATGTCCAGTTTCATATCAGTAGACACCACTGAACTAATGCTTCGAGAACATGAACTGAAGGGGTCCATTTTAGTTACGCTCCCCAATATTAAAAAACGACATTGATCAGTGTGATATCTAGTTTAATATCAGTAGATATCCCTGAGCTGATGCTTCGAGAATATGAACTGAAGGGGTCCATTTTAGTTACACTACTAACGTTAACAAAATGTAACTCATTTGAAATTAAGTTTTTGATCATAGAGTTATGAACAATGGGATGCATTTAGTTGTCTGGAAAAAGATCCCATTAAAAAATGATAAATAGGATTGTGCTGCATTTTAATAAGCGTAAATTTATCAAAAGTTCAACATGAAAGCAAAATGTCTCATGGTAAAATGAACTTTTGGAGTAAGAGACTCATGCTTCAGGGAAACATATGTGATGGTTCAATAAAGTTAGTTACAATTGACAGTTGCTTGAATAGTGTCAAATACATCAAGTTGCTGAAGGATTGTTTGTTGCCAGACTTGGATCAAGATGAAATCTTTTTATCATGATGAAGTCCCATGTCATAGAGCTAACGGTCATATCACGTTAAAACACAGGTTTTCGTACGATCACCGAAGTTAAACAACGTCGAGCCTGATCAGTACCTAGATGGGTGACCACCTTGGAATACCAGGGCTGTAAGTGTAATGGATAACGACTCGGAATTGGAAATCGGAGAGCCGGGTTCGAATTCCGGTTGTGTTTGTTGCATTCACTTACGCGCAAATACCCTTGGTGGGGGCTATGAATACGCTTATTTCCCTCCAAGCTATGGATTAAATAGTATGACTTGTATCTGTAAATTATTATTATCTCCATAAATTTCTTACAATATAATAATAATATTATAATTGATAATCCGTAAAAAAACAACCAGTCAATCATGTTACAGTGTCTAGCTGATGAAGATGTCACCATATTGAATGAACCATGACATTGAGCAAATGTGGACAGAAGTAAAAAGTGAATTTTGTCAAAGGAATCCACGAGATCTTGAAAATTTGAAAATGGCATGTAATGTCTGTGAAGATGACAAAGAATTTGCATACATCTCTTCCCGAATTAAATTAATTACTCAAATTTTACAGGGTAGTCACACAAAATAATAGCAATGTACAGTAACTTCTTGAAATAGAAATTATTTAACAAATTTTTATTCTCTGATTTGAAATACTTGGTTTACTTATAGTAACCGAAAACATTTGCGGTGTTATCTTTTATTTTCCCCTCTCATTCAAAACCCCTGCTACAAAGTATAACTATGGATGGAAATGATTCCAATAACGACAATATCTCATGTGTATCGAACACGATGCGAAACATTCACATAAGTTAGGAATTATTAGAAATTTGCAATAGTTTAAAGCAGCGCTTCTTAAACTTTTTTCATTCATGACTCCATTTTTCATCACGAGATTTTTCGCGACCCCATGAAATAAATATAAAATAAAACATACAAATAAATACATAAATCACTTTTCTTTTCTTCCTTTTTTTTTTTTTTTTTTGCTCAACAATATACATATTAAAAAAAATAGTTATATTATTTGTCAAAATAAAAGTAGTAATTTTACAGGGTAATCACACAAAATAATATAGTAGTAATTTTAGAATTTGTTTCAAGTCCAAAAATAAACCAAAGTAAATGTTTCGTTTTTCTTTCCTTGAAGAGACAGGAATGAGATCTATACTGAAAAAGAAAAAAGTAATCTATTTTCGAACACATAACTTTAGCAATTTTATCTCCCCAGCTACGGGTTAATTAGTAAGACTTATATCAGTATATCATTATTATCCACGCCACCCACAAAAAAAAAGAAAGAAAAATCTGCAAAGGGTTGATAAGTCGTAGAATACAAATAAATCAATCAATTATTGATTCCTTCTCAAAGATAATTTTAAAAAGTAAAGAATAGATTATATTTAATGATCAGTATCGATAGTCGACTATGACGGTTTGTCAATATTTATTTTTGCATAAAGATGAAAATGTGGTAACATGGCTGAAAAAATGATTGAAGAAAAAAGGGAAGATGTTGGCTTACATCAGCGATTCTTAAACTTTTTCATTCATGACTTTATTTTTCATTACGAGATTTTTCGCGGACCCAGTTATTAAATATGAAATAAAACAAATAAATACATAAATCACTTATTTATTTGCTCAACAATATACATATAAAAGCAGTAGTTATATTATTTGTCAAAATAAAAGTAGTAATTTTAGGATTTGTTTCAAGTCCAAAAAAAAACCAAAGTAAATGTTTCGTTTTTCTTTCCTTGAAGAGACAAGTTGTGATCTACGCTGAAAATACAGATCCGTTGTCATTGCACTAATCGCAAAGGCGTCGCACGCGTGTTTTATTACCGCAGCGCATGCGTGGTGCATCACTTTAAATATTTGTGAAATAATATAGAAATTGAAATTCAAGGGTTTTGAATTTAATTTTCCCCACCCCAACATTTCGCTTCGCGACCCAGTTTACAGTCGGGACCCATAGTTTAAGAATCGCTGGTTTAAAGTATCCGAAGTCTTTGCACACTACTGTACTTATATTTATTAGCTATATATCGTGTGAGATTCAGCTTATAATATCTAAACCCTTTAAAGCTATTGATACCTTGTTTTCGAGATATAGAATTTTCTATGCTATCAGTATAACATGAATATAGATTAATAAATAAAACCAAGATATATAAACCATAGAAATAGGAGCATTAAAGCTAAGGATAGTCACACTAAAGTGTTAGAAAACTGAATAAGGTTGCCTAAATAATGCATCTATGTGCATTGAACACCAAATATTTTAAAATTTAAATTTAATGCTAAGCAATCCTGTTTCATCGGCGTTTCTTATTAGCAGTCTTATCATTTTATGAACAGTTCTGTTTAGGATCTATTCTGCTCACCCTCAAATGGGAAGGAGCTATAAATTGCGCTCTAAAAATAGCCTGCTTCACTCACACCTGTCTGGAAAAACGCTTCCAGAAAGTTAATCATCATGCGGTCAAAAAACACCAAGAATGAATACCATGAAATTTGAAGCATGGATCATTGAAACTAATAAGCAATCCCAACTCAGAGAGAACAGAAAGAAGAACGGCTTTTGTTGGCTATTAACTGAACAAGTTCAATTTTGACATTGTTACTGACTAAAACTTGGAGAAGGGAACTCAAAGAGCAAGTCCTGTAGACTCCCTTCTAGAAAGGACTTGAACATAAACACCCAAGAATCCATAGAGTAGATTTTGTCACCCGAAACTATCTCATTCAAAAACTGACAGAACTACTTATGAGGATCAATGAACGCCTTATGGCTCTCAAAATCCAATTAGTAAAAAAAAACAACTCGTCACGATCATCAGTGCGCATGCACCAACTTTGGATGCTGAAGATAAAGTCAAAGACACCTTCTATTGATATATCCTCTACTCCCAAGGAAAACAAGATCATCCTTTCAAGAAAATTCAATACCAGATTTAGGGAAAAAAATCACGAACTATGGAATGGAAGGAAGGAATTAGTAACATCAACGCCATTTCTTAGTAAATGTGCCGAACAGAACCTGGTGATCACTAACATCCTGTTTCGTCAGAAAGAGAGTTATAAAATCTCCTGGCAATATCTACGTTTCAAGTAGTGGCCATTTATTGATTATGTCAATCCCGAAATCAACTGGATGTACCCAAAACGAGAACCTTCGCTGGTGCCGATGAGTACTGGTCAAACCATTGTCTCATCTTATCAGTTATAGAAATGAAGATCAAAGACAAAAGAAAACATCAAAACACGAACAATATCATCAAGAAGTACAATGTTGACAATTTCCAACAGAAACTTCTAGACTGCTTCAACAACTACTATCATCCGTTAAAAGACCACTGAGACCACTGAAGAATGCTATTATGACATCATGTAAAGATGCCATTGGCTTCAAGACAACGAGTAATCAGTGATAAACAACTACAACCAATCACCAAGAAAAGACAAGTCTTCATTAACTTGCAAAACAACCACGACAAAAAGGAGGCTATTCCAGCAGGCAAAGGTAGAAGTCTAGAAAAATCTGAGAAATGGAGAGAAAAAGCTACTGAAATTAAACAACTCGCAGATGCCCATGACACTCGTGACTTCTTCAATGCTACAGAATCCATATTTAGTCCACGAGCACACGCACGAGCTCACCTCAAAAGTAAACATGGATCAACACTATTGAAGGCTAACACTGACGTCAATGCCAAATGGAAAGAGTACTTTGAAGAGTCTGTCGCTCACTTTCTGAGCGACGGTTCGGTTTACCTCTCTGTCTACGGACGGAGAGGAACCCGAAGGAGGCTACGCCGAAGGGCGGAGTCTCCTTCGGGAGGTAAACTCGGCCCAGAACCCGTTTATACGGGTTCAAATGGGCTATTTTTTGGCCGAGCCAAATGGCTCGGAAAGCCCACGTTAAAAAGGCCTTGTGCCACATGACGCCCTCGTGGGGGGACGACTAAATATAGTCTGTCGTTCACTTTCTGAGCGACGGTTCGGTTCAACTCTCTGTCTACGGACGGAGAGGAACCCGAAGGAGGCTACGCCGAAGGGCGGAGTCTCCTTCGGGGAGGTAAAACCGGCCCTGAACCCGTTTATACGGGTTCAAATGGGCTATTTTTTGGCCGAGCCTAATGGCTCGGAAAGCCCACGTTAAAAAGGCCTTGTGCCGCATGACGCCCTCGTGGGGGGACGACTAAATATAGTCTGTCGTTCACTTTCTGAGCGACGGTTCGGTTCAACTCTCTGTCTACGGACGGAGAGGAACCCGAATGAGGCTACGCCGAAGGGCGGAGTCTCCTTCGGGAGGTAAACCGGCCCTGAACCCGTTTATACGCGTTCAAATGGGCTATTTTTGGCCGAGCCTAATGGCTCGGAAATTCCCACGTTAAAAAGGCCTTGTGCCACATGACGCCCTCGTGGGGGACGACTAAATATAGTCTGTCGTTCACTTTCTGAGCGAACGGTTTGGTTTAACTCTCTGCTTTCGGGCGGGAGGAACCCGAAGGAGGCTACGCCGAAGGGCGGAGTCTCCTTCGGGGAGGTAAACCGGCCCTGAACCCGTTTATACGGGTTTAAATGGGCTATTTTTTTGGCCGAGCCTAATGGCTCGGAAAGCCCACGTTAAAAAAGGCCTTGTGAACATGACGCCCTCGTGGGGGACGACTAAATATAGTCTGTCGTTCACTTTCTGAGCGACTGTTCGGTTAAACTCTCTTCCTACGGGCGGGGAGGAACCCGAAGGAGGCTACGCCGAAGGGCGGAGTCTCCTTCGGGAGGTTATCGGCCCTGAACCCGTTTATACGGGTTCAAATGGGCTATTTTTTGGCCGAGCCTAATGGCTCGGGAATGCCCACGTTAAAAAGGCCTTGTGCCACATGACACCCTCGTGGGGGGTGACAGAATATTGTGAATATTGTCCGTCATTCACTTTCTGAGCGACGGTTCGGTTCAACTCTCTGTCTACGGACGGAGAGGAACCCGAAGGAGGCTATGCCGAAGGGCGAAGTCTCCTTCGGGGCGGTAAAACCGGTCCTGAACCAGTTTATACGGGTTCAAATGGGCTATTTTTTGGCCTAGCCTAATGGCTCGGAAATGCCCACGTTAAATAGGCCTTCTGCCACATGACGCCCTCGTGGGGGGACGACTAAATATAGTCCGTCAGTACAAGCTTGTTGGCGAGATTATTTAGCAGACTGCTATTTTCAAATATCATCATATTTTTATGTAACCTATTTGGGTGGTGGTGGTGCAAAAATTTCCTTTACCTTTACAAGGTTAGGTGAATTAATCCTGTGCCGATTGGAAGTATCCCGAACTCGCCGGTGTAGGCAACCTTTTCGCATGGTCCCTCCAATATGCTGCTGGCATCTTGGTGGTGTCGCAAAGGATCAGTACAAGAAAATATCCCGTGACTCAAGCGCGACATACCCAGCCGTTTACAGTCTTGATATGACTGTTTTGCCTCTTCAATTGAATGTCAGACCGATGACCGAAATGGACCAATACACATCACGCACCGCTTCCAGGAAGGTATTTTCGTAATTGCACGTGACGAAATGACAGACAACTGAGTCGGATCGGACGTGCAAGCAATATAATACCTTCGCCAGTTCACGTGGTCCGGCTTGACATTTGGTTTGGAGACAGCTGATGAGTTCGCAGGCTTAAGCTATGTGGGAAAGGCTCATGTGGGCCTTACACCCAATGACAACTGTTCTGTCATCCCGTGATAATTAGTATGGGTGAACTCTTACAGCCTCCTGAAAATCGAAACCGGTCGTGATGATGAGGGGCTTGATCAAGCCAGCTGTTTACGGTCAGGACTTTATCGTACCCTTAGATGCTCTCCGATAAGACCCACATGGATGCATCTTAGCGATTCTCTATAGAATATTTTCATCAGACTTCGCACGTTGGGGTGGATTACAATGGCAGTTCCCTATTCACCTGATTATGCACATTAATGCGGGTTACCTTCCACGCCCATGAAGTTCGAAGATGAAACGAGATGACGTCGCGCACCGGCAAAGGGCGAAAATCGGTGCGTGTCCGAGACGGCGTGGTGAAAGTTTTGAAGCCGCGCGGGGAGTGTCCGTCGGGAAAAAACCGGCTCGCGACGTACAACAGATCTCGTTTGCTCCGTCCCGGGCAGAAGGATGCAGTACGTTTGAGAAACCGGTAGAAGATGGCTCTCCGACTTTGCGATGATGGTGGGGAGTTTAGAAGTCGCTTTCTGTCTACGGGACACCACGCATCGATCTGCACACCGGAAATGGGTTGCGAATTCAGAGGGGAGCGGGTATAAAGGGGACGAGTATAAAGGCGATCAACAAAGACCGCGTCGCTTCAATCCGACGGGCATCCCGAAATGAGGTCTATCCCAGCCTTATTAAGCACACCCAAATGTGTCCCCACGCGATTGGGGTGAAAGATCTGACCCGTTTACTCCTGAACGGTTTCACGCTCTCTTGATCTCTCTCTCTCTCCAAAGTTCTTTTCAATTTTCCCTTACTGAACTTGTCATCTCGTCCCAGTTTTTATCCTTATATGGAGCATATCACCTTTTCCCAAACAACCCGACTCTTAGATCGAAGGCTGTCGTTCACCGTCCGCACTGAATCAATGAATAAAACGCCGTGGACGCTCCCGATAGTAATTGGTTTTCGTCCCGAACTACGCGGGACGAAAACCAATTACTGCATTCGACCCATGCACCACACGTTCCGAAGCTGTTTACTTGCAACGGGATTCGGCATTTGACTTCTCTCGGTTCACTTACCGTTACTAAGAAAAATCCCTGTTGATTTCCTCCGCTTAGTTCGTCCTGGGTAAGACGATAAACTACATCCAGCAGCAAGGCCTCTGATCAGGAGGATTTGAGGAGCGTGGAACCACCTCTTAATTGCTGATGTTCCCAGGTCTACCCTGACCCGGGGTGGTAGCACCTGTTAGGCTCCCAGCTATGGGCAAATAGTTAGACCCTATACTTGGGTCAAAATACTATGAAAGTGTAAAAATAGATTTTAATACCACAAATACTTTGTAAAAATTTTTTTTATCAGCAATAAATATTTGAAGGAAAAAACTATTACCAGGAATACATTTTTTGAAGGAAAAACATTACCAGCAATAAAAACTTTGTCGGAATTAAATAAAACATCGAGGTTGATATGCCGTAAAACACAACAAACCAAACCTAACTTATAATCAGAAACAAGGACTCATTCCGTCCTGGGTATGACGATGAACTACATGCAACAGCAAAGCCCCTGATCAGGACGTTTTGAGAAACGTGGAACCACTTCTTAATTGCTGGTGTTCTCAGGTACACACTGACATAGGGTGGTAGCAGCTGTTAGGGTCCCATTTATGGGCAAATAGTTAACCCCCAAACTGGGGTCAATAACTTAAGTTTTAATACCAGAAATAATTTGTAAAAAAATATTATTACCAGTAATACATTATTTCCAGTCATACATTTTTGAAAAAAAAAATATTACCAGCTATATATTTTTGAAGAAAAAATATTACCAGAAATATTTTGGAAGGAAAATATATTACCAGCATTGCATTTTGGGGAAAAAAATATCACCAGCAATAAAAATTTTGTCAGCATTAAATAACCCATTGAGGTTGATATGCCGTAAACCAAACCAAACCAAAACAAATCTTCGATCAAGTTCAGCGGGTGCTCTCGTTCGAGCCGAAGGCGACGCTGTTAAAACGATTTTCACGACGAGGCAGGTCAAAACGCTTAAGGTTTTCTTACGACCTCTGAACGAAACGAACATGTCGTACAACACACGTCTTAGTCGGATAGAAGGCAGGGATCGTGGCTCGACGTGCTATCACTGCAGACGACATTGACGACATCGTTTTTCAATCAATGACCGCTCGCGGTCCTGAAGAAACCTAACCCGCGGTCTGCAAGCAACAAATAAAAGTGACGTCTCTCTTTCGACAATCCGTTTTCCATCGCGTGCGAAAAACAAAAGAGAGATAAGAATATATGTAATTTTAAAATGTGTTTAATTTTAAAATGTTTAAAAAATGTTTAAAATGTGTTTAAAATCTAAAAAGTTTAATAATGCAACCTTCTTTACGTACTGTAGCATTACTTCACTTTAAACGAACTATTTTTTTTTATTTTAAAAAATTATATCCTTTACATATATATAAAAACAAATGTATACATGACGTCACTTGCATACAGTAACACGTAAATTAAAGATTATAACATTTTTAAAGATTATGGAAATTAATCAAACGTTTTCTTAACTGCAAACGGATAACATGATTTCTTGATAATAACTAATGATAGTATCAGAGACACTATGAACTTTAGACAATTTAGTCGTAATCTTAACCCAGTTTTACTACAACTCATATCGTGACTAGAAAAATTCATTAGAAAATTGAATAGACATATTTTGTCAGTTATATTTAATAAAAGATTTCGAGTGACACATTTAGCGCTCGAAAGAATTTGGAAAAGTTATTGCTTCTGAGCGGAAACTAGTATAATGAATCGAACAAAAATAAATAAATATAATTTTAAACAAAGGACTTCTGTTGGTCTTCAACCAAACTTACATATTCATCCAAATATTACGACGAAGACATTTTCATCATCTTCATCATCATCATCATCATTCCTCCCCCTCCTCGTTCTCTGTATATATATATATATATATATATATATATATATAAATATATTAGGAGGATTTGATAATTATATTTAAGTAATTCATCGAGTCTGATAGAAACCTCAACAGAATGCAGAAAGCACTGGACGGCCGTTTGCAATCTCTTTGTCACCGAGGCCCGTTGGAACAGTTGGTATGATGTTTGCTTGACAACCTAACTGTCAGGGTTTCAATTCTCGGTAGTGGATGCGCACTGCTGATGAGTCCCAAATATAGGACGAAACGGCCGTCCAGTGCATTCTGTTGAGTTTTCAGACTCGATGAATTACTTATATATATAGGCATTATTTTTCATTGATGCATGTTTCATTAAATAAAATAGACAAGTTTTGTCTATTTATTTTAAGTAAGTTCCTTTCATATTGTCTGATAAGCTTAATCACATTATCATTGAAGGACGAAAGGAAATCGCCACATTGATACATGTTTAAATACAATCTAAGCTTTCGGCTTACATAAGCCATTATCAAAGATGACAATTACTTTTCAATATATCAAACAATACACGGACGAAACAATAATGATAGTCTGTTTTTGTTGCCTGAAAAATTTCAAAGCAACGACTAACTCGTGTATACGAGACGCGGAAGGGAAAATTGCGTCGCAGCTCGTGACGACACACATGACCACGCGAGAGTGAAAATGAGAAGTATTAAGTATGGGAAGCCGTTAGTATAAACCAATGGCCTCTGTTATCAATTATAGGCATTTAAGAATATTTGTGGAGATTTCGTAGTTTATTTTGTTCAGGTTAGGTTTCAACTGTTTTATGTGTGTGTGTATAGAAATGTTGTTTTCGGAGCAATAGTTGAATGTATGTTGATGGTCTAAGTGTGAGAGTCTCCGACTGATGTCAAGTGAGTTGAGTTTCCATAT
Organism: Acanthosepion pharaonis; assembly: GCA_903632075.3. Lineage (NCBI taxonomy): Eukaryota > Metazoa > Mollusca > Cephalopoda > Sepiida > Sepiidae > Acanthosepion > Acanthosepion pharaonis. Next base: position 581,917 of record CAHIKZ030001860.1, read on the forward strand.
CGACATTAGGCAATCATATGTCTAGCCACACTCATAAGCTGCGAAACAGTCTGCCTGTGGTATGTATGACTACACACACACACACACACACACACACACACACATATATATATATATATATATATATATATATATATATATATCTTTACACACAGAGAAAGGCGCGCTGAAACAGGCAACAACACCTCTTTTATACATGCTTCGTTAAAGACCACTAACACGGTACTGCGATTAAGCTTTATATTTAATTTCTCTTATGTTCGTACACTTTGTGTCCAGAAAAGAAAAATCTCTAAACGAACACAGGAAAAAAATTAAATAAAAGCTTAATTTTATTTGTATTGCTTATAATTTGTTCTTTAACGAAACATGTATAAAAAAGATTTTGCTATAAAAATACATGATATTTTATATATATATATATATATATATATATATAGAGAGAGAGAGAGAGAGAGAGAATAAGAGAGAGAGAGAGACTTAGGAAATGCTTGGGACAATTGATCATATTCAAAAAGTTTTTATTTGATCTTTCCCACCAAACGAAAGCTGTAAGAATGCAAGAAAAACTAAATAAAACATTAATGAAATTTCCCTTGTCCGTCATATTTAACGAAAGTTGTTTAAAAGAAAGTTTGCTACCCAAATATAAACTATGAATACGTTCACACCAAAGGTTGTTTTGTGTTTATTGGTAGCTAGCAATATAAAGGTCGCATTTGATTGTATTATGAGAGGTGTCATATAAAGCGAGTAGTTTATAATTTCAAAGTTGGCGTATTTATTTTAATGTCTGATAAATAACATCGAAGAAAATAAGTATAATTTCTGGCTTCTTCTGCATACCGTGTTACTTCAGAATGTAGGTGATCATGGCTTTCCACAACTTCCTATCATTTGTAGTTCTTAGCAATGTGTGTCTTTTTACTATCCTCCCCAGTCCTTATTATGTCATCCGTTTGCACAAGCTTTTTAGGTAGGTTGATTATGGCTCTCCACAACTTCCTATCCTTTGTAGCTTTTTGCAATGTCGGTCTTTTTATTATCCTTCCCAGTTCTGTTTGCCATTCATTTACACAAGCACGTTTGGTAGGCTGATCATAGCTCTTCACAACTTCCTATCCTTTGTAGCTCTTAGTAATGTTTGTCTTTTCATCATCCCCCCAGTCCCTATTTTGTCATCCATTTACACAAGCTTGTTAGATAAGTTGATCATGTCTCTCCACAACTTCCTATCCTTTGTAGCTCTTAGCAATATTTGTCTTTTTACTATTCTTCCTAGTCCCTGTTCTGCAATTCATTTACAGAAGCTTCTTAGTTAGATTGATCATGGCTCTCCACAACTTCCTATCCTTTGTAGCTCTTAGCAATATTTATCTTTTTACTATCACTCCCAGTCCCTGTTCTGCCATCTATTTACACAAGCTTGTTAGGTAGGTTGGTCGTGGCTCTCCACAACTTCCTATCCTTTGTAGCTCTTAGCAATATTCGTCTTTTTACTATCACTCACAGTCCCTGTTCTGCCATCGATTTACACAAGCTTGTTAGGTAGGTGGATCATGTCTCTCCACAACTTCCTATCCTTTGTAGCTCTTAGAAATGTTTGTCTTTTTACTATCCTTCCTACATACTCGTTCGTAAGTATATTACTCGCCTTCAATATGTCCAATGCCTGTGAAATTTCCTAAGTCGTCTTTCTTCATCTTAGAATTTTTGTCTGTTTCTACTTTGAAGTGAATGTCTTTTACATCTCTATTTCCTGAAAAAACGTCATTGTTACCACTTGCTCTTGCCATAATATTCTCAGTATCCTTCTGCAGAACCACATTTCTATTACCTTAAGTCTCCTGTTCATTTTGTGAGGAAATTGTCCAGCCATATAGGACGATCAATATTCCATCTCTTTGTTTTTAGAGGAAATTTTCCTGTTTCTTTGTGCTTTGTTTAGCTTTTTGGTAGACATCTTTTGCTATTTCAATTCCGATTTCGTTGTTTCATTTTCTTTCGTCTTTTATAACACTTTTCAGATATTTAAATCTCTGCACTTGCTTGATTTTGACTTCTTTAATTTGTAGTCACATCTTTCGGTGTTCCTTTTACTGACAACTTTTTCTTGATTTCCTTTACTAGTTTGTCTAGGAGTTCTTGTAGTTTTCTTTCTGTGTCTGCCATCGGTATCCTACAATTTGCATTTCTTCTTCTTCTTCTTCTTCTTCTTCTTCTTCTTCTTCTTCTTCTTCTTCTTCTTCTTCTTTCCCTGCTCATGTATTCTTCTTCTTCTTCTTCTTCTTCTTCTTCTTCTTCCTCCTGCCTCATTTCTTATTCACTGCTCATTTTTTTATCTTCTAATATTCAACTTCTTCTTCTTCTTCTTCTTCTTCTTCTTCTTCTTACTACTACTACTACTACTACCCAGTTACTATACTATACTATATATTACTATTATTATAACTACTATTACTTTAACTGCACATGAATAATCCTCCTAGTGGTAACCTTATAACTTCCTTATGTTCTTTGTTGATAAAATTCTAGCAAATGTCTTCTATTGGTGGGAAAGACGCTAACAATACTTAGTATTAAATAGTAATTACTTATATCCCAACTTATTATTGCAATTCCTTCTAACAAGCAAGACCTTAATTTAAAATTACTTTGCCAAATGTTACTTGTACTTCATTCAAACCGATATTTCAAGAATAAATGTTGAAATCATTTAGAATTATTTGAAAGTAAAGGAGTAAAAGTAAACATCTTTCTTTCAAAATTAATTTCTCGGTTAATTAATTCTACTTTAATTAATTGTGCGATTTTCTACCAGCTTGATTGAGGCTTAAAACCCGCCTCCTGCAAGCAATTAGTGTTAACTACCAACCAAGATTGACTTTTGTGGTGATATCAAATGGAACCATGCTCCGTCGTGTGTATGCATTGCTACCTAAAAGTTCAAGATATTTGACAATTAAAATATATTAACGTAGTATTGAAGAGAACGGGAGGTTAATATTTATGCGGAAGTTCATTTGAATTAACCGTCAACCACTTAACAAAATTCGGTAGAAAATTTCAACAATCTCAAAATAAGTGAATCTTAGATAAACACGGATTATATATAAATGCTCTGCTTATAATAAACAGTATCAACTACATTTACCGGCCTGAATGTCCGAGAAACTTCATAGAAAATATGTGACTTCCGGCAGGAATCGAACCTGTATCCTACACGGAACCGTCATATAGCCTGACTTGCTATACTATTTAGCTACAGATGAAGCGTCTGGTTAGCAAAGTCAAATTACTGTTTTTAAACAACAAACTTCCCATGATTTTTCTCGAACGCTCATATCTACTCGAAACGTATCGTAACGCAAACATTTGACATCATATAATATGTCTATGAATATAATATACGACTATTATTTTAATATATTTTCTGTTTTCGGAGGACACATATTTTCTATGAAATTTCTCATACACTCAGGCCGGCAAATGTAGTTAATACTGTTTATTATAAACAGAGCATTTACTTAAATATTTGTATCTATAAAAAGAACGCATAAACATGAAATATATTAAAATAACTGTCGGACTTAGTCCATTTCATTTATATATATATATATATATATATATATATATATATATTAAATTACAATAAACGTGCAATCAATTTAAAATACATGAATTATTCATGAAAAAAATGAAAAAGGTTAATATTTTTAAAATTTAAGACATCCATCTTGCAAACGATTCAAATATACACAAAATATAAATCCGTTATTGAGTTGAAATTTATAGCTTGTACAAAAATAACATATAATACGGCATTATATTTATATATATTACAACTCAGCATAACGGATTTAGAGGTTTTGTGTACTAAGAATCGTTTGCAAGATGGATGTCTTGCCATTTAAATCATTAACCTTTGCATTAGTTTAGTATGAATAATTCATATAATTATATATTATATATATATATTTATAAAAATCCAAAATATTCTCATATTCATAACTATTTCAGTGTAATATTACTATATGCCAGTCTTCATCAGCCCAAGCCTGTTTTTGGATGGCCCATTCTGAGACAGGCTAAGGCCAATGAAGACTGGCATAAAACATGTACTTGTGAAATAGACTATGCAATGAGGACACACTGTATAATATATTTCTGTTATAATAAATAATTTGAGCTCTCTGTATGGATCAGTTGGGGGACCACGGAAGGAAAAACACGGAACACGGATTAGAGGTAAGAAAGATATATTAAACAAAAGGTTACAAAGATAGTGTAAGTGTAAGCGGAGCTTACTATGTGCTAGTGTCCAATATTGGTAGTCGTACGCGGCTGATACTACGGTATTAGAATACTCTCTCTCTCCTCCTCTCTTCTTCTTTCTAGAGTGTTATGTCGCATACTTTATATAGTCCTGGAAGAGTCCATGTTGTAGGTATGTTACGGTCTCACAATACCCCCCTTCAAAGTTTTTTTTTTTTTTTTTTTTTGAAAAGGAGAAAAAACATAAAACTGTTAATAATTTTTTTCTCTTGGGATTTACGTCGAGCGGTTGAGTAAATTTCCTTTTTCCTTCCTGAGCGTCGCACTTCAGGAGAGACTTGGGGCGTGTCGAGATCGAAGTGATCGAAAATTACATCGATCGGCTCTTCACAGCTATTTTGTAGTGATTCCTCGATTCCTTCAAACGGCATTTTCTGAGCTGGTTCCAATGGCGTTTGTGAGTGTTTTTCGGTCCTTGGACAATATAGACCAGTTCGCCAATTCTTTTTGTTTTATGGTGCCTACTTCCCAGAATGTTATGTTGTTTTTGTAAGCCTTGAAAAAGACTTTATCCCCAGGATTGAAATATTTCTTATGAGGCGATACGGTTTTTTTTTTTTTAACTTTGTTTGCCGTGGAATAAGTTTGTCGAAGACAGACTTGATTTTCCTTGCGAACATTGTTTCTGCAGGCGAGCTTCCCATAGGCGTGTTCGGATTAGGGGTTATCCGATACACCTGCAGAAACTGTTGCAATGCTCTATCTGTCGGTGTGCCTAGTGCCTTTTTTAAAGCCCTTTTTAGAGTGTCCACGAACCTTTCGGCCTGGCCATTCGACCTAGGGTGGTACTGAGGCGTTGTAATGTGGTCCACCTGATATGACTTGCAGAAGTCTCTAAATTCACTTGATGTGAATTGAGTGCCATTATCTGTAACTACACAATCTACCACGCCAAAACGCGCGAATAGCTCGTGTAGAAATCCGATCGTGCAGTTTGTGGTTGGTCTTTTGCATTGTAGGACCTCAGGCCATTTTGAGTGGCTATCCACAACAATGAGGTAGTACATGTTGTCTATAGGCCCTGCAAAATCGATATGAATTCTTTGCCATGGATGGTCTGTGTTTGGCCATGGTTTGCACGTCGTGGTTGGAGCTTTTGCTGCAAGCGCGCATCCTTTGCATGATTCTATCATGTCTGCTATGTCCTTGTCCATGTTTGGCCAATAAACATAGCAGCGCATGAGGCTTTTCGTACGGTTCTTCCCCGGATGTCCCATGTGAAAATCCCTGAGGATTTTTCTTTGTAGGCTGTTTGGAATCACTACGCGGTCATTGTATAGTAGGACATCATCGCAGAGGAGAAAACTTCAGGCACATTGGGGTCTTTGTTGCGAATTTTGCTTTTTATGGATTGAATGAATTCATCCTCTCGAGACTCCCTTTTATGTCGGCCAAAGTAACTGGGAGCTCTCTTATGGTACTCGCGATCATGTTTTTGATTTCACAATTTGTCCTTAGAGTAGCAATGATGGAGTCTTCAAAGACTTCTGTATTTTTTGGAATGAGTTGCGATAAATTGTCTGCATGGCAAATATTTTTGGATGTTAGGAACTCTATCTTGAAATTATAGTTTAAGAGAATCGTTCCCCAACGAAGTAGTCTATTTGCAGTATAGACTGGCAGACCTTTTATAGAACCAAAAATTGTAATTAGAGGTTTATGGTTCGTCTGCAGTATGAACCGTCTACCATGTAGATATCTGTGAAACTTTGTCACAGCGAATATTAACACTAGAGCCTCTTTTTCTATTTGGGAATATTGTTTCTCAGCTGGAAGTAGAGATCTTGATGCGTGAGCCACAGCTTTTCGCGAACCATCTGGCAGTATGCAGAATGCAAGCACCAATGCCGTACGAGCTTGCATCACTTGCGACTATGATGTCGAGACTAGGGTCGTAATGGGTGAGGGAGAGGCCCGAAGTAAGAATTTTCTTGATCTTCTAGAATGCGTCTTGGCATTCCGGGGTCCATGACCATGGTTTGTCCTTTTTAAAGTGTTGGTTGAGAGGCCCTCTCAAATTTTGCATGTTCTTAATGAACCCTTGGTAAAAGTTAGCTAGGCCGAGGAAGCTTTGTAACGCTTGAACGTTATCTGGGGCCGGCATGTTTCTGATCGCGTTGGCTCTTTCTGGATCCGGCCGACGACCGTCTTTATTTATGATGTGCCCTAAGTATTTAATCTCTGGTAAGAAAAAGTCACACTTTGCCTCCTTAACCTTAAAACCGTATTCTTGTATCTTTTCGAATACGTTTATTATATGGTTCCGGTGCTCTGCCGTAGTTTTACTAGTAACCAGTATATCATCCAAATAGGCTGTTGCGTAGTCAAGGTCGCCCAGCATGGCGTCCATGACCTGCTGGAAAATTGCAGGCGCAACCTTTACTCCAAAAGCCAGTCTGTTGTATTTGTACAACCCTCTATGGGTGTTTATGCAGAGCAATTTGGAACTTTCTTCTTCCACCTCTATCTGAAGGTATGCGTCCGAGAGGTCAATTTTAGAAAAAAATTTTCCACCATTGAGTTTATTGAAAATTTCTTCAGGGCTTGGGAGAGGATAGTGGTGATCTTGCAAGGCATCGTTTAACCCTGTGGAAAAATCTGCGCATACTCGTATTTGATTGGACTTTTTTTTTACGTAGACCGTAGGTGCTGCCCACTCGCTGAAATCTGTTTTTGACAGAATACCTGCTTGTTCGAGTCTATCTAACTCTTTGTTGATTTGCTCTAGAGCAGCGAAAGGGACATTCCGTTCTTTTTTGAATACCGGTTTGCACCGTCCTTCACCTTGAACTTAGCTTTCATTTTAGTACATTTCCCAAGGCCGCCAGAAAAAACCTGGGGAAATTGTTGTTTGAGTTCTTTTTTTTAGATTTACCAAATTGGACGTTGTACTTTGTATCTTGCGACAAAATGTACTCATTGGGCAATTCCAAAGATTGAATTTTTCTATCCAATCTGTTCCAAATAAGTTATCTGAAGTTTTCAATACGTAGGCTTTGAGCTTTTTGGTAACTCCATTTAGTGTTACTGTAAGTATTACCTCGCCTAAAATGTTAATCTTTTCGCCAGTTACGGATTTTGCTGTTTTATCCGTTTTTAATAAGGTCGGCTTGTTTAATTTTCGCCAAGTACGCCAGTTAATGGTTGAAAGATCGGAACCCGAGTCAAGCTGGAATTTAATGGAATTATTGAAAATATCCACAGTTACATATTTCCTTAAATTCCTATCGGACAATATCGTCAGATTGAGCTTGCCTAATTTTATTTTTGGGTTTCTCGTTCTGTTCTGTTGGCGTACCAGCACGAAGTTAAAGTATGCCCACTTTTATTGCAATTTTTGCAATATTTTTTGTTCTTAACTGGACAGAATTTCATCCAATGCCATTTACCACAATGGTAACATGGTCCGGGCGGTTTCTTTAACCTATTTGGGTTTTGGTTACTGCGGAATTTAGGACATGAGATTTGCCTTTTGTCTTTTTGAGGGGAATAGGAGGTAGACTTGCTTCTGATTTTATTAATCTGAGCCACACCTGATTCCTCGATAGTGTTTGAGTCACACTTTACAGATATTACTCTTTGACAGTCCTCTGCCAGTTTTTGGAGAGTCAATCCTTGTTCGTTCTCAAGCTTGGTCAGTACCCGTCGTCTGACTTCGGCGTCTTCTGCTGATACTAGACCTTGTGCGAAAATTAAGCACTTGAAATCATCGGCAGTCAGTTCGGCTAGTTTAAAATCATTACAGAGCTTGTTTACCGATGCTGCAAACGTTAGAAAATCTTGCTGGTTGTCTTTGACTGTGTTCAGGCATTTCCAACGTTTGTGGAACAAGGTTGTGTTAGGCCCGAATAGTTCCGATAGGAGCTTAATAGTCTCTGAAAAATCCAAGTCAATGGTTTTCTTGGGTAGTATGAAGTCTACGAACCTACTATGTTCTGTAGTTCCCAGTTTTCTCAATAGTAGACGTACCTTTTTTTTTTTACTGGGCCATTGTTCACAGTCTACGTTGAAAATATCTTCGTAGCGCCTGTAAAAAGCGTCGAACGTTTTGTCGTTCTCTGGTACGTATTCAAAGGTTTCCATTGAATTGTAGATTGTACTCTGGGAGAATATTGTATCTTTTTCAGAGTTTGAGCCTTTTAATGCATTTACGAGTAATTCTTTAAGTTGTTGTTTCTGTTGTAGTTCAGCATTCTGAAGCGTAATTTGTTGGAATTCCATTTGTTGTTTATGTAATTCCAAAAATAGTTGTTGTTGTCTTTCTTCTGATTTTTGTTGCTGATCCAAATTTACTTTTTAGCATTTGGGCAATTACTTTTTGAAAATCTTCCATATTTAGACAAACAAAAATGACAGCGATTTTTTTTGTTGCTTTGAAAACCCGTGTACAAGGGGAGGTACACAAAAAAAAAATCTTGATAGGTTTTTTTTTTTTTTTTACACAAAAAAAAAAAAAAATATGGACAGACAATTAGTTAAACTAAACTAATTATGTGTTTAGCTTTTTTTGAGATTCCGTGGTTCCGTTAATTTTAACGTAATTGTATAAATTTTCACCACACTTATTATTATTTTTTTTTTATAGAGGTACAAAAAAAAGAGAAAACTCGCCTCAGTGAATTTGAGGGGAGAATAATTTTATGCACGAGTTCAACTCAGTTACATAAAAAATTTTTTAGATAGATAGTTTTTTTTTCGAAAACTTGAGTCGTAAATAGTACTTCGGCTCTTGTGTTGTCAGTTTGTTTTATGAACAAACTGGGTTTTTTTTTCAGTGTGTGGGTGTGTAAGAAATCGTTCTCGTAATGTTATTTGGACAGACTTTAATATTCTGTAGATGTCGAATCGCTAATTCGTCACTGCTGTTTGGTATCGGAATATTTTTTTTTTATATGTAGACGCTGGGTGTTGCGTTTAAATCGCTAATGTAGTAATACCAGCTTAATTTCTCGTTCAACACTACTGTGGGAACGCGTGGAGTTTCTGTGTATTTTTCGAGTACTCTGTCGCTATTGATATGGTGAGAACGAAATTCTCGAATCTTTCTGTCGCCACTGATGTGGGACTGGCAAGGTATTACGGTTTTCGACGTGAATGCGTTTCTCGAATTCTTCGTCGCCACTGATGTGGGACTGGTAAGGTATTGAGGTTTCGGCGTGAGTGAGTTTCTCGAATTCTTCGTCGCCACTGATGTGGGACCCAAAGTTGGGACCACGGAAGGAAAAACACGGAACACGGATTAGAGGTAAGAAAGATATATTAAACAAAAAGGTTACAAAGATAGTGTAAGTGTAAGCGGAGCTTACTATGTGCTAGTGTCCAATATTGGTAGTCGTACGCGGCAGATACTACGGTATTAGAATACTCTCTCTCTCTCTCTCTCTCCTTCTCTTCTTCTTCTCTCTCTTAGAGTGTTATGTCGCATACTTTATATAGTCCTGGAAGAGTCCATGTTGTAGGTATGTTACGGTAAATAACTAATGTGATTTTCGGCATTACTGTAAATCAGTTGGCAAATGTTTTCCGTGAACTGCAAAATCGTATTACCCTTTGTATTGCTAATGATGGAGGACATGTGGAAACTTAAATAAAATTTCAATAAAACCTTAAAAGAATATATATTTTTACTTCTTTCTAATCCTTTTTACAAATTATTTCTATCGCAAATACAAATAAAATCATAAATTTTAAAAGTGCACACGAACTTTATGGACATTTGTATTACTTGTAATATATATATATATATATATATATATATTTATACACGTTTCATTAAATAATATAGACAATTGTTGTCTATTTATTTTATGTAAAATTTTTCGTATCTTCTGATAAGTTTGATAACATTATCATTAACCGTAAAAAAAAGAAATTCACAATATTTATCCATTATTTTTTTAATATAATCTAAGCTTTCGGCTTACTCAAGCCATTATCAAAGATGTAATTACAAACATATCAAACAATATACGGACACGACAGTGATGATAGTCTGTCATTGTTTAGTTTACATAGTGGATCACTAAGCAACGATGAACACGCGCATATCAGAAGATACGAAAAAATTTTACATAAAATAAATAGACAACACTTGTCTATATTATTTAATGAAACGTGTATAAATGAAAATATGCTGCCTAAATACACACAATATATATATATATATGCCCACTTTTATATTTGCATATGCTCTATGCCTGATATTCAGAACTTTAACCCATAAATATACCATACTTTAAAACTATATTACATCTTATAGAGGAGGAACCGATCCCAGCGTGCGGAACCTTTGTAAAGTGCCTGGAAAAAATACTACGGCTTGACCGAAGCCTTGTGTGTGAAATTGGGTAGACGATACACTTGGAAGCTGTCAGTGGTTGTACTAGCCCGAAGTCACAAGTCATCGGTACCTATGCCTGATATTCAGAACTTTAACCCATAAATATACCATACTTTAAAACAAGTCATCGGTACTCTATGCCTGATATTCAGAACTTTAACCCATAAATATACCATACTTTAAAACTATATTATATCTTATAGAGGAGGAACCGATCCCAGCGTGCGGAACCTTTGTAAAGTGCCTGGAAAAAATAAAACGGTTTGACCTGAATATTTTGTGTGTGAAATTGGGTAGACGATACACTTGGAAGCTATCAGTGGTTGTACTAGCCCGAAGTCACAAGTCATCGGTACCAAAGTTTTGAGCGTGTTAGCCTGGTTCAGGGTTTCGATCACGCTAGATAAAGCGCTCTCCCCCAGAAATTGTAACTAACGTCCGCTCAGCATAGTTGCAGTATAAACCACAGGTGGGCTCTGTGGGTTTTGAACAAACAGAAAATGTACCTGAGCAGGCGTCTGCAATGGGGATTCAATAGCAGCCCTAGTAGATTGGCTTCCTCGGATTCGAGTGGCTGCGCCATTTAGATAGATAGATAGATAGATAGATAGATAGATAGATAGATAGATAGATAGATAGATAATATTAGTGGTAAATATACACATACACATGCAAAATATATATATATATATACATAGGTGCATACACATATATGTATATTTTTTAATAAAAAAATTCAAGAGGAAGGATCCAGGTAGAACTCAATGTCCAGGACAGATAAAGGATATAATGTGTGTGGCTTAAACTAATAATATTAAATACTGTAATTTATTCCATTGGAATCGTAAAATTAAATTCAACAATCAGAATACAACGATTCCAATTGGAATAAATTATGATTCCAATGGAATAAATATGAATGTTGGAATTTCCATTATATATATGTATATATATATATATATATATATATATATATAGAGAGAGAATTATTTATTTATAACAGCACAGAAAAGAAAAAACTTCATTCTTCAACTAACTACTAACCTACTCTTTTGAAAGTGATTAAGATAAATGACTGACAATATATTTCCTTGAAAAAAAAGAAATGGTGTCAGGTTGCCAATTTGTTATGGAAGTTTATGTTTATAGGTGTCTTGTCTCATCTATTGAACTGGGACAGTTTCTTGTTATATATATATATATATATATATATATATATATATATATATATATATATATATATATATTTGTGAAACAAAATCAAACAAGTACAACAATTTAAATATCTGGGAACTAAGAGAAAGCAGTTTTCTGCCCTCTCCTTTTACACTCGTTTATACAACGAGTTCGTTAGAAAATGACCCCCGGCATACAAGGTGTTATTCGGTAAATCTCCTTGTAGTAGCCTCTGGTCAAACTAAATGTAATTTTGTTCATTATTTCATCCCACGTAAGGTAATAATGTCACCAGGACGCCTAGAAGTGAAAGAGAAGACATTAATGAAGAGAAGCGAGAAGAAAATAAAATACAAAAAACAGGGTTCCGAAATACAGAAGATGGTGATTAGTGTTGCATTTAAATTTTTGAAGATTGTAGTTGACAATGAAGCAAGAAATCGGAAGAGAGCCACAGGTAATAAGTGCGAAAAAATAAACTATTATAATAAATTTACGGTTACATATAGCTATTTCAACAGTAAACATAATTGTCAATTTAGTACTACGCTTAAATTCATGTGGTCAAAGTAACAAGGAGGGGAGCTCATTAGAACAATTGCCATGAAAATATTTATAGACAGATGGAAGAAAAGTCACGACGGTGAGAAAGTCGAGATGCCAGGTCGGCACCGATAACATTACAGACCCTTCTTTGGATTTTGTTGAGAATCTAGAGATATATATATAGTCGGAAGACCAGACCAAATATGGCAGCAATATTCAATGCACGGACGAACGGTAGATTTATAAATATGCAAGATAGATTCTGACGAGAAAAATTGTTTGTTTCGACACAGTGAACCGACTTTACTAGCAGTAGACCCAACGATTCAATATAATCACTCCTCTTCATTTCAGTATAAAAAAAAAAAAAAGTGAAACCAAGAAGGCACCATTAGTTTTTCCTAGAGGTTAGCATCAGTCATACCGATGGAGGCAAAAAATGGTTTCTGTAATTGAATGCAAACTCCATAGTACAATTAGCTTATTTAAATTTATTTTTATAATTACAATTCCAACGAATAGAGTTTATAACAGATTTAGACTGAATGTTATCAGAGCAGGCAATACAAATAAAAAAAATACTTATAGCTATGTTTATAGGTTACGCAAAAGCACTCTATAAGTTACAACACAAAACAATTATTTTATTTTATTAATCATTTCACCAAAAGTAAGGCGATAATGTCACTAAGATGCGACACGGAAAAAGAATTTAGTGAGGAGAAAGGACAATAAGAGAACAAGTTTCAGGAAGACAGAAAATGATAATTAGCGTTACATTTAAATTTTTGAAGATTGTATTTGACAGGGAAGAAAAAATCGGTTCAACCACAGACAAGAAGTGCGAAAAAATAAACTATTATAATAGACTTACAGTTACATGTAGCTATTTCAACAGTAAACCTAATTGTCAATTTAGTTCTACGCTTAAATCCATGTGGTCAAAGTACCAAGGAGGGGAGCTCATTAGAACAATTGCCACGAAAATATTTATAGACAGATGGAAGACAAGTTACGGCGGTGAGAAAGTGACTGATGTCAAGATGCCAGGACAGGATCGATTACCTTACAAACCCTTCTTTGAAAATGCTTTACGGCAAAACGTTAAAATCAAGTGTACTATACCAATTCCACAAGATAACATGTAGAATACCACCACTCTTATGGAAATATTAAATATAAGTATATAACTTGTATGAATAAAATTATATATTATAATAGAAGAGAACATAAGTCTCCAGTCGCATAACTTTTATTTGAGTGAGAAAGTAAATGAGCAAAAGACAAAAAGCAAATTAATCAAAGTTAATTAATCAAAGTCAATTAATCAAAGTCAATTAATCAAAGTCAATTAATCAAAGAAAAATGCAGTTCCTAGTTTAGTCTGGAGAAAGTTGTTTAAAATTAAAAACATTTGAATTTTTATTTAAAGTTACTATATTCTTCTCTTCACTTCGAAAGCATATGTTTTACGCGAACATGAAAGAGTAATGTATTATAAGAAGTCAGAATGTATGGTTGTCAGCAAAAGAGACAGCCCAACATGCGAATTACAAATTAGAGATGCCAAAATTAAGCAAGTACATTTTTGTATATCTAGGAAGCGTTTTAACAGAGGATGGAAAGTGCGACAACGAAATCCGAAGGCGGATTGGAATAGTGAAAGATGCCTTCCAAAAGCTAAGTCAACTATTAAGAAACATGAAAATTTTGTTAGAAAAAAAAAAAAAGAAGTGTACTTAAATGTTATGCAATATCTGTACCCCAGTGTATACTGGACAATCTCCTTACAGATGAAGAGAGTCAGGTGAGACAACAGAAATGTGATTCTACAGAAGGATGCTGAGAATACTATGGAGTGAATATGTGATCAATGACGAATTTTTATTGAAAACGGAAACAAAAAGGACTCATATGCTTAATATCAAAAACAAAGAGTTAAAATTTCTAATACACATAATGAAGAAAGAGAAATTAGAAAATCTGACATATTGTAAGCAAGAGGGATAGAAGAAAACAGCGCATAACTTACCTAATAGCTACAAAGGAGAAGAAACTGTGGAGAGCCATGATTGCCCAAGGGACACAGCACAAAGAAGAAGAAGAAGAAGAAAAAGAAGAAGACGTATATTGAACATGTTAATATATAACTCAAGGAAGTGGTGAAAAGTTATCGATCCAACAAGTTACACAAAATTATCGTTATTATTATATTTAAATCATTATTATTATGTTTGGTCATTATTATTATGTTTGGTCATTATTATTATGTTTGGTCATTATTGTTATGTTTGGTCATTATTGTTATATTTGGTTATTAAAATAGTAAGTGGATTGTGCCAAGAACATTCCAACATCCATCCTTGTAAAATTTTATATCCTTTCTTTTCTTTTGCGATTGAAATCAGTTAACTAAGTAAAATTAATTTACAATTAAACTCATTTACAATTAACATTTTTCATACTTGAAAACGGAAAAACAATCTCGTTCATTGCCTTTACCTAATAAAAGAATTGCCCCAATATATTGCCTTACGATGACATGGCTGAAAAAATTAAATATCCACAAATTAGAATGCCATCTGTTAGAAATTCTTGAATCAATAATCAGATAAGAAGGAAAAGAAGAATTAAGTTTTTCCTCATGGTCAGTCGCATGCTTGGAATTCTTTCATACCAATGTAGGTATCATTATTTGTTATTACGTGTGTTAAAATACTATTTTCTATTTAGTCCCTAAAATTAGGCAACATTCCGCCAACTCAGAACTATAATAATAATAATACTCAAAATACCAAATAAGGAAACGTCAAATACAAAAATTTAGGGAAAAATATTATTCTGAGGGGTCAATCTTGTAGCACTTCTAAATACGATGATTTTTTTTTTAAATAAATAAGAAATAAAAAAATATAAAATTGCTTATTATTTAAAATGTATAGTTTTAATAGTATATGATATATTTCCGTAAGATAATTTTTTATATGGCGAATACAATTCATTCTTTACATAATAATCATTCTTCTTGTATGTACTGCGTTCCTCCAGGATCATGGTTCTCCAAAACTTCCCATCGCTTGTGGTTCTTGGCAGTTTTTTCTACTTTTACGAATGTTTCCGCCAATTTTCCGCCATCCATTCATACATAAGTGGCTCACTGCCTCCAATCTCTTTTGTCTGCAATATGCCCTGTGAGGATTAAGTTTTCCAATCCTTCCTTCCTCGTTATATATCCAAGGAATTTCAACTGTCTTTTCCTGATTCTGGGCATAAGTATTATTATTTTTTTAAATCACTAATACTACTAGTATTAGCACTTGAACCAGCTTGGACCGGTACACATTGGTGTACATGATAAAAGTTATGAGGAATGATAGAAATAAAGTTAATACTCAAGTATAGTTGAACTAAGATTAATGCCTTATTGTTTCTTTAACATTACTAATCACCTATTCTTTCCTGGTTTGAATTTATTACAGGGAGCTTGGTTGTACCTTTCTTTATTTTCTCTAATGAAAAAATAAGTATTTATTCTTGTCGCCAGAGAAGCATTGACGCGCTTCTTTTTCCCTTGGGCAATCATTACTCTCCAAATTTTCTCTTCCTGTGTAACTCTTAGGAATTTTTGTCATTTCGCTAGCTCTCTTAATCACTATACTACAAACTATGTACACAAACTCGTTAGGTGGGTTATGCGCTGTTTTCCTCTTTCCTCGTTGCCTTCAATATGACCTGTGAGTGTCAAATTTTACAAACCTTCTTTTCTTATTATGTGCCCTAGAAATTTTAAATGTCTCTTTCTGATGTTAAGCATGTCTCCAGTTTGTTTCCATTTTCTCTAAAACTTCGTAATTGCTCATATTATCCATAATATTCACAGCATGATTCTATTGAACCATATTTCTATTGTTTCAAGTCCTTTCTTCAACTTTCTTCATTGCAATATCGGAAAAAATATATTACATAACAATTAAATACTCTTAAGCTAAGTTTCTTTTTCTGTTTTTTTTGTTTTTGTCTTTGTTTTTGCTTTTTTGTTGTTGTTGTTGTTTTTTTTTTTTTTTTTTTTTGTTTCTAACGAAATTTTCCTATTTCTTAATACTTTCCTTATCTTTTGGAAGGCATCTTCCGTATCTCAATGCGTCTTCGGATTTCGGTGTCGCACATTCCGTCCGCTATTAAAACACTTCCCAAATATTTAAATTTTTGTACTTGCTGGATTTTTGCATCTCCAATTTGTAATTTGCATGCTAGGTTTTTTCTCTTTGCCGACAACCATACATTCTGTTTTCTTACAATTGAGGGTTAGTCCTTTATTCTTGCTTTCCTTTACTACTTTTTAGAGAGGTTCCTGTATTTTTCCTTTCTGTGTCTGTTATCAACACCGTTATCTGAATTGACGTGCTACCTACCAAATAAAACCACTATCCTTCAACAAAGGAAAAATAAATGGTTCTTTTCATAAGCATAAAATAGGAAAAAAATTGTTAAGGAGTAAATGGATTCGCCTATCGTCTGATTCCCTCACCTTCCCGGTCTTTTGAACAGGAGTAATGGTTTATAACTTGTTTCCGGTTCGTTCTAAATTATGTTTCAGCTCTATACTCCTAACGCTTGTTCTTTACTACGCTAATAGAAGTCCACACACTAATCCTCTACATTGAATAGCTCTTGAGCCTTGTATTGAGTGAACATTAGTAAAAGCAAGTCTTATTGTATATTACGACCGGTTTTTGTGATACAAGTAAATGAGGACTTACTTGAAATCAATTGTTTTGCAGCCTAATGATAAAAAAAGTCGAATCTTTTACACACCATAAAAATTTTCAGTGTCATCTACTTCTTATCCGAAATCTTTTATATCGAAACTTTTGTGTAAATTGATTATTGATAGTTTTCATTTATTCTCTCGTGTTGGACTATCTATAAAGTTACTTAAATCCAGATAATAGTGACCAGTTATCGATAAAACTATAAAACTATATATATATATATATATATATATATATATATAATTAACAATTTAACTCAAACAGATGATCATTTCGTTCACGGGAAAGTAGTTTTCCATGGATTTATCAATGCAAACACATTTACTAAAATGCTATTTTGCATTGATAAGTCAAAAGAAAAACTACTTTCCCATGAACGAAATAATCATCTAATATGAAAAATTAATAATGGATCTCATTAATTGTAATACACTTATATGCTCTATAATAAAAATCATATTGAGCACTCTTTTGTGAATCAGTCTTAATATTTTAGGACCTAATTTCTAAATATATATATATATATATATATATATATATATATATATATATATATATATATATATATATATATATATATTCATATTTAAACAGGATTAGTTAAATAATTTAGGCATAATTTTCTTTGTAATCCTTTTGAGTTTATGGATTAATTTCTTGTAGCCTTTAGAAAATTGATTAAGATAAATACCAAAATTTTCTTTCAAATAGTTTTTTATTTTCCCAAGTACTTTCAGTCTCATATCAGACCATCTTCAGGGGGTTAAACAATTTAAACCCTGAAGATGGTCCCAATCTTTTGAAAGGATCACAACGAAAACTAATCGACATGATATATCTAAATTATTTAACCAAACTAGTTTGAATGAAATATATGTTGCCTAAATATACATATATATATATATATATATATATATATATATATATATATATATATATATATATATATATATATATATATATATATATATATATATATATATATATATATATATATATATATATATATATATATATATATATATATATATTATATATATATATATATATATATATATATATAAATTATATATTGGAATCATCAGATACAAATTATATAATATATATATATATATATATATATATATATATATATATATATATATATATATATATATATATATATATATATATTGTCAGCACTCAAAATGAATAGACGTATAAGATCTCTCCTTCAAAATCTTTTTAATTACCTTCACCATATTTTCAAACTGTCCTTAGAGATGTTGTTTGATTACTTCCTTCAGCCTATGATGATTCATATCACTATTTAAGTCTTTATAAATATTGAATCTCAACTATTAACTGAAATTAATCTGCAGTCAGTGGATGAATCTGTTGTAAACGAATTACGAGCTTTGAAGTTCCGCTCCATGTTATGGAATTCATTTTGAATCTGGATTTTTTTTAGAACTATCAAAAATTGTTGGTTTTCATAGATTGAGAATAGCTGCTAATTACCCATAAGTGTAACTATTAAATAAAGAAACCACAGAGAAAAATTAAAATAGAAATTACAGCTTGTAAAGAATCATAGCTTGCGGAATTACCAAATACACTCTCTGAATCAAGAACTACTCAAGTTAAAGAGTTAGTAGATGAAGTGTGTAATATTAATTTAAAAGGAGGTACGAAGAGGTGAATATTATATCCATCCACAAAAATCGACTTACACCATTACAACCAAAATCGTTGTTGTATAAAAGTAGATAAATTAACGCTTTCAATTTTACTGCAATTACTGTAAGTTTATTTACTATATCAACGGTAACAATGACTAAGCTGGATATTGGCGTAATCATCTTAGAATATTTTTATACTGAACATATTCTAATAAAACAAATAGTCTGGGGACATCGTTGATCGTTGATTATTTATACATTTTGTGGTCTGGAATATTTTTCTACTGAAAGAAAAGATATTTATTTTAAAAAAATATTTGAATAGTTATTATAGAAAGTGTTTATCACAAGATAATTACACTAAATTGTAGTTAAAATATATTAAAGAAAAAATATGTATAAGTTAAGAAAAACAGCAATGATCTTGTTCATATATACCAACCATTAGCCAGCCATTTTACTGCCATATCACATTGAAATACCACTTCTCGAGCGATCACTGAAGTAAAGCAACGTCAAGCTTGGTCAATACCTAGATGGATGACCGCTTGGAAATAACAGCTGCTGTAAACGTGGGTGTTCAGGTGGTGTAAGGGATAACGGCTGGCAATTTGAGATCGGAGATTCGAGTTCAAATTCATATCAGGTTCGTTATATTCACTTACGCGAAAATAATCTTGGGAAATGTACGAATCTGCCTCTTCTACCCCCACCCCACCCAGTTACGAGTTAAGTAGTCGGACTTGTATCAGTAAATAATTATTACCTCTAAAGATTCTTACAACCTACAAATATTTTCTGGCTTAATTTTTATTTTAAATCAATTCACCCCAAGTAAGACAATAAAGCCACTAAGACGCAAGGGGGTCTACTGGGAATGAAAGAGGACAAAAACACTTTAGAAGGAACCGGAAACCCAATCCCAAAAAGGAAACAAGGAATAAAACTCTACTCCTGTTCAAAAGACCACGAAGGAGTGTGAACCGGGCGATAGGCGAACTTATCTAATCTATAATAGGTTGATAAGTCGTAAAAAACAAACCAGTCAATCATAATTATCCAATCAACCTAAATTAGCAAACTGAAATTTGAAGAATAAACTTAAAGCAGGAATCTAATAAAAGAAATATTAGGCAGGCAATAATTTAATTAATTCCTAATATGTATACATTAATTGCATTGTTTGTATCATCTCAAACGGATTGACTTAAGAATGGAATATTAAATATTTAATATGTGAGCAAAAGAATAGAATATTAAATATCAAAAGACATTTGTAACCCGTGTATATGCACATACTGTTTCATGTTTGCGTATTCATTTAATTATGCATTTATTCATTTTTAAATTAAAACAGTGTTATTGACTAAAACAGTGTTAGTACGATGGAATATGAAACCCTTCGGCTGCAGCATACACAGTTTATATATAAATCTGGCAAGGGAGAAAAAGAAGAAAAAAAAGAAACATTTGTGACCAAAAAGCGGGTTAATCTTATAAAATAATCTGATGACTGCTGATTACAATGAACTTTATAACAGAAATCCACATGAAGTTTACCGTTGTTAACTTTTAGTTTTAATTATCGCAAATTTTAAATTTAGCTGTTTTTATCTCGAGTACCAATTAGAGAAAAGAGAGGAATAAAAGCTTTATGTATCCGGTGAATGCTACTATTGATCAGTTACTAAAATACTAAAACGTATTTCTTTTTATCTAAAGTGTTACAAATCTTAACTAACATATTATAATTCTGATTATTCCTTAGTTAGTTAGTTAGTACTTATGTTACGCCCTATCAATAATTCATAAATAATTTACAATGATTATAAGCACTTCCGGTCCCACTAGGGAATGTTGGAAGCTAGAAGGAACCAGCAGGCAGTTTGAATAAAGTTGTTAAGTTTACCACACCTCATGTCGTCTTTATGTTATTTAGACTAGGGGTTCCCAAACATTTTTGCTTCATCACACACTTTCACATAGAATAATTTTCTGTCGCTCACCTGTAGAGTAAATATTCAAAAACCTATTAAAATTGTTTGGTAAATGTTTGTTACTGTTTCGTAAATTGACTTAGCAAAAAATACCAAAGTGAGATAACAAATAACGCTGATTTATACGGCAGCTGTTGCTGCTAATACTATATTAAAGAACAAATGAAAGCAAATTTGACCATTGTACCTATATAGAAATTACCAAAATATTCCTTGTTTTGGGAAGTATTTATATTTTATCTAGGAATGTGACCCAAACATCCCCATTTAGCCATCTGTTTTTTTTTTTTTTTTTTGGTTTTTTTATATTTTATATTTATATATATATATATATATATATATATATATATATATATATATATATATGTATATATATAATTATTTATTCGAAAATTATAACATAAGAATGTTATAAAATCACTACAAAAATGGCCATTTTGTTTCAACACTTCTGGTGTCTTATCAAGTGATGATGTTGAATGTATAATAAAGGGTTTTAAAAGGTTCAAATCAATCAAACACCCCTCGCAAGGGGAGACGCTGTTACATAAGCTGGAATGACCAATCAAAATACAAGTATATGAGAATTCAAAAAACATGACAACGGACTTTAAGGTTATAATAATTATTTAATGCTTTAATGTTGGGGTTAGACTAAAGTAGAATTCATTCTAACTAATAAATATTAAATTATACTATAAAATTAAAATTACCAATATATATATATATATATATATATATATATATATATATATATATATATATATATATATATATATATATATATATATATATATATATATATATATATATATATATATATATGTTAATATTAGTGGTAAATATACACATACATATGCAAAATATATAAATATATATACATAATGCATACACATACATGTATATATTTTTTGAATAAAAAATTCAAGAGGATAGAATCCAGGTAGAACTCAATGTCCAGGACAGAGTAAGGATATACTAATGTTAATATTAGTGGTATATATATATATATATATATATATATATATATATATATATATATATATATATATATATATATATATATATATATATATATATATATATATATATATATATATATATATATATATATATATATATATATATATATATATATATATATATATGTATATATATATATATATATATATATATATATATATATATATATATATATATATATATAATATAGTTATATATATATATATATATATATATATATATATATATATATATATATATATATATATATATAAATATATATTTGTATCGAGCACAATTTTTTAAAAATAATAACAAAAATACTAAAGAACTTTGGATTATTTACCTAACGAGTTCTGTCCTATTTTCTATATATTTTACACACACACACACACACACACATATATATATATATATATATATATATATATATATATATATATATATATATATATATATATATATACAGGTTTTTTGCATAACTCCTTTGAATATTTTTTCTGACAGCATAAGATTAAATTATTTTTAATACTGAAATTCTTATATCACCCACTATTTTCTGTTTATAGCCCACCCAATAGTTGAAATCGCCCAATGATGGGCGATATCGCCCTCGTTGGGAAACCCTGGTTTAGACTTTTCAGTCTCATATACCGTATATACTCGCGTATCATGAAAACCTAATTTTGAAGCTAATTTGATCACAGTAAATGGATATATAGTTTGGTCAACGCCATAGCCAGGGCCAACAGTACATAACAGTACATACGCTTATTTTATATCTCGTGAATATATACGGTGATTTATCTTTCCACCCTAATCCTAGTGGAACGGACTATTCCGTTTTGATCGCGAGGAAAAACGGAAAAGATATATCAGTGACGATGTTTGGTTTCACTGAAAGAAAGAAAGAAAGAAAGAAAGAAAGAAAGAAAGAAAGGGGATAACGCTCTCACGCGTTTAACGTCTACTTCAGTGAAATGTGAAAAACTCGTCAGTTTTTAATCTGTTCATTTGTACCCTCTTACTTCTTTAAATAATTACTAGCATTCATACTTATGATTGTTATTGAAATATATTGTTAAATTTGTTAAGCTCAAATATTTAACAATGCAGTAGTGTAATTTTCATAAGTATTTTAAAATCGTAGAACTCTCAAGGAGCTTATTCAATCAGGGCCTTTTCCCCCACCTAAGACTTTGATATGTGTCCCTCTTCTCTACTACATGTCAATTTCACAGTTTCCCAACCTGGAGCCACAAACTCTCGAGGGAAAATGGGAGGTTAAGGCAGCACTTTTTTTAATTACAAAAATAAACAGGGAATTATCCAATTTAAATATTAATGATTCATTAATTATTTACTTCTATAATGAATAACATTTTTTTTTTTTTAAATCTGAGAAAATGTTATTCTTTTTGTAATAACCACCAATATTTTCATGACTAAATTTTACTCAAAAAAATGTTTAAGTCACAAATTTTTATATTTCTACAGAGATTAAATATTCTTCTCTCGCTGATAGATTTTTTTACTCCTGTGGCAGTGGAGACTTCTGAGGTTATTGGCCCTCGTTCGATGGCGTTCCTTCGGAGGATTGGCGCGATTAAGGGACGAGCCTCGCGAAACGGAGTGGTTCTTGCAGTGTGTCTCACTGGCCATGGTTCGAGGTAATGCTTTCTCCATCATTACGGCTGGCAGAGGATAGAAAAAAAATTGTTTATAGTTACTTTGTTCAAACTTTTTTTTCAGTAAATAAATTTCTCTTTTCGTTGTTTCAAATAATAAACAAAGAATACAACATTGTTGACACATCTCCGCTGAAAAAAAGAGTTTTGCCAGGATTCAAATGGGATTGTCTTAAAAATTTGTTTTAAAAACAGTATTTCAGTTTTTGGTAAAAGATTTTCATGTGTTTTTCATGTGTTGAAATCTTTAAACATTTTTATTTTTTAAGTGAACATTTTCTCGGTTTTATCTTTCTAGAAGTGTCAAAAATAGGAACTATAAATTTTATTTTAATTACTAGTTGCGTACATAAAAGTATTACTATTAGTTAAAAAAAAATCTGAGATCTTTCTTAGTGGATGATCTAGGAATAAAAAATGATATTACCGCGATATATTATCCTCTTAATTGATTTAAAAGAAACGTTCAGAAAGAAAATTACAATTTAAAAAACATAAGCGCTACTGAAATTAGTACTTCTGCCCCCACCCTCACCAGTACGCATGGAGCCCCTACACGGTTGAGAGGTTCTGGACAGTAAGCACCAGCTCTATCGATTATTATAGTTGATGATTGACAATATAACTTAGGTAGAAAAAAGTACAAAAACACGTTGCAGAAACTAACCCTTTTGGGGCTCCAACCTTGGAGTGGGGGGAGGTTCCTGCATACATAGTATGCACCGGCCATACAGATACTTGATGTATATTATTAGGTATTGCTGCCATATATGGTCTGGAGGCCCTTCTGTCTGCCTCGGGGTTCTTGATAGGCTCCAGAGGCGGATATGCAATATAATTGGCCCTGCTATGGCATCTCGTCTACAGTCACTCTCTCACAGACGCGCCGTCGCCTCTCTCTGTCTGTTTTACAAAAGTTTCATGGTAATTGCTCCGAGGAGCTGCATTCGCTGGTTCCCAGACTTCATGAGTTCAAGCGTCCTACGAGGCTGGCATCCCGCTCTCACCCCTTCACTGTCGAAACTCCTAAATGTAGCCGTCTCTTCTACTCCAATAGTTTCATGTCTCGCACTTCTTGCCTGTGGAACTCCCTTCCTTATTCCAGTTTCCCTGAGAGCTATAATCTCCAGCTATTCAAATGTAATGTCAATCAACATCTCCAGTTGCCTTGATCTATCCACTACCCTTCTCCTCATCCTTTCTTCTATCACTCCTATCTGATCTTGCTCTAAATTTTCTGTAACCCCTTGCGTCCTAGTGGCTTCCCGCCTTGCTTGGGGTGAAACGCTTAAAAAAAAAGTGATGACTAACAATGTAAAGTTAGTTTACAAATGAATGTCGAATAGTCATAAAACAGTGCTGAAAAAATGTCAAGGGGCCCCAAAACACGCCCACTCCCCATTCGGTCGGGGTTTCGGGGTTAAGACGCGCCGCTTTTGTATTCAATCATTAAGGATTAAGATCCATCAGAAAATTCAAATAGGAAAACGGCGAAATTTTCACGGCCATTTCTAGTTGAAATGGATTGCATAAAATAGTAAGTGAATATATGATTACAAATGTTTTTCATTTCAAGTTTTATGAATCTAACATTTATTTACAAATGTCGAACTTCTGTTAACAAATGTTCAAATATTCGGACTATTTTTAAATGAATAATTTTTCACTTTCTAATATTACTCCATTTTTTTTAGATAAGCTAAAGACACTTATCCTAAGCTGTTGATAAATTTATATACTCCCAAGTTGCTCAAAAGAAAGAAAGAGCAGACACTAATACTCATGTGTTTAAAGTCTGTTTCAGTGAAATGGAAATAAAACATTTCCCAGTAACTAGCTAGCGAAAGAAAGAAAGAAAGAAAGAAAGAAAGAAAGAAAGGAAGGAAGAAATGAAGGAAGGAAGGAAGGAAAGAAATATTTTTTCGTTGTTTGGTATTTCTTTACTCTGTCAAAATAACTTACAATTAGAACGAAGGCAATATGTAGCTGCTTCACTGTTTGTTAAACCAATTATATTTCTTTTAAGCCTTGCTGATGCTTACCTAAATATATTATAAGCCTGGAAGAATACAACTTGAAAAAAAATTACATTCACTGCTACACTAGCTACACTACTGATAAATTTTCAAAACCTATCTTGCAGCTCTCGACTCATATCCCTTTGGGCCCACAGGCAGCGCAACTTACCCAAAACAGCGACTCCTCATTGCACCTAAAGTGATGAAGAATCTAAGAAATGTTTGTTCTTTATCCACTGTACGTAGAAGCTCACTTTAAAGAGAGAGGGAGAGGGAGAAAGAGAAACTTTATGTCATATACCCTTTGTGTGAAAGAATAAATAAATACCTATATCGCTATCCATTTAAAACAGTACCCGAATTTTACCGAAGAGGCTATAAATGGCAGTTCCATTTTTCTGTATATCCCAAATGCCACATTTTCAAAATACCGTCCACGAAGTCCTTGCACTACACTTCAGTTCAGAACTGAAATGGGAACGATTTTGGAGCAAAGAAATTGTTCGTAACACGATTTGCATTTTTAAAATCAGACTAGTTTATCATGTGATTATAAATTAACCAATAAACAAATACCACTTTCTTCAGAAACCTTAAAACTTATGTGGTATATATGTATGGGATTTTGTCTGTTAATTCACCCCCAAATAATGTAGCTACTTATCGCAAATATTAATTCACCTCAAGAAATTATGAATTTTAAATCAAAGTTTGTTTCTTTTTTTTTTTTATTAAATTTTTGGAACTCTTTTCAGATTATGAATTTTAAACTAAAATTTGTTTAGCTTGCCATGAAGTTGCTGGAGTTGATAAAAGAATGCAGCTTACAAGGAAAGTGGCCTTTTCACTTCTCCCAGAGAGTAAATATTCTTCCAATGTCGATGAAATGTTCTAAAGGATATGATATGCGTTTGAGCTTAACAGATCAATAGGATAGATGGCGCTGCTGTCTCAGTGAATGCCGTGAAGAGAAGCTACTAATTGGTTCTAAGAGTCACAACTTCCCTACCATAAAATTATATTATTTATCTATTTATGCTCAAAGAATAGAGCCACTATAAACTTTTGTGAAGAAGAACCTGAATTTTGATGTGAATTTTAGCAAATATAAATTCTTTTTATTTGGGGCTGAATTAATATTTTGGATTGAATTAACAGAAAAGAACCTTTAGCATCTCGACACCACTTTCTTATCAATATTGCATTTTGTACAAATCTATGCAAAAAGTGGATCAAAGAGCTTACCCAACTTCATACATATTTTCAAGAAACCTCAGCTTCTAATTGTTCAATAAACATACAATCCACCCACGTACAAGTCTTTTTCCAGTGCGTGACCAAGTCAAGTTTTCTCGCTGTTTTTCTAAGAGCTTGTCACGTGCTTACATCAATTATAAGTATCAGACACGAATTAGTTCTTCTTCTCTCTTTTTTTTTTTTTTTTTTTCTTGATCTCATTCGTCTACGAAAATGTAACCTTAAAGGATTCGCGTCTTGACCAGGTGCGGTCAGACGCTTATAAAAACATATTCACGCATGCACATACGTACGAAATTTTCCAAACTACATAACAGACATACGAAACATTTCCAAACCAACAACAAGAACTTTTCTCTTAAAATACTCTGATCAAGTTTTCGCACACATCTTTACAAAACAAAATTGTAATATTCTGCATATAAAAAATATATATGCTGCACCAAAGCTATCCTTTTTGTCGTAATTGAATATCGTTATCATTTGATTTTCTATTTAAATTTAAATTTATTTGTAAGCTGCATCTGAAACAAAAATGGAAATGATGAGTGTTATATAGAAAAATGACCGGCCATTGCTACATCAAAGTATTGAACTCGGACTCTTCCATTGACGATGAAAGAAGTCACACAGGTATCATACTTCTTTCACTAATCTTAGTGTTTTCCTTTGTGATATTGTTAACCTAAACTATGAGCTGATACAAGCATTATAACAATGAGACAAAATGGAAATGTTTATAGACGACGCGTTTTGAAGACGTAACCTGCGCTGGGTTTAGCTTCTTCAGCGTGGACCCTAATACTTATGCGAAAATTCAAGAACATAATATTATCACCGAAACACAAAAATTCAATAAATCTATGAAAATATCAACGAAGAGATATCATGGGTGAAACTGATAGCATACTACCCCAGCTTTACAACTTACCAAAAAACACACACACCAAGACCCATAGGATACAGGATTATCAGCTCGCCTCACAAATTATCAAAATTAATACCAAAAAACTTAAATCACTTCCTCGGAATAATCAGCTCAAAACATTAAAAATTCTGGCGATCTCATGAATAGACTAAAATCTTCGTTCTAGAATTTTTATAATTCAGCTTATTCTCGCAATAGATTCAACATATTTCCAATACATTGACAATATCCTGTTAACATACTCACACGATACATCACGATCAGAACTAAAGTGATAGAACATAATATCGCTTTCACCAACGAAACTGAATTAAACTATAATTTACCATATCTTAATGTCATGCTAATACGCAACCATAAGGATATACAACTAAATGATATACAACTAAAGGCTATACGACTATAGATCTATCGTAAATCCACAAATAATGACGATCTGATACACCTCTACTCCCATCACAACAATAAAATTAAATCTTGAGTAACCATAGGATTTTATTAAGAGCCACCAATTCCTACCCGAGGAAGAGAAATACATTGACAACACTTTCAAACTCCTCTAATGCTCGACTTATTTCATGTACAATGCCAAACACAAAGCCTACAAAATCCATAAAAGAAAACACAAAAATCTACAAATAATGATAAACCCAACAACAATTACAAAAATAGGTACATAATCCTACCTACCAACTTCAAAACAGCCACCACCGAAAATAACTTATCTACCATTAAAGTAAAAGTTATCAACACCACTTCTAAAACAACTGTAAGTGATATAACACCAAGACAGCAATATCAACAGGACAGTGGTAGGAATATACAAAACAGATTGTTCAAAATGCCCATTAGTGTACATTAACGAAACACCCAGAAACCTAAACAAAAAAGATTATATAAGCATCGCCGAGATATGCTTCATAACAACGCTTTATACGCACTGGTAATTCACCGTAATACATCTGTAGTGACTACTACTACGTTTGCCACGCCTACATTTTTCTCAACTGTGATTGGTTAAATAATAAATACTAATTATCACAGGACAATTTACTGATCGCAGTCACCACACTGAATTTTTCCTACCGTTAATTCACAAACATGCTTTTGTTATAAAATCACCGATTTTCATCCAATCAGATATTTTTTGTGTTCTTTCAAAATTTCTCCTGCCTTTGTTCCCGGAGCCTACCGGTAGTAATAAAAGGAACTCAGCAACTCACACACGTCTACACAGACTATTCATTCTACTCACTGCGCACACAGACACAGAACTTGAATTACAGTCACCATCAGTTTTCTGTGAAAAAGCCAAGCTACACACAACGCTGTTAGTTATACAAATAACACACAACTGAATTAACTGTATATTCTTCTGAATACAACATTCTATTTCAATATAGAACTTTGAACATTCTATTCAGGAAACTTCCTTAATTACATTTTATCTTATTCAAGCTAACAGATAAAGGGAAACTACTTTTTTCTCTTTAATATTCACACATTACAAAAATTGTTTTGTATTTGTTGATTTTAATATATATTTTATCGTTGAAACAGAATCGGTTTTTCATTGTTTTTCCTTGATTCAAAAATGTATAAATGTTAAATGCTTTTCAACACGCAGCCACATCAATCTTTTCAACACAACCAGCATTTACACATCTGATCACAATTTCGACTTAATAAATGCCAGTCTGATCAAGAAATAAAAGGATTTACTAAGAAGAAAATGCATTGAATTTACGCTAATCTCACAATACTCGACAATAAACATAAGACAAGGACCTTACATAAAATCAGTGATCATCGCAAAAGCAATAATATCACGTGGTATACGAGTTAATAGAAAATAAAAAACAGAGATTAGTGAAATGATTTAAAATCCAACAGAGAATTAAGGTTCTAATATATATATATATATATATATATATATATATATATAAACAAATAAACACTGACTGGCCTCTGGTCATCGGATCTGATAAGGTAATTTAACTTATTATCCCTTTTATCGTCAAAATCTCAGCACATTTTCTTTGCACACAGTTTTGTCTTTTACCTGAAGAACCCGAACCTAACATACGTCACCTGGATAAAATGTGTCGTCTATAAGCTCCATCCTATCATCTCCATATAAGGCAGAAAACGCATAATTTGGGGTGAGGAGTACGCTCAAACCCTGGACGAGTTACACGCCAACACAACCATCGACGACTTCTGAACAATTCCGTCTACCCAAATTCGCTTACAAGGATTGGGTCAACTCGTTGTACGGTTTTCAGGCACTTTCCAAATGTCCCGGGCCAATAACATGAAAAAGTCACCTCCTTGAACATAATGATATATAATAATGAAATACGAATCTGGATCTCATAGTCAGAAAGCGGACCTTTTAACGCGCCACGCATCCATCATGGGATTGTATTGGATGACAACTGAATAGAAAAGAAAAGGTTAAGGTCATGTCGTAAACTATCGAAAGTACCGTATTTGACGGTATATAAGACGCACAGGTGTATAATACGCTCCCCCAATTTCAGCAGGGAAAATCAAGAAAAATTAGTAATTAGTAAAATTATTAATAAATGGCACAACTTAGGCAATATTTAGTAAGTATTATTTTGGTTAAACAAGCCATGATTACAATTAAACGAAAAATAGGAAAAAAAGAACAAACGTCTATAAAAACTTTATTATATCCTTTATATAATCTGTACAACCAGCATCTTGTAAACCTCTTATTAGAATAATTAGGAAGAAAAATATTAATGAAACAAATATATTTGACAAATATATAATTTGAATTTCTTCCATATAATTTTAGTGAAACAAAGTACTAATATTAAACGTGATGAAATTAATATAATTAATATTATCAACGATAACACTTTTAATGTGCATAATAGTCTTTTAAATAATGACAATAGGTATATGAAAGTTACTCTAAAGTCTAAGCTAATAGCGGTTGACAGGTAGCTAATTTCGATGGACTATCGCGAATTTTAAAACTACATATGGCATATAAGACTCAGGAAAATTTAAAAGATATTTTTAGTAAAAAAAATAAAAATTGCGCATTATATGTCGTCAAATACGGCAATTTATGTTGGAAGTATTACTATTAAGTCATTTTCTTTTTTTTTTTTTTTCTCGTGACTGATACTAAAAGAGAAAATCACTTTTATTTCCCCTATCATGGTTAGGTTTAATATTTGTATTTTTATCGCTACAGAGGTTGGTATTCGAACAACAAAAAGAAAAACAAATATTTCGTCTCCGGTCTTTTCAAGAGGAACATATATTTATCCCTTGTCTCCTGTGTAGAATTGGGCTTCCAGAGCCTTCTAAATTTTACTTCACTTCAAGCATCTACGCCTAAACACTGATATTTTTGCTATTGTTTCGAATTTAATCCTCCTAAAAATCTGGACTTTTATTTACTATTGATTAAATTACTTTTTCTTTTATCAATACGAGTAGATAGGTTCACACTCCTCTCCGGTCTTTTGAACAGGAGTAGAAGGTTTTTCCCTTGTTTCCTCTTTAGGGTTGGGTTTCCAGTTCCTTCTAATATCTACTTCAACTCTATACTTCTAACATCTCCTCTTAAAACTCTGAACTTTTATTTAATATTGAATTACTTTTTCTTTTATCAATACGAGTAGATAGTTTCACACTCCTCTCCGGTCTTTTGAATAGGAGTAGAAGGTTTTTCCTTTGTTTCCTCTTTAGGATTGGGTTTCCACTTCCTTCTAAAGTCTACTTCAACTCTATACTTCTAACATCTCCTTCTAAAACTCTAAACTTTTATTTCCTATTAAATTACTTTTTCTTTTATCAATATGAGTAGATAGGTTCACACCCCTCTCCGGTCTTTTGAACCGGAGTAGAAGGTTTATCCCTTGTTTCCTCTTTAGGATTGGGTTTCCAGTTCCGTCTAATGTCTACTTCAAATCTATACTTCTAACATCTCCTCCTAAAACTCGGAATTTTTATTTACCATTTAATTACTTTTTCTTTTATCAATACAAGTAGATAGGTTCACACTCCTCTCTGGCCTTTTGAACAGGAGTAGAAGGTTTATCCCTTGTTTCCTCTTTAGGATAGGGATTCCAGTTCCTTCTAAAGTCTACTTCAACTCTATACTTCTGAAATCTTTTCCTATAACTCTGAACTTTTATTTACTATTGAATTACTTTTTCTTTTATCAATACGAGTAGATAGGTTCACACTCCTCTCCGGTCTTTTGAACAGGAGTAGAAGGTTTATCCCTTGTTTCCTCTTTAGGATTGGGTTTCCACTTCCTTCTAAAGTCTACTTCAACTCTATACTTCTAACATCTCCTCCAAAAACTCTGAACTTTTATTTACTATTGAATTACTTTTTCTTTTATCAATACGAGTACATAGGTTCACACTCCTCTCCGGTCTTTTGAACAGGAGTAGAAGATTTATCCATTGTTTCCTCTTTAGGATTGGGTTTCCAGATGTGAAATGTGAAGGTTTTGAGCACCGCTCTTCACGATAACACCTCTTTTGATGACCATTTCTTAATTGGTATTGTTCCCAGATCCAACCTAGCAAAATGACCAACAATGCATTTTATAGTAGAATGACCAACAATACATTTTATAACAAAATGACCAACAAAACATTTTATAGCAAAATGATCAACAACACATTTTATCTGCATACAATTGCGTTCAAAATATATTTAGTTGAAACCATAAAAATATATTCAAAATATTTAGATTTCGGCATTAAATAACCCATAGAGGTGTTGATATGCCACTAAACAAAATCAACCAACCAACTACTTCTTACGTATCCACCAAAACTCTGAAATTTTATTAACCATTTATTTATTTTTCCTCAATAGAATGCGGTTCAATCTCCTCCGCACTCTTTTGAATTGGAGTCGATTTTTATCTTTTGTACATCATTTAGTATTCGTTTTCCTCTTCCTTCGAATGTTTTTTTTCCTTTCTCTTTCACTTCCAGTAGCCCCCTTATGTCTGAGTGACATGATCACCTTGCTTGGGGTGAATTCATTTTTTTAAACTATCAGAGTTTGGGTAATCATTCCTAGATATAAAAAAGATCGGATGTTGTAATATTGATTTTTGAGGCACCACAGACTTAGGAATATCCAGAGACTCAAACTCATTTGACATTGTGTAAGACAAAGGGAGGTAGAATCAATTAAGAAAGTCACTTTCAATTCTGCTTCATGCCTGAAGTAATAATATGCTAACAGTTTCCTCTCTCGCACTTCTCGCTGATCAAACACTCTTCCGTCTTCTTGCTTTCCAGTCAAATCTGAACTTCAAAAATTTAAATGTAATGTCAATCGTTATCTTCTGTCTTTTTTTTTTTTTTTTTTTTAGGGCTTTTGCCTTTTTTGATTATAAAAAAGAATAATGATTGTGTTTTTTTTTTTATTTTTTTTTTTTTTCACAGTGGTTTATAAAGGCTTTGCATATTTTGTTACAAGTTTAATTATAAGAAAACACCATTGCCTTGTACAAGTTTTTTGGACACCATTGAAATGATTATAAAAGAATAATGATTGTGGATATACCAGTTGAATCAGTTCGTTTATAGAGTCTAGCTATTAATTAAAATATATGATTTATTAAGTGTGTACAACATATGAGCTATATTCAATGGAAGAATTAGCGCAACACAACTAAAGATAAGTTGAATAAAAGAATGCTTTTATTGTTACTCAGTACTATATTGCTTTAAACGATTGTCTTTTTTTCTTCATTCTGATCTTAATTTGCCATTAGGTATTTTGTTTTCCACAAATCCTATTCTCAATTAATTTTCAAATTGTCTTTTTCTACCATTTCATTCTGTCATCAATTAATACAAGGCCATTAATTGATCTTTCTCCAAAACATCCTATTCTATTTGCTTTCACAACGATTATCTTTTACTACCATTCTCATTCTGTCATCAATTAATACAAGGCCATTAGGTAGTTGATCATGTTTCTCCACAATTTCCTATTCTATGTTGCTTTCACAACGATTGTCTTTTTACTACCATTCTCATTCTGTCATCAATTAATACAAGGCCATTAGGTAGTTGCAATTTCCTATTCTATGTTGCTTTCACAACGATTGACTTTTTTTACTACCATTCTCATTCTGTCATCAATTAATACAAGGCCATTAGGTAGTTGATCATGTTTCTCCACAACATCCTATTCTATGTTGCTTTCACAACGATTGTCTTTTTACTACCATTCTCATTCTGTCATCAATTAATACAAGGCCATTAGGTAGTTGATCATGTTTCTCCACAACATCCTATTCTATGTTGCTTTCACAACGATTGATTTTTACTACCATTCTCATTCTGTCATCAATTAATACAAGGCCATTAGGTAGTTGATCATGTTTCTCCACAATTTCCTATTCTATGTTGCTTTCACAACGATTGTCTTTTTACTACCATTCTCATTCTGTCATCAATTAATACAAGGCCATTAGGTAGTTGATCATGTTTCTCCACAACATCCTATTCTATGTTGCTTTTTTCACAACAAAGGATTGTCCACAATTTTTTTACTACCATTCTCATTCTGTCATCAATTAATACAAGGCCATTAGGTAGTTGATCATAACATTTATTCTATTCATATTTTGGCTTTCACAACGATTGTCTTTTTACTACCATTCTATGTTAATTTCATTAGGTACAATCGACAACATCCTATTTATGTTGCTTTACAACGATTGTCTTTTTACTACCATTCTCATTCTGTCATCAATTAATACAAGGCCATTAGGTAGTTGATCATGTTTCTCCACAACATCCTATTCTATGTTGCTTTCACAACGATTGTCTTTTTACTACCATTCTCATTCTGTCATCAATTAATACAAGGCCATTAGGTAGTTGATCATGTTTCTCCACAACATCCTATTCTATGTTGCTTTCACAACGATTGTCTTTTTTACTACCATTCTCATTCTGTCATCAATTTACAAGGCCATTAGGTAGTTGATCATGTTTCTCCACAATTTCCTATTCTATGTTGCTTTCACAACGATTGTCTTTTTACTACCATTCTCATTCTGTCATCAATTAATACAATGCCATTAGGTAGTTGATCATGTTTCTCCACAACATCCTATTCTATGTTGCTTTAAGATTGTATTTGTCATATGTTTCTCCACAACATCCTATTCATGTTGCTTTCACAACGATTGTCTTTTTACTACCATTCTCATTCTGTCATCAATTAATACAATGCCATTAGGTAGTTGATCATGTTTCTCCACAACATCCTATTCTATGTTGCTTTCACAACGATTGTCTTTTTACTACCATTCTCATTCTGTCATCAATTAATACAAGGCCATTAGGTAGTTGATCATGTTTCTCCACAACATCCTATTCTATGTTGCTTTCACAACGATTGTCTTTTTACTACAACCATTCTCATTCTGTCATCAATTAATTAATACAAGGCCATTAGGTAGTTGATCATGTTTTCCACAATTTCCTATTCTATGTTTCCTATTCTATGTTGCTTTCACAAGATTGTCTTTTTTTTACTACCATTCTCATTCTGTCATCAATTAATACAAGGCCATTAGGTAGTTTGATCATGTTTCTCCACAACATCTGTCTATAATACAAGGCCATTATGTTGATCATGTTTCTCCACAGCGATGTTGCTTTCATTAAAGATTGTCTTTTACTACCATTCTCATTCTGTCATCAATTAATACAAGGCCATTAGGTAGTTGATCATGTTTCTCCACAATTTCCTATTCTATGTTGCTTTCACAAAGATTGTCTTTTTACTACCATTCTCATTCTGTCATCAATTAATACAATGCCATTAGGTAGTTGATCATGTTTCTCCACAACATCCTATTCTATGTTGCTTTCACAGCGATTGTCTTTTTACTACCATTCTCATTCTGTCATCAATTAATACAAGGCCATTAGGTAGTTGATCATGTTTCTCCACAATTTCCTATTCTATGTTGCTTTCACAAAGATTGTCTTTTACTACCATTCTCATTCTGTCATCAATTAATACAATGCCATTAGGTAGTTGATCATGTTTCTCCACAACATCCTATTCTATGTTGCTTTCACAGCGATTGTCTTTTTACTACCATTCTCATTCTGTCATCAATTAATACAAGGCCATTAGGTAGTTGATCATGTTTCTCCACAACATCCTATTCTATGTTGCTTTCACAAAGATTGTCTTTTTACTACCATTCTCATTCTGTCATCAATTAATACAATGCCATTAGGTAGTTGATCATGTTTCTCCACAACATCCTATTCTATGTTGCTTTCACAGCGATTGTCTTTTTTACTACCATTCTCATTCTGTCATCAATTAATACAAGGCCATTAGGTAGTTGATCATGTTTCTCCACAATTTCCATTCTATGTTGCTTTCACAAAAGATTGTTTTTTTACTACCATTCTCATTCTGTCATCAACATGCCTATCCACAACATCCTATTCTATGTTGCTTTCACAACGATTGTCTTTTTACTACCATTCTCATTCTGTCATCAATTAATACAAGGCCATTAGGTAGTTGATCATGTTTCTCCACAACTTCCTATTCTATGTTGCTTTCACAACGATTGTCTTTTTTACTACCATTCTCATTCTGTCATCAATTAATACAAGGCCATTAGGTAGTTGATCATGTTTCTCCACAATTTCCTATTCTATGTTGCTTTCACAAAGATTGTCTTTTTTTAAAGATTGTCATCAATTTTACAAGGCCATTAGGTAGTTGATTCTCATTCTGTCATCAAAAGATTGTCTTTTTTATACCATTCTCAAGGCCAATTAATACAAGTTAGTTTATCATGTTTCTCCACAACATCCTATTCTATGTTGCTTTCACAACGATTGTCTTTTACTACCATTCTCATTCTGTCATCAATTAATACAATGCCATTAGGTAGTTGATCATGTTTCTCCACAACATCCTATTCTATGTTGCTTTCACAAGATTGTCTTTTTACTACCATTCTCATTCTGTCATCAATTAATACAAGGCCATTAGGTAGTTGATCATGTTTCTCCACAATTTCCTATTCTATGTTGCTTTCACAAAGATTGTTTTTTTTACTACCATTCTCATTCTGTCATCAATTAATACAATGCCATTAGGTAGTTGATCATGTTTCTCCACAATTCCTATTCTGTTGCTTTCACAAAGATTGTCTTTTTACTACCATTCTCATTCTGTCATCAATTAATACAATGCCATTAGGTAGTTGATCATGTTTCTCCACAACATCCTATTCTATACAGCGATTCCTACCATTCTCATTCTTATAAGGCCATTAGGTAGTTGATCATGTTTTCACAACATCCTATTCTATGTTGCTTTACAACGATTGTCTTTTTACTACCATTCTCATTCTGTCATCAATTAATACAATGCCATTAGGTAGTTGATCATGTTTCTCCACAACATCCTATTCTATGTTGCTTTCACAACGATTGTCTTTTTACTACCATTCTCATTCTGTCATCAATTAATACAAGGCCATTAGGTAGTTGATCATGTTTCTCCACAACATCCTATTCTATGTTGCTTTCACAACGATTGTCTTTTTACTACCATTCTCATTCTGTCATCAATTAATACAAAGGCCATTAGGTAGTTGATCATGTTTTCCCACAATTTCCTATTCTATGTTGCTTTCAAAGATTGTCTTTTGTACCATTCTCATTCTGTCATCAATTAATACAAGGCCATTAGGTAGTTGATCATGTTTCTCCATTCAACATCCTATCATTCTATGTTGCCTTTGGATCATGTTTCTCCACAAATCCGATTGTCTTTTTACTACCATTCTCATTCTGTCATCAATTAATACAAGGCCATTAGGTAGTTGATCATGTTTCTCCACAATTTCCTATTCCAAAGATTGTCTTTTTACTACCATTCTCATTCTGTCATCAATTAATACAATGCCATTAGGTAGTTGATCATGTTTCTCCACAACATCCTATTCTATGTTGCTTTCACAGCGATTGTCTTTTTACTACCATTCTCATTCTGTCATCAATTAATACAAGGCCATTAGGTAGTTGATCATGTTTCTCCACAATTTCTATTCTATGTTGCTTTCACAAAGATTGTCTTTTTTACTACCATTCTCATTCTGTCATCAATTAATACAATGCCATTAGGTAGTTGATCATGTTTCTCCACAACATCCTATTCTATGTTGCTTTCACAAAGATTGTCTTTTTTACTACCATTCTCATTCTGTCATCAATTAATACAAGGCCATTAGGTAGTTGATCATGTTTCTCCACAACATCCTATTCTATGTTGCTTTCACAAAGATTGTCTTTTTACTACCATTCTCATTCTGTCATCAATTAATACAAGGCCATTAGGTAGTTGATCATGTTTCTCCACAACATCCTATTCTATGTTGCTTTCACAACGATTGTCTTTTTACTACCATTCTCATTCTGTCATCAATTAATACAAGGCCATTAGGTAGTTGATCATGTTTCTCCACAATTTCCTATTCTATGTTGCTTTCACAACGATTGTCTTTTACTACCATTCTCATTCTGTCATCAATTAATACAAGGCCATTAGGTAGTTGATCATGTTTCTCCACAACATCCTATTCTATGTTGCTTTCACAACGATTGTCTTTTTACTACCATTCTCATTCTGTCATCAATTAATACAAGGCCATTAGGTAGTTGATCATGTTTCTCCACAATTTCCTATTCTATGTTGCTTTCACAAGATTGTCTTTTTACTACCATTCTCATTCTGTCATCAATTAATACAAGGCCATTAGGTAGTTGATCATGTTTCTCCAATTTCCTATTCTATGTTGCTTTCACAAAGATTGTTTTTACTACCATTCTCATTCTGTCATCAATTAATACAATGCCATTAGGTAGTTGATCATGTTTCTCCACAACATCCTATTCTATGTTGCTTTCACAACGATTGTCTTTTTACTACCATTCTCATTCTGTCATTAATACAATGCCATTAGGTAGTTGAATGTTTCTCCACAACATCCTATTCTATAGGTCACAACGATTGTCTTTTACTACCATTCTCATTCTGTCATCAATTAATACAAGGCCATTAGGTAGTTGATCCTCCATTCAATTTCATGTTTTTTTCCTACCATGTCTTTTACTACCATTCTCATTCTGTCATCAATTTGCCATTAGGTAGTTGATCATGTTTCTCCACAATTTCCTATTCTTCTGTTGCTTTCACAACGATTGTCTTTTTACTACCATTCTCATTCTGTCATCAATTAATACAAGGCCATTAGGTAGTTGATCATGTTTCTCCACAATTTCCTATTATGTTGCTTTCACAACGATTGTCTTTTTTTACTACCATTCTCATTCTGTCATCAATTAATACAAGGCCATTAGGTAGTTGGATCATGTTTCTCCACAACATCCTATTCTATGTTGCTTTCACAACGATTGTCTTTTTACTACCATTCTCATTCTGTCATCAATTAATACAAGGCCATTAGGTAGTTGATCATGTGATCCTATTCTATGTTGCTTTCACAACGATTGTCTTTTTACTACCATTCTCATTCTGTCATCAATTAATACAAGGCCATTAGGTAGTTGATCATGTTTCTCCACAACATCTATTCTATGTTGCTTTCACAACGATTGTCTTTTTACTACCATTCTCATTCTGTCATCAATTAATACAAGGCCATTAGGTAGTTGATCATGTTTCTCCACAACATCCTATTCTATGTTGCTTTCACAACGATTGTCTTTTTTTACTACCATTCTCATTCTGTCATCAATTAATACAAGGCCATTAGGTAGTTGATCATGTTTCTCCACAACATCCTATTCTATGTTGCTTTCACAACGATTGTCTTTTACTACCATTCTCATTCTGTCATCAATTAATACAAGGCCATTAGGTAGTTGATCATGTTTCTCCACAACATCCTATTCTATGTTGCTTTCACAAAGATTGTTTTTTTTTTCATCAATTAATTGCCTACCATTCTCATTCTGTCATCAATTAATACAAGGCCATTAGGTAGTTGATCATGTTTCTCCACAACATCCTATTCTATGTTGCTTTCACAACGATTGTCATTTTACTACCATTCTCATTCTGTCATCAATTAATACAAGGCCATTAGGTTGATCATGTTTCTCCACAATTTCCTATTCTATGTTGCTTTCACAACGATTGTCTCTTTTACTACCATTCTCATTCTGTCATCAATTAATACAATGCCATTAGGTAGTTGATCATGTTTCTCCACAACATCCTATTCTATGTTGCTTTCACAACGATTGTCTTTTTACTACCATTCTCATTCTGTCATCAATTAATACAAGGCCATTAGGTAGTTGATCATGTTTCTCCCATTTCCTATTCTAATTTCTTTCACAACATTTCTATTCTCATTCTGTCATCTTTACAAAGGCCATTAGGTAGTTGATCATGTTTTGTCTTTTTACTACCACCATTCTCATTCTGTCATCAATTAATACAAGGCCATTAGGTAGTTGATCATGTTTCTCCACAATTTCCTATTCTATGTTGCTTTCACAACGATTGTCCTTTTTACTACCATTCTCATTCTGTCATCAATTAATACAAGGCCATTAGGTAGTTGATCATGTTTCTCCACAAATATCCTATTCTATGTTGCTTTCACAACGATTGTCTTTTTACTACCATTCTCATTCTGTCATCAATTAATACAAGGCCATTAGGTAGTTGATCATGTTTCTCCACAATTTCCTATTCATGTTCTTTCGATTGTCTTTTTACTACCATTCTCATTCTGTCATCAATTAATACAAGGCCATTAGGTAGTTGATCATGTTTCTCCACAACATCCATCATTCTATGTTGCTTTCACAACGATTGTCTTTTTACTACCATTCTCATTCTGTCATCAATTAATACAATGCCATTAGGTAGTTGATCATGTTTCTCCACAACATCCTATTCTATGTTGCTTTCACAACGATTGTCTTTTTTTTTACTACCATTCTCATTCTGTCATCAATTAATACAAGGCCATTAGGTAGTTGATCATGTTTCTCCACACATCCTATTCCTATTCTATGTTGCTTTCACAACGATTGTCTTTTTACTACCATTCTCATTCTGTCATCAATTAATACAATGCCATTAGGTAGTTGATCATGTTTCTCCACAACATCCTATTCTATGTTGCTTTCACAACGATTGTCTTTTTACTACCATTCTCATTCTGTCATCAATTAATACAAGGCCATTAGGTAGTTGATCATGTTTCTCCACAATTTCCTATTCTATGATTGTTGTGATTGTCACATTTTGGGTAGTTGATTGTCTTTTACTACCATTCTCATTCTGTCATCAATTAATACAATGCCATTAGGTAGTTGATCATGTTTCTCCACAACATCCTATTCTATGTTGCTTTCACAACGATTGTCTTTTTACTACCATTCTCATTCTGTCATCAATTAATACAAGGCCATTAGGTAGTTGATCATGTTTCTCCACAATTTCCTATTCTATGTTGCTTTCACAACGATTGTCATTTTACTACCATTCTCATTCTGTCATCAATTAATACAAGGCCATTAGGTAGTTGATCATGTTTCTCCACAACATCCTATTCTATGTTGCTTTCACAACGATTGTCTTTTTACTACCATTCTCATTCTGTCATCAATTAATACAATGCCATTAGGTAGTTGATCATGTTTCTCCACAACATCCTATTCTATGTTGCTTTCACAACGATTGTCTTTTTACTACCATTCTCATTCTGTCATCAATTAATACAAGGCCATTAGGTAGTTGATCATGTTTCTCCACAATTTCCTATTCTATGTTGCTTTCACAACGATTGTCTTTTTACCATTCTTTTTACTACCATTCTCATTCTGTCATCAATTAATGTTGCTTTCACAACGATTGTCACCAAGGCCAATTAGGTAGATTGATCATGTTGTTTCACAACGATTGTCCTACCAATTCTGTCATCCAATTATTCTATGTTGCTTTCCACAACACAACGATTGTCTTTTTACTACCATTCTCATTCTGTCATCAATTAATACAAGGCCATTAGGTAGTTGATCATGTTTCTCCAACAATTTCCTATTCTATGTTGCATTTTCACAACGATTGTCTTTTTTTACTATTCATTCTCATTCTGTCATCAATTAATACAAGGCCATTAGGTAGTTGATCATGTTTCCACAACATCCTATTCTATGTTGCTTTCACAACGATTGTCTTTTTACTACCATTCTCATTCTGTCATCAATTAATACAAGGCCATTAGGTAGTTGATCATGGCCTATTCTATGTTGCTTTCACAACGATTGTCTTTTTACTACCATTCTCATTCTGTCATCAATTAATACAAGGCCATTAGGTAGTTGATCATATTTCTCCACAACATCCTATTCTATGTTGCTTTCACAACGATTGTCTTTTTTACTACCATTCTCATTCTGTCATCAATTAATACAATGCCATTAGGTAGTTGATCATGTTTCTCCACAACATCCTATTCTATGTTGCTTTGATTGTCTTTTACTACCATTCTCATTCTGTCATCACAAGGCCATTAGGTAGTTGATCATGTTTCTCCACAATTCCCTATTCTATGTTGTCTAATAAAGATTGTCTTTTACTACCATTCTCATTCTGTCATCAATTAATACAAGGCCATTAGGTAGTTGATCATGTTTCTCCACAACATCCTATTCTATGTTGCTTTCACAACGATTGTCTTTTTACTACCATTCTCATTCTGTCATCAATTAATACAAGGCCATTAGGTAGTGATCATGTTTCTCCACAATATCCTATTCTATGTTGCTTTCGATTGTCTTTTACAATTCTCATTCTCATCAATTCATTAGGTAGTTGATCCACAATTTTCTATTTGCCAACAACGATTGTTTTTACTACCATTCTCATTTCACAACGATTGTCATGTTTTTTTTACTACCATTCTCATTCTGTCATCAATTAATTACAAGGCCATTAGGTAGTTGATCATGTTTCTCCACAACATCCTATTCTATGTTGCTTTCACAACGATTGTCTTTTTTTTACTACCATTCTCATTCTGTCATCAATTAATACAAGGCCATTAGGTAGTTGATCATGTTTCTCCACAATTTCCTATTCTATGTTGCTTTCACAACGATTGTCTTTTTTACTACCATTCTCATTCTGTCATCAATTAATACAAGGCCATTAGGTAGTTGATCATGTTTCTCCACAACATCCTATTCTATGTTGCTTTCACAACGATTGTCTTTTTACTACCATTCTCATTCTGTCATCAATTAATACAAGGCCATTAGGTAGTTGATCATGTTTCTCCACAATTTCCTATTCTATGTTGCTTTTCACAACGATTGTCTTTTACTACCATTCTCATTCTGTCATCAATTAATACAAGGCCATTAGGTAGTTGATCATGTTTCTCCACAATTTCCTATTCTATGTTGCTTTCACAACGATTGTCTTTTTACTACCATTCTCATTCTGTCATCAATTAATACAAGGCCATTAGGTAGTTGATCATGTTTCTCCACAATTTCCTATTCTATGTTGCTTTCACAAAGATTGTCCTTTATACCCTCATTCTTCATGTCAATTAATACAAGGCCATTAGGTAGTTGATCATGTTTCTCCACAACATTCCTACATGTTGCTTTCACAAAAGATTGTCTTTTTACTACCATTCTCATTCTGTCATCAATTAATACAAGGCCATTAGGTAGTTGATCATGTTTTCCACAACATCCTATTCTATGTTGCTTTCACAAAGATTGTCTTTTTTACTACCATTCTCATTCTGTCATCAATTAATACAAGGCCATTAGTTGATCATGTTTCTCCACAATTTGATTCATGTTTCACAACGATTGTCTTTTTTACTACCATTCTCATTCTGTCATCAATTAATACAAGGCCATTAGGTGTTGCATGTTTTCCACAATTTCCCATTCTAACAACGATTGTCTTTTACTACCATTCTCATTCTGTCATCAATTAATACAAGGCCATTAGGTAGTTGATCATGTTTCTCCACAATTTCCTATTCTATGTTGCTTTCACAACGATTGTCTCCACAATTTTACTACCATTCTCATTC
Source organism: Acanthosepion pharaonis (assembly GCA_903632075.3). NCBI lineage: Eukaryota > Metazoa > Mollusca > Cephalopoda > Sepiida > Sepiidae > Acanthosepion > Acanthosepion pharaonis. The sequence goes on from CAHIKZ030001860.1 coordinate 625,817, forward strand.
TGTCATCAATTAATACAAGGCCATTAGGTAGTTGATCATGTTTCTCCACAACATCCTATTCTATGTTGCTTTCACAACGATTGTCTTTTACTACCATTCTCATTCTGTCATCAATTAATACAAGGCCATTAGGGTAGTTGAGTTCCAATAACATCCTATTCTATGTTGTTTTGTGATTTTCTCCCCAAAGATTTTTTTACTACCATTCTCATTCTGTCATCAATTTCTATGTTGATCATGTTTCTCCACAATTTCTATTTATGTTGCTTTCTCACAACGATTGTCTTTTTACTACCATTCTCATTCTGTCATCAATTAATACAAGGCCATTAGGTAGTTGATCATGTTTCTCCACAATTTCCTATTCTATGTTGCTTTCCAACGATTGTCTTTTACTACCATTTCTCATTCTGTCATCAAATAATACAAGGCCATTAGGTAGTTGATCATGTTTCTCCACAATTTCCTATTCTATGTTGTCTTTACTACCATTCTCATTTTCGTAATTAATACAAACGATTGTCCTATTCTATTTTTTACAACGATTGATTTTTTCCTCATTCTGTCACAATTAATACAAGGCCATTAGGTAGTTGATCATGTTTCTCACAATTTCCATTCTATGTTGCTTTCACAAAGATTGTCTTTTACTACCATTCTCATTCTGTCATCAATTAATACAAGGCCATTAGGTAGTTGATCATGTTTCTCCACAATTTCCTATTCTATGTTGCTTTCACAACGATTGTCTTTTACTACCATTCTCATTCTGTCATCAATTAATACAAGGCCATTAGGTAGTTGATCATGTTTCTCCACAACATCCTATTCTATGTTGCTTTCACAACGATTGTCCTTTTACTACCATTCTCATTCTGTCATTTAATACAAGGCCATTAGGTAGTTGATCATGTTCTCCACACATCCTATTCTATGTTGCTTTCACAAAGATTGTTTTTTACTACCATTCTCATTCTGTCATCAATTAATACAAGGCCATTAGGTAGTTGATCATGTTAATTCTCCACTATTCTATTCTATGTTGCTTTCACAACGATTGTCTTTTTACTACCATTCTCATTCTTTTCTAAAGATTGTCTGTCATTCTGTCATCAATTAATACAAGGCCATTAGGTAGTTGATCATGTTTCTCCACAATTTCCTATTCTATGTTGCTTTCACAACGATTGTCTTTTTACTACCATTCTCATTCTGTCATCAATTAATACAAGGCCATTAGGTAGTTGATCATGTTTCTCCACAATTTCCTATTCTATGTTGCTTTCACAACGATTGTCTTTTTACTACCATTCTCATTCTGTCATCAATTAATACAAGGCCATTAGGTAGTTGATCATGTTTCTCCACAATTTCCTATTCTATGTTGCTTTCACAAAGATTGTCTTTTACTACCATTCTCATTCTGTCATCAATTAATACAAGGCCATTAGGTAGTTGGATCATGTTTTTCCACATTGTCTTTTTTACCCTATTCAATTAATTTAGGTGTTGATCATGTTTAACAAGATTGTCTTTTTGTCCTTTACTTACCATTCTCATTCTGTCATCAATTAATATAAGGCCATTAGGTAGTTGGATCATGTTTCTCCACAACATCCTATTCTATGTTGCTTTCACAACGATTGTCTTTTTACTACCATTCTCATTCTGTCATCAATTAATACAATGCCATTAGGTAGTTGATCATGTTTCTCCACAACATCCTATTCTATGTTGCTTTCACAACGATTGTCTTTTTACTACCATTCTCATTCTGTCATCAATTAATACAAGGCCATTAGGTAGTTGATCATGTTTTCCACAATTTCCTATTCTATGTTGCTTTTCACAACGATTGTCTTTTTTACTACCATTCTCATTCTGTCATCAATTAATACAATGCCATTAGGTAGTTGATCATGTTTCTCCACAATTTCCTATTCTATGTTGCTTTCACAACGATTGTCTTTTTACTACCATTCTCATTCTGTCATCAATTAATACAAGGCCATTAGGTAGTTGATCATGTTTCTCCACAATTTCCTATTCTATGTTGCTTTCACAACGATTGTCTTTTTACTACCATTCTCATTCTGTCATCAATTAATACAAGGCCATTAGGTAGTTGATCATGTTTCTCCACAACATCCTATTCTTATGTTTTCAATAACGATTGTCTTTTTACTACCATTCTCATTCTGTCATCAATTATTGCCATTATGTTGATCATGTTTCTCCACAACAGATTCTATGTTGCTTTCACAACGATTTTACTACCATTCTCATTCTGTCATCAATTAATACAAGGCCATTAGGTAGTTGATCATATTTCCTCCATTTCTGATTCTATGTTGCTTTCACAAAGATTGTCTTTTTTACTACCATTCTCATTCTGTCATCAATTAATACAAAGTACCATTATAGTTGATCATGTTTCTCCACAACATCTATTCTATGTTGCTTTCACAACGATTGTCTTTTTACTACCATTCTCATTCTGTCATCAATTAATACAATGCCATTAGGTAGTTGATCATGTTTTCTCTGTCTTTTATTCTATGTTGCTTTCAATAAAGATTGTCTTTTTACTACCATTCTCATTCTGTCATCAATTAATCATTAGGTAGTTGATCATGTTTCTCCACAATTTCCTATTCTATGTTGCTTTCACAATGATTGTCTTTTTACTACCATTCTCATTCTGTCATCAATTAATACAAGGCCATTAGGTAGTTGGATCATGTTTCTCCACAACATCCTATTCTATGTTGCTTTCACAACGATTGTCTTTTTTACTACCATTCTCATTCTGTCATCAATTAATACAAGGCCATTAGGTAGTTGATCATGTTTCTCCACAATTTCCTATTCTATGTTGCTTTCACAACGATTGTCTTTTTACTACCATTCTCATTCTGTCATCAATTAATACAAGGCCATTAGGTAGTTGATCATGTTTCTCCACAACATCTATTCTATGTTGCTTTCACAACGATTGTCTTTTTTTACTACCATTCTCATTCTGTCATCAATTAATACAAGGCCATTAGGTAGTTGATCATGTTTCTCCACAACATCCTATTCTATGTTGCTTTCACAACGATTGTCTTTTTTTACTACCATTCTCATTCTGTCATCAATTCAATAAGGCCATTAGGTAGTTGGATCATGTTTCTTAACATCCTATTCTATGTTGCTTTCACAACGATTGTCTTTTTACTACCATTCTCATTCTGTCATCAATTAATACAATGCCATTAGGTAGTTGATCATGTTTCTCCACAACATCCTATTCTATGTTGCTTTTACAACGATTGTCTTTTTTACTACCATTCTCATTCTGTCATCAATTAATACAACGCCATTAGGTAGTTGATGATATTCTATGTTGCTTTTCACAACGATTGTCTTTTACTACCATTTCATTTGTCCAATATACAACAAGGCCATTAGGTAGTTGATCTGTTTTCCACAACATCCTATTCTATGTTGCTTTCACAACGATTGTCTTTTTACTACCATTCTCATTCTGTCATCAATTAATACAAGGCCATTAGGTAGTTGATCATGTTTCTCCACAATTCCTATTCTATGTTGCTTTCACAACGATTGTCTTTTTTACTACCATTCTCATTCTGTCATCAATTAATACAAAGGCCATTAGGTAGTTGATCATGTTTCTCCACAACATCCTATTCTATGTTGCTTTCACAACGATTGTCTTTTTACTACCATTCTCATTCTGTCATCAATTAATACAATGCCATTAGGTAGTTGATCATGTTCCTATTCTCTCCACAAAATTATCCTATTCTATCAATTAATTTGCCACAACGATGTTTCTTTTTATCCTAACATTCTCATTCTTTTTATGTCATTCTCATTCTGTCATCAATTACAAGGCCATTAGGTAGTTGATCATGTTTCTCCACAATTTCCTATTCTATGTTGCTTTCACAACGATTGTCTTTTACTACCATTCTCATTCTGTCATCAATTAATACAAGGCCATTATCATGTTCTAGTTGATTCATGTTTTTTCCACATTGACTTTTATACCATTTCATTCTGTCTATTCTATGTTGTTTTACAACTTCCGATTGTCTTTTTTACTACCATTCTCATTCTGTCATCAATTAATACAAGGCCATTAGGTAGTTGATCATGTTTCTCCACAACATCCTATTCTATGTTGCTTTCACAAAGATTGTTTTTACTACCATTCTCATTCTGTCATCAATTAATACAAGGCCATTAGGTAGTTGATCATGTTTCTCCACAACTTCCTATTCTATGTTGCTTTCACAACGATTGTCGTTTTTTACTACCATTCTCATTCTGTCATCAATTAATACAAGGCCATTAGGTAGTTGATCATGTTTCTCCACAACATCCTATTCTATGTTGTTTCTTACAACGATTGTCTTTTTTACTACCATTCTCATTCTGTCATCAAATTAATACAAGGCCATTAGGTAGTTGATCATGTTTTTAACATCCTATTCTATGTTGCTTTCACAACGATTGTCTTTTTACTACCATTCTCATTCTGTCATCAATTAATACAATGCCATTAGGTAGTTGATCATGTTTCTCCACAACATCCTATTCTATGTTGCTTTTCACAACGATTGACTTTTTTACTACTCATTTCTGTCATCGAATTCAATACAAGGCCATTGGGTAGTTGATCATGTTCTCCACACAATATCCTATTCTATGTTGCTTTCACAACGATTGTCTTTTACTACCATTCTCATTCTGTCATCAATTAATACAAGGCCATTAGGTAGTTGATCATGTTTCTCCACAACTTCCTATTCTATGTTGCTTTCACAACGATTGTCTTTTTGCTACCATTCTCATTCTGTCATCAATTAATACAAGGCCATTAGGTAGTTGATCATGTTTCTCCAATAACATCCTATTCTATATTTGCTTTCACAACGATTGTCTTTTACTGCTCATTCTCATTCTGTCATCAATTAATACAAGGCCATTAGGTAGTTGATCCATGTTTCTCCAATAAACATCCTATTCTATGTTGCTTTCACAACGATTGTCTTTTTTACTACCATTCATTCTATGTCAATTAATACAAGGCCATTAGGTAGTTGATCATGTTTCTCCACAATTTCCTATTCTATGTTGCTTTCACAACGATTGTCTTTTTACTACTACCATTCTCATTCTGTCATCAATAATACAAGGCCATTAGGTAGTTGATCATGTTTTCCACAACATCTATTCTATGTTGCTTTCACAACGATTGTCTTTTTACTACCATTCTCATTCTGTCATCCAATTAATACAAGGCCATTAGGTAGTTGATCATTTCTCCGCAACATCTCATTCTATGTTGCTTTACAACGATTGTCTTTTTACTACCATTCTCATTCTGTCATCAATTAATACAAGGCCATTAGGTAGTTGATCATGTTTCTCCCACAATTTCCTATTCTATGTTGCTTTCAAGATTGTCTTTTACCATTCTCATTGTCATTTTACTACCATTCTCATGTTTCTGTCATTTCATTATGTTTCACAACGATTGTCTTTTACTACCATTCTCATTCATCATCCAATTAATACAAGGCCATTAGGTAGTTGATCATGTTTCTCCACAACATCTATTCTATGTTGCTTTCACAACGATTGTCTTTTACTACCATTCTCATTCTGTCATCAAATTAATACAAGGCCATTAGGTAGTTGATCATGTTTCTCACAATTTCCCTATTCTATGTTGCTTTCATAAGCCAAGGCCATTGGTAGTTGATCATGTTTCTCCACAATGTTGCCTTTCACAACGATTGTCTTTTTTACTACCATTCTCATTCTGTCATCAATTAATACAAGGAAGGCCATTAGGTAGTTGATCATGTTTTTCTCAACAATTTCCCTATTCTATTTGCTTTCACAACGATTGTCTTTTACTACCATTCTCATTCTGTCATCAATTAATACAAGGCCATTAGGTAGTTGATCATGTTTCTCCACAACATCCTATTCTATGTTGCTTTCACAACGATTGTCTTTTACTCATTCTCATTCTGTCATCAATTAACAAGGCCATTGGGAAGTTGATCATGTTTCTCCACAAATTTCCTATTCTATTGTTTTCACAACGATTTTTACTACCATTCTCATTCTGTCATCCAATTAATACAAGGCCATTAGGTAGTTGGTCATGTTTCTCAACTTCCTATTCTATGTTGCTTTCACAACGATTGTCTTTTACTACCATTCATTCTGTCATCCAATTAATACAATGCCCATTGTTAATTTCATGTTTCTCACAACATCCTATTCTATATTGCTTTCATGTTAAGATTGTCTTTTACCATATTCTATGTTGATCATTCTCATTTCCATTAAACAAGGCCATTACAACGATTGTCTTTGTACAATTAATACAAGGCCACCATTTCTCCCACAACATCCCCATTCTATGTTTGCTTTCACAACGTTGTCTTTTTACTACCATTCTCATTCTGTCATCAATTAATACAATGCCATTAGGTAGTTGATCATGTTTCTCCACAACATCCTATTCTATGTTGCTTTCACAACGATTGTCTTTTTTACCTTTTTATTCTCATTCTGTCATCAATTAATACAATGCCATTAGGTAGTTGATCATGTTTCTCCACAACATCCTATTCTATGTTGCTTTACAACATTAAAGATTGTCTATTTTTTACTACCATTCTCATTCTGTCATCAATTAATACAAGGCCATTAGGTAGTTGACTTCTCAAGACTTCTATGTTTTCACAACGATTGTCTTTTACTAATTCTTTCTGTCATCATTACAAGGCCTATGTTGATCTTTACAACGATTGTCGTCTTTTACTACCATTCTCATTCTGTCATCAATTAATACAAGGCCATTAGGTAGTTGATCATGTTTCTCCACAACATCCTATTCTATGTAATGCCTTTCACAACGATTTGTCTTGATTTTTTTACTACCATTCTCATTCTGTCATCAATTAATACAATGCCATTAGGTAGTTGATCATGTTTCTCCACAACATCCTATTCTATGTTGCTTTCACAACGATTGTCTTTTTACTACCATTCTCATTCTGTCATCAATTAATACAAGGCCATTAGGTAGTTGATCATGTTTCTCCACAACTAATCCTATTTTATGTTGTCATCTTTCAAGGCCAACGATTGACTTTTTTACTTTCACAACATTCTCATTCTCATTCTGCTCGTAATTAATACAATGCCATTAGGTAGTTGATCTGTTTCTTTCGATTGTCTTTTACAATTCATTCTGTCATAAGTTGATCATGTTTCTCCACAATTTCCTTACAACGGCCATTCTCATTCTGTCATCAAAAATTAGCAGTAGTTGATGACTTTCACAACGTTGTCCTTTACTACCATTCTCATTCTGTCATCCAATTTACAAAGGCCATTAGGTAGTTGATCATTCCTATTCATGTTTGCTTTCACAACGATTGTACTTTCATTTCTCATTCTGTCATCGAATTAATACAAACCATGTTTCTCAATTTCCATTCTGTATTTGCTTTCACAACGATTGTCTTTTTACTACCATTCAGGCATCAATTAATAGGTAGTTGATTCATGTTTCTCCACAACATCCTATTCTATTTGCTTTGATTGTTTCATCGAATAATACAAGGCCACGATCATGTTTCTCCATTTCTATTCTATGTTTTTATTGTCTTTTTACTGCATTCTCATTCTGTCATCCAATTAATACAAGGCCATTAGGTAGTTGTTTCTCCACAACATCCCCTATTCTATATTTGCTTTCACAACGATTGTCTTTTACTACCATTCTCATTCTCTCATCAATTAATACAATGCCATTAGGTAGTTAATCATGTTTTCTCCACAGCATCCATTCTATGTTGCTTTCACAACGATTGTCTTTTTACTACCATTCCTATTCTGTCATCAATTAACAAGGCCATTAGGTAGTTGATCATGTTTCTCACAATTTCCCTTCTATGTTGCTTTCGCAACATCTTTTTTTACTACCATTCTCATTTTCCAACAACAAAGATATTAGGTAGTTGATCTTTTCACAATTTCCTATTCTATGTTTCACAACGATTGTCCTTTTACTCATTCTCATATCAATTAATACAAATGCCAGTTGATCCACAACATCCCATTAGGTTGTCTTTTTTACTACCATTCTCATTCTGTTGATTGTCTTTTTTCCCACAATTCCACAACATCCTATTCTGTCATCAATTAATACAAGGCCATTAGGTAGATCTGATTTCCTATTCTATATTTCAAAGATTGTCTTTTACTACCATTCTCATTCTGATTGGCATTAGGTAGTTGATCATGTTTTCCACAATTTCCGATTGACTTTTTTACTGTCATTCTGTCATCAATTAATACAAGGCCTATTAGGTAGTTGATCATGTTTCTCCACAACATCCTATTCTATATTTGCTTTCACAACGATTGTCTTTTTTACTACCATTCTCATTCTGTCATCAATTAATACAATACCATTAGGTAGTTGATCATGTTTCTCCACAACATCCTATTCCCTATATTTGCTTTCACAACGATTGTCTTTTTACCATTCTCATTCTGTCATCAATTAATACAAGGCCATTAGGTAGTTGATCATGTTTCTCCACAATTTCCTATTCTATGTTGCTTTCACAAAGATTGTCTTTTTACTACCATTCTCATTCTGTCATCAATTAATACAATGCCATTAGGTAGTTGATCATGTTTTCTTAACATCCTACCATTCTATGTTCAATTAATACAAACGATTGTTTTTCTTTTTCTATTCTATGTTGCTTTCACAACGATTGTCCATCATTCTCATTCTGTCATCAATTAATACAAAGGCCATTAGGTAGTTGATCATGTTTCCTCCACAACATCCTATTCTATATTGCTTTCTAACGATTATCTTTTTCTCACCATTCTCATTCTGTCATCAATTAATACAATGCCATTAGGTAGTTGATCATGATTGTGGCAATTTCTTTTTACTACCATTCTCATTCTGTCATCCAATTAATACAAGGCCATTGGGTAGTTGATCATGTTTCTCCACAACATCCTGTTCTATGTTCTTTCACAACGATTGTCTTTTACTACCATTCTCATTCTGTCATATTACAAGGCCATTAGGTATGTTGCTGTGTTTCTCAATTTCCTAACGATTGTCTTTTACTACCATTCTCATTCTGTCATCCAATTAATACAAAGGCCATTAGGTAGTTGATTTCTATATTATTTGCTTTCCGATTGTCCACCAATTCATCCAATTAATTACCTATGTTGATCATGTTCTCCCACAACAACGATTGCTTTCACAACTTTTTTACTACCATTCTCATTCTGTCATCAATTAATACAAAGGCCATTAGATAGTTGATCCATGTTTTCTGTTCCACAGTTTACCATTCTTATCATCTACAAGGCCATTAGGTAATTGATCATGTTTCTCCACAACATCCTATGATTTGCTTTCACAACGATTTTTTCACTACCATTCTCATTCTGTCATCAATTAATACAAGGCCATTAGGTAGTTGATCATGTTTTTCTCCACAACTTCCTATTCTATGTTGCTTCAACGATTGTCTTTTCCATTCTCATTCTGTTGTTTACAATAGATTGGCTTTTAGGTACCATTCTCATTCTGTCCACAACATCCTATTCCATTATTTGACTTTCAATAAAGATTGTCTTTTACTACCATTCTCATTCTGTCATCAATTAAACGCCATTTGGTTGATCATGTTTTCCCAACATCCTATTCTATGTTGCTTTCACAACGATTGTCTTTTTACTACCATTCTCATTCTGTCATCCAATTAATAAAAGGCTATTAGGTAGTTGATCATGTTTCTCCACAACATCCTATGTTTCTATGTTGCTTTCACCAACGATTGACTTTTTTTACTACCATTCTCATTCTGTCATCAATTAATACAATGCCATTAGGTAGTTGATCATGTTTCTCCACAACATCCTATTCTATGTTGCTTTCACAACGATTGTCTTTTTACTACCATTCTCATTCTGTCATCAATTAATACAAGGCCATTAGGTAGTTGATCATGTTTCTCCACAACTTCCTATTCTATGTTGCTTCACAACGATTGTCTTTTTACTACCATTCTCATTCTGTCATCAATTAATACAAGGCCATTAGGTAGTTGGATCATGTTTTCTCACAACTTCCTATTTCTATGTTGCTTTCACAACGATTGTCTTTTTTACTACCATTCTCATTCTGTCATCAATTATTACAGTTGATGCCATTAGGTAGTTGATCTGTTTCTCCACAACATCCTATTCTATGTTGCTTTCCACAACGATTGTCTTTTTACTACCATTCTCATTCTGTCATCCAATTAATACAAGGCCATTAGGTTGATTCATGTTGCTTTTCTCCTACATTTCTCATTTCTGTCATCAATTAATACAGGCCCATTAGGTATTCTATGTTTCTCCTGACATCCTATTCTATTTGCTTTCACAACGATTGTCTTTTTTTTTTACCATTCTCATTCTCATCAATTAATACAATGCCATTAGGTAGTTGGATCATGTTTCTCCACAACATCCTATTCTATGTTGCTTTCACAAAGATTGTCTTTTTACTACCATTCTCATTCTGTCATCAATTAAAATACAAGGCCATTAGGTAGTTGATCATGTTTCTCCACATTTCCTATTCTATGTTATTTCACAACGATTGTCTTTTTACCATTTCTCATTCTGTCATCAATTAATACAAGGCCATTAGGTAGTTGGGTCGCTGTTTCTCCACAATTTCTATTCTATATTTGCTTTCACAACGATTGTCTTTTACTACCATTCTCATTCTGTCATCCAATTAATACAAGGCCATTAGATAGTTGTGACTTCCTGTTGCTTTCACAGCGATTGTTTACCATTCTCATTCTGTCATATTACAATGCATTAGGTAGTTGATCATGTTTCTGATTTGTATTTCTTTTTGTCTACCATTCTCATTCTGTCATCAATTAATACAAGGCCATTAGGTAGTTGATCATGTTTCTCCACAATTTCTATTCTATGTTGCTTTCACAACGATTGTCCTTTTTACTACCATTTCTGTCATCATTCTGCCATTGGGTAGTTATGTTTCTCACAACTTTAATTCTATGTTGCTTTCACAACGATTGTCTTTTTTACCATTTCTCCATTCTGTCTTCCTATTCTAGGTGTTGATCATGTTTCTCCATAACTTCCGATTATATTTGCTTTCACAAGGATTGTCTTTTACTACCATTCTCATTCTGTCATCAATTAATACAAAGGCCATTAGGTAGTTGATCATGTTTCTCCAACATCTATTCTGTTACTTTCCAACGGTGTCTTTTTACTACCATTCTCATTCTGTCATCAATTAATACAATGCCGAGTTGTCTTTTCACAACATCCTATTCCATTCTCATTCTGTTCTCATTCATCGTAATGTACAAAGGCCATTAGGTAGTTGATCATGTTTCTCCACAACATCCTATTATGTTGCTTTCACAACGATTGTCTTTTTACTACCATTCTCATTCTGTCATCCAATTAATACAATGCCATTAGGTAGTTGATCATGTTTTCTCCAACATCCTATTCTATTTGCTTTACAACGATTGTCTTTTTATTCTCATTTTATCAATTAATACAAGGCCATTAGGTAGTTCATTCTGTCCCATCAATTAATTTCTTTCACAACGATTGACTTTTTTACTACCATTCTCATTCTGTCATCGAATTTACAAGGCCATTGGGTAGTTGATCATTTCTCCCATTTCTATTCTGTTTGCTTTCACAACGATTGTCTTTTACTACCATTCTCATTCTGTCATCAATTAATACAAAGGCCATTAGGTAGTTGATCATGTTTCTCCACAACATCCTATTCTATGTTGCTTTTCAACGGTGTCTTTTTACTACCATTCTCATTCTGTCATCAATTAATAATGCCATTAGGTAGTTGATCATGTTTCTCCACAACATCCTATTCTATATTTGCTTTCACAACGATTGACTTTTTTACTACCATTCTCATTCTGTCATCAATTAATAAGGCCATTAGGTAGTTGATCATGTTTCTCCACAATTTCCTATTTATGTTGCTTTCACAACGATTGTCTTTTTACCATTCTTTTTCATCTAAGGCCATTAGGTAGTTGATCATTCCTATTCTATTTGCTTTCACAACGATTGTCATCAATTAATACAAGGCCATTAGGTAGTTGATCATGTTTCTCCACAACTTCCCTGTTCTATGTTTGCTTTCACAACGATTGACTTTTTACTACCATTCTCGTTCTGTCATCAATTAATACAAGGCCTTTGGGTAGTTGATCATGTTTCTCCACAACATACTGTTCTATATTTAGCACCACAACGATTGACTTTTTACTACCATTCTCATTCTGTCATCAATTAATACCAATGCCATTAGGTATTGATCATGTTTCTCCACAATTTCCTATTCTATGTTGCTTTCACAACGATTGTCTTTTTTACTACCATTCTCATTCCTGTCATCCAATTAATACAAGGCCATTGGTGGTTGATCATGTTTCTCCACAACTTGTCCCTATTCTATGTTGCTTTCTGGCAATTGTCTTTTTACTACCATTCTCATTCTGTCATCCAATTAATACAAGGCCATTAGGTAGTTGATCATGTTTCTCCACAACTTCCTATTCTATATTTGCTTTCACAACGATTGACTTTTTTACTACCATTCTCATTCTGTCATCAATTAATACAAAGGCCATTAGGTAGTTGATCATTTCTCCACCATTTCCTATTCTATGTTGCTTTCACAAAGATTGTCTTTTACTACCATTCTCATTCTGTCATCAATTAATACAGGCCATTAGGTAGTTGATCATGTTTCCTCAACATCCCTATTCTATGTTGCTTTCCACAGCTTGATTGTCTTTTACCATTCTCATTCCTCATCCAATAATTAATACAAGGCCATTGGTAGTTGATGTGTTTCTCCACAATTTCCTATTCTATGTTGCTTTACAAAGATTGTCATTCTCATTCTGTCATCAATTAATACAAGGCCAAGGTTTCCACAACTTCCTATTCTATGTTGCTTTCACAACGATTGTCATTTACTACCATTCTCATTCTGTCATCGAATTAATACAATTCATTACAATCATCATCTATTCTATGTTGTTTCACAACGATTGTCTTTTTACTACCATTCTCTAATTCCGTCATCAATTAATATAAGGCCATTAGGTAGTTTGTTTCTCCACAATTTCCTATTCTGTATGTTGCTTTTCCGCAATTCTCATTCTGTCATCCAATAATACAAGGCCATTATGTTGATCATGTTTCTCCAAACTTCCTATTCTATGTTGCTTTTTGATTTTTTTTACTACCATTCTCATTCTGTCATCAATTAATACAGGCCATTAGGTAGTTGATCATGTTTCTCAATAACATCCTCATTCTATGTTGCTTTCACAACGATTGACTTTTTTACTACCATTCTCATTCTGTCATCAATTAATACAATGCCATTTAGGTAGTTGATCATGTTTCTCAATTTTCCTATTCTATGTTGCTTTCAACGATTGTATTTTAGTACCATTCTCTTCATCTACAAACGATTGACATGTTTCTCCACAACTTCCTATTCTATATTTGCTTTCACAACGATTGACTTTTTTCTACCATTCATTCATCAATTAATACAAGGCCATTAGGTAGTTGATCATGTTTCTCCACAACAATTCATCCGATTGACTTTTTTATTCTCATTCTGTCTCATCAATTAATACAAGGCCATTAGGTAATTGATCATGTTCTCCATCCTATTCTATGTTGCTTTCACAACGATTCTCATCATTCTGTCATCAATTAATACACGCCATTAGGTAGTCATGTTTCTCCACAATTTCCTATTCTATGTTGCTTTCACAACGATTGTATTTTAAACATTCTCATTCTGTCATCAATTAATGCAAGGCCATTAGGTGCTTTGATCATGTTTCTCCACAACTTTATTCTATGTTGCTTCACAACACTTTTTTCTGTTTCTCATTCTGTCATCCAATTAATACAAATTCATTAGGTAGTTACTGTTTCTCCCACAACATCTAGGTATTTGCTTTCACAACGATTGTCGTTTTACTACCATTCTCTCTGTCATCCAATTAATACAAGGCCATTGGTAGTTGTTGTTTCTCCACACATTGTTCATTTTTTTTTACTACCATTCTCATTCTGTCATCAATTAATACAAGGCCATTAGGTAGTTGATCATGTTTCTCCTATTCTATGTTGCTTTCACAACTATTCCATTTGTCATCAATTCACAAAAGAGTTGTCATGTTTTTAGCTTCCTATTCACTTTTCTTGATTCATCATTGTCATCATCAATTAATACAAAGGCCATTAGGTAGTTGATCATATTTCTTTCACAACATCCTATTCTATGTTGATCATGTTTTCAACATCCTATTGATTGCTTTCTTTTACTACCATTCTCATTCTGTCATCAATTAATACAAGGCCATTAGGTAGTTGATCATGTTTCTATGTTCCACAACGATTTATTTTTTCCTATTCTATGTTACAAGGCCTTTCACAAAGATTGTCTTTTACTACCATTCTCATTCTGTCATCAATTAATACCAAATGCCATTAGGTAGTTGATCATGTTTCTCCACAACTTCCTATTCTATGTTGCTTTCACAACGATTGTCTTTTTTACCATTCTCATTCTGTCATCAATTAACAACAATAGGTAGTTCATGTTTCTCCACAACATCCCATTCTATGTTGCTTCACAACGATTAATTCTTTTTACTACCATTCTCAACATCCTATTCTATGTTGCTTTCACAAAGATTGTCTTTTTACTACCATTCTCATTCTGTCATCAATTAATACAAGGCCATTAGGTAGTTGATCATGTTTCTCCACAACATCCTATTCTATGTTGCTTTCACAACGATTGTCTTTTTACTACCATTCTCATTCTGTCATCAATTAATACAAGGCCATTAGGTAGTTGATCATGTTTCTCCACAATTTCCTATTCTATGTTGCTTTCACAACGATTGTCTTTTTACTACCATTCTCATTCTGTCATCAATTAATACAATGCCATTAGGTAGTTGATCATGTTCTATTCTATGTTGCTTTCACAACGATTGTCCTTTTACTACCATTCTCATTCTGTCATCAATTTACAAGGCCATTAGGTAGTTGATTGTTTTCCACAATTTCCTATTCTATACAACGATTGTCTTTTTACTACCATTCTCATTCTGTCATCAATTAATACAAGGCCATTAGGTAGTTGATCATGTTTCTCCACAACATCCCATTCCTATGTTGCTTTCATACAAAGATTGTCTTTACTACCATTTCTCATTCTGTCACCAATTAATACAATGCCATTAGGTAGTTGATCATGTTTCTCCACAAATATCCCATTCTATGTTGCTTACAAAGATTGATTTTTTTTTACTACACAAAGATTCCATTCTCTGTCAACAATTAATACAATGCCATTAGGTAGTTGATCATGTTTCTCCACAACATCTATTCTATGTTGCTTTCACAAAGATTGTCTTTTTTACTACCATTCTCATTCTGTCATCAATTAATACAATGCCATTAGGTAGTTGATCATGTTTCTCCACAACATCTCATTCTATGTTGCTTTCACAACGATTGTCTTTTTTTACTACCATTCCCTCATTCTGTCATCAATTAATACAAGGCCATTAGGTAGTTGATCATGTTTCTCCACAACATTCTATTCTATTGTCTTTTTACCATTTCACAACGATTGATCTTTTACTACAAGGCCATTGATCATACTCCAATAACATTTTTCTTTCATTCTGTCATCAATTAATACAATGCCATTAGGTAGTTGATCATGTTTTCTCCACAACATCTCATTCTATGTTGCTTTCCCCAACGATTGACTTTTTACTACCATTCTCATTCTGTCATCAGTGTACAAGGCCATTAGGTAGTTGATCATGTTTCTCAACATCCTATTCTATGTTGCTTTCACAACGATTGACTTTTTACTACCATTCTCATTCTGTCATCAATTAATACAATGCCATTAGGTAGTTGATCATGTTTCTCCACAACATCCTATTCTATGGCCTTTCACAACGATTGTTTTTTACTACCATTCTCATTCTGTCATCAATTAATACAATGCCATTAGGTAGTTGATCATGTTTCTCACAATTTCCTATTCTATATTTGCTTTCTAAAGATTGTCTTTTACTACCATTTCTCATTCTGTCATCAATAATTAATACAATGCCATTTAGGTAGTTGATCATGTTTCTCCACAACATCCTATTCTATATTTGCTTTACAACGATTGACTTTTTACTACCATTCTCATTCTGTCAACAATAATAAAGGCCATTAGGTAGTTGATCATGTTTTCCAAATTTCCTGTTCTATGTTGCTTTCACAAAGATTGTCTTTTTACTACCATTCTCATTCTGTCAATAATTAATACAATGCCATTAGGTAGTTGATCATGTTTCTCCACAACATCCCTATTCTATGTTGCTTTCAATAACGATTGTCCTTTACATTCTACCCCGTATTCTGCATTAAACATGTCATCACGATTGTCTTTTATTCATTCACCAATTAATACAAGGCCATTAGGTAGGTAGCGATCATGTTTCTCCACAAATTTATTCTATGTTGCTTTCAAAATGATTGTCTTTACTACCATTCTCATTCTGTCATCAATTAATACAAGGCCATTAGGTAGTTCCTATTCTATGTTGCTTTCACAACGATTTCTCCACCAACATCCTATTCTATGTTGCATGTTTTCACAACGATTGACTTTTTCTACAAAGATTTTTTACTACCATTCTCATTCTGTCATCAATTAATACAAGGCCATTAGGTAGTTGGATCATGTTTCTCCACAACATCCTATTCTATGTTGCTTTCACAACGATTGTCTTTTACTACCATTCTCATTCTGTCATCCAATTAATACAAGGCCATTAGGTGTTGGATCAATTCTATTTCTCCACAACATCCTATTCTATGTTGCTTTTCACAACGATTGTCTTTTTTACTACCATTCTCATTCTGTCATCAATTAATACAAGGCCATTAGGTAGTTGATCATGTTTCTCCACAATTTCCTATTCTATGTTGCTTTCACAAAGATTGTCTTTTTACTACCATTCTCATTCTGTCATCAATTAATACAAGGGCCATTTGGGTAGTTGATCATGTTTCTCCCGCAAACATCCTATTCTATGTTGCTTTCACAACGATTATCCTTTTCACCATTCTCATTCTGTCATCAATTAATACAAGGGGCCATTAGGTAGTTGATCATGTTTCTCCACAACATCTCATTCTATGTTGCTTTCACAAAGATTGTCTTTTTACTACCATTCTCATTCTGTCATCAATTAATACAAGGCCATTAGGTAGTTGATCATGTTTTCTCCACAACATCCCATTCTATGTTGTTTACAACGATTGTTTTTTTACTACCATTCTCATTCTGTCATCAATTAATACAAGGCCATTAGGTAGTTGATCATGTTCTCCCAACATCCTATTCTATGTTGCTTTCACAAAGATTGTCTTTTACTACCATTCTCATTCTGTCATCAATTAATACAAGCCATTAGGTAGCGTTGATCATGTTTCTCCACAACATCCTATTCTATGTTGCTTTCATTAAAGATTGTCTTTTACTACCATTCTCATTCTGTCATCAATTAATACAAGGCCATTAGGTAGTTGATCATGTTTCCACAATATCCTATTCTATGTTGCTTTCACAACGATTGACTTTTTACCATTCTCATTCTGTCATCCAATTAATACAAGGCCATTAGGTAGTTGATCATTTTTCTCCACAACATTCTATTCCGTGTTGCTTTCACAACGATTGTCTTTTACTACCATTCTCATTCTGTCATCAATTAATACAATGCCATATTAGGTAGTTGATCATGTTTCTAATCTATTCTATGTTGCTTTCTAAAGATTGTCTTTACTACCATTCTCATTCTGTCATCAATTAATACAAGGCCATTAGGTAGTTGATCATGTTTCTCCACAACATCCTATTCTATTTGCTTTTGGCCAACGATTGTCTTTTTACTACCATTCTCATTCTGTCATCAATTAATACAAGGCCATTAGGTAGTTGATCATGTTTCTCCACAACATCCTATTCTATGTTGCTTTCACAACGATTGTCTTTTTACTACCATTCTCATTCTGTCATCCAATTAATACAAGGCCATTAGGTAGTTGATCTATGCTTTCACAACGATTGTGTCTTTTACTACCATTCTTTCCAATTATTCATTAGGTAGTTGATCGCATTTCTCCACAACATCCTATTCACAAAGATTGTCTTTTTTACTACCATTCTCATTCTGTCATCAATTAATACAAGGCCATTAGGTAGTTGGATCATGTTTCTCCACAACATCCTATTCTATGTTGCTTTTCACAACGATTGTCTTTTTACTACCATTCTCATTCTTTGTCAATACCAATTAATACAAGGCCATTAGGTAGTTGATCATGTTTCTCCACAACATCCTACCATTCTTCTGTTCTTTCACAACGATTGTCTTTTACTACCATTCTCATTCTGTCATCAATTACAAGGCCATTAGGTAGTTGATCATGTTTCTCCACAATCCTATTCTATGTTGCTTTCACAGCGATTGTCTTTTTTTACTACCATTCTCTGTCATCAATTAATACGCAATGCCATTAGGTAGTTGATCATGTTTTCTCCACAATTCCCTATTCTATGTTGCTTTCACAAAGATTGTCTTTTTACTACCATTCTCATTCTGTCATCAATTAATACAAGGCCATTAGGTAGTTGATCATGTTTCTCCACAATTTCCTATTCTATGTTGCTTTCACAAAGATTGTCTTTTTACTACCATTCTCATTCTGTCATCAATTAATACAAGGCCATTAGGTAGTTGATCATGTTTCTCCACAACATCCTATTCTATGTTGCTTTCACAACGATTGTCTTTTTACTACCATTCTCATTCTGTCATCAATTAATACAATGCCATTAGGTAGTTGATCATGTTTCTCCACAACATCCTATTCTATGTTGCGTTTTCACAACGATTGTCTTTTACTACCATTTCTCATTCTGTCAATTAATACAATGCCATTAGGTAGTTGATCATGTTTCTCCACAATTTCCTATTCTATGTTGCTTTCACAACGATTGTCTTTTTTACTACCATTCTCATTCTGTCATCAATTAATACAAGGCCATTAGGTAGTTGATCATGTTTCTCCACAACATCCTATTCTATGTTGCTTTCACAACGATTGGGTTTTTTACTACCATTCTCATTCTGTCATCAATTAATACAAGGCCATTAGGTAGTTGATCATGTTTCTCCACAGCATCCTATTCTATGTTGCTTTCACAAAAGATTGTCTTTTTTTACTACCATTCTCATTCTGTCATCAATTAATACAAGGCCATTAGGTAGTTGATCATGTTTCTCCACAACATCCTATTCTATGTTGCTTTCACAAACGATTGTCTTTTTACCATTCTCATTCTGTCATCAATTAATACAATGCCATTAGGTAGTTGATCATGTTTCTCCATAACATCCCATTCTATGTTGCTTTACAACGATTGTCTTTTTACTACCATTCTCATTCTGTCATCAATTAATACAAGGCCATTAGGTAGTTGATCATGTTTTCTCCACAACATCCTATTCTATGTTGCTTTCACAACGATTGTCTTTTTTACTACCATTTCCTATTCTGTCACAACAATTAATACAAAGGCCATTGGTAGTTGATCATGTTTCTCACAACATCTCATTCTATGTTTTCATAACGATTGTCTTTTTACACCATTCTCATTCTGTCATTTAATACAATGCCATTAGGTAGTTGATCATGTTTTCCACAACTTCCTCTATTCTATGTTGCTTTCACAAGATTGTTTTTTTACCATTCATTCTGTCATTAATTAATCTGTCATATTAGGTAGTTGATCATGTTTCCACAAAATATCCTATTCTATGTTGCTTTACAACGATTGTCTTTTTACTACCATTCTCATTCTGTCATCAATTAATACAATGCCATTAGGTAGTTGATCATGTTTCTCCACAACATCCTATTCTATGTTGCTTTCACAACGATTGTCTTTTTACTACCATTCTCATTCTGTCATCAATTAATGCAAGGCCATTAGGTAGTTGATCATGTTTCCACAACTTCCTATTCTATGTTGCTTCTACAACGATTGTCTTTTTTTTACTACCATTCTCATTCTGTCATCCAATTAATACAAAGGCCATTAGGTAGTTGATCATGTTTCTCCACAATTTCCTATTCTATGTTGCTTTCACAACGATTGTCTTTTACTACCATTCTCATTCTGTCATCAATTAATACAATGCCATTAGGTAGTTGATCATGTTTCTCCACAATATCCTATTCTATGTTGCTTTTCTTACAACGATTGTCTTTTTACTACCATTCTCATTCTGTCATCAATTAATACAAGGCCATTAGGTAGTTGATCATGTTTCTCCACCTTCCTATTCTCACAAGATTGCTTTTTAATAACGATTGTCATCAATTTTTACTACCATTCTCATTCTGTCATCCAATTAATACAAGGCCATTAGGTAGTTGGATCATGTTTCTCACAACATCCTATTCTATGTTGCTTTCACAACGATTGTCTTTTACTACCATTCTCATTCTGTCATCAATTAATACAAGGCCATTAGGTAGTTGATCATGTTTCTCCACAATTTCCTATTCTATGTTGCTTTCACAAAGATTGTCTTTTTTTTACCATTCTCATTCTGTCATCAATTAATACAAGGCCATAGGTAGTTGACGTTTTCCACAATTTCCTATTCTATGTTGCTTTCACAACGATTGTCTTTTTTTACTACCATTCTCATTCTGTCATCAATTAATACAATGCCATTAGGTAGTTGATTGTTTCCACAACATCCTATTCTATGTTGTTTTCACAACGATTGTTTTTACTACCATTCTCATTCTGTCATCCCAATACAAGGCCATTAGGTAGTTGATCATGTTTCTCCACAACATCCTATTATGTTGCTTTCACAATTGATTGTTTTTACTTACCATTTATTCTGTCATCAATTAATACAAGGCCATTAGGTAGTTGATCATTCCAACATCCCATTCTATGTTGCTTTCACAAAGATTGTCTTTTTACTACCATTCTCATTCTGTCATCAATTAATACAATGCCATTAGGTAGTTGATCATCATTTCTCCACAATTTCCTATTCTATGTTGCTTTCACAACGATTGTCTTTTTACTACCATTCTCATTCTGTCATCAATTAATACGCCAAATTGATCATGTTTCTCCACCAATCCTATTCTATGGTAGTTGTCATCAATTTACCACAATGCCATTCTCATTCTCCACAACATCCCATTCTATGTTGCTTTCACAAAGATTGATTTTTTACTACCATTCTCATTCTGTCATCAATTAATACAATGCCATTAGGTAGTTGATCATGTTTCTCCACAACATCCTATTCTATGTTGCTTTCACAAGATTGTCTTTTTTTTACTACCATTCTCATTCTGTCATCAATAATAATAGTAGTTGAATGCCCTATTTAGGTTGCTTTGATCATGTTTACTCCACAACATCCTATTCTATGTTGATCTTTCCACAACACATTCTAGTTTCACAACGATTGTCTTTTTTTACTACCATTCTCATTCTGTCATCAATTAATACAAGGCCATTAGGTAGTTGATCATGTTTCTCACAACATCCTATTCTATGTTGCTTTCACAACGATTGTCTTTTTTACTACCATTCTCATTCTGTCATCAATTAATACAAGGCCGTTAGGTAGTTGATCATGTTTCTCCACAACCTTATTCTATGTTGCTTTCACAACGATTGTCTTTTTACCATTCTCATTCTGTCATCAATTAATACAAGGCCATTAGGTAGTTGATCATGTTTTCCACAACATCCAATTATTCTATGTTGTCTTTCAGGCCAACGATTGTCTTTTTTATTACCATTCTCATTCTGTCATCAATTAATACAAGGCCATTAGGTAGTTGATCATGTTTCTCCACAATTTCCTATTCTATGTTGTTTTCACAAAGATTGTCACAACTTTACTACCATCTCATTCTGTCATCAATTACAAGGCCATTAGGTAGTTGATCATGTTTCTCCACAACATCCTATTCTATGTTGCTTTCACAACGATTGTCTTTACTACCATTCTCATTCTGTCATCAATTAATACAAGGCCATTAGGTAGTTGATCATGTTTCCCACAATTTCCTATTCTATGTTGCTTTCAATAACGATTGTCTTTTACTACCATCTCATTCTGTCATCAATTAATAAGGCCATTAGGTAGTTGATCATGTTTCTCCACAATATCCTATTCCTATGTTGCTTTCACAACGATTGTCTTTTACTACCATTCTTATTCTGTCATCAATTAATACAAGGCCATTAGGTAGTTGATCATGTTTCTCCACATCTTTCATTCTATGTTGCTTTCACAACGATTGTTTTTTACCATTCTCATTCTGTCATCAATTAATACAAGGCCATTAGGTAGTTGATCATGTTTCTCCACAACATCCCATTCTATGTTGCTTTTCACAACGATTGTCTTTTTTTACCATTCTCATTCTGTCATCAATTAATACAATGCCATTAGGTAGTTGATCATGTTTCTCCACAACATCTATTCTATGTTTTCCAACACCATTCTCATTCTGTCTCAATTACAAGGCCATTATGTTGATCATGTTTTCCACAAATTTCCATTCGATTGCTTTCACAACTATTGTCTTTTACTACCATTCTCATTCTGTCATCAATTAATACAATGCCATTAGGTAGTTGATCATGTTTCTCCACAACATCCTATTCTATGTTGCTTTCACAACTTTACTACCATTCTCATTTTGTCATCAACTCCACAATTTCCATTCTCATTAAAGATTGTCTTTTTACTACCATTCTCATTCTGTCATCAATTAATACAAGGCCATTAGGTAGTTGATCATGTTTCTCCAACATCATATTCATATATGTTGCTTTACAACGATTGTCTTTTTTACTACCATTCTCATTCTGTCATCCAATTAATACAAGGCCATTAGGTAGTTGGATCATGTTTCTCCACAACATCCTATTCTATGTTGCTTTTACAACGATTGTCTTTTTACTACCATTCTCATTCTGTCATCAATTAATACAAGGCCATTAGGTAGTTGATCATGTTTTCTTCCATTCAACATCCTATTCTTTTTATACCATTCTCATTTGCTTCATCAATTAATACAACGATTGATCATGTTTTTTTCCACACATGTTTTTCATTCTCATTCTGTCATCAATTAATACAAGGCCATTAGGGTAGTTGATCATGTTTCTTCCACAACTTCCTATTCTATGTTGCTTTTCACAACGATTGACTTTTACTACCATTCTCATTCTGTCATCAATACAAGGCCATTAGGGTAGTTGATCATGTTTCTCCACAACATCCTATTCTATGTTGCTTTCACAACGATTGTCTTTTTTACTACCATTCTCATTCTGTCATCAATTAATACAAAGGCCATTAGGTAGTTGATCATGTTTCTCCACAACATCCTATTCTATGTTGCTTTTCACAACGATTGTTTTTTTTACCATTCTCATTCTGTCATCAACCAATACAAGGCCATTAGGTAGTTGATCATGTTTCTCACAACATCCATTCTATGTTGCTTTCTACAACGATTGTCTTTTTACTACCATTCTCATTCTGTCATCAATTAATACAAGGCCATAGGTAGTTGATCATGTTTCTCCACAACATCCTATTCTATGTTGTTTTCACAACGATTGTCTTTTTACTACCATTCTCATTCTGTCATCAATTTAATGCAAAGGCCATTAGGTAGTTGATCATGTTTTCTCCACAACTTCCTATTCTATGTTGCTTTCACAACGATTGACTTTTTACTACCATTCTCATTCCTATCAATTAATACAAGGCCATTAGGTAGTTGATCATGTTTTCCATTAACATCCTATTCTATGTTGCTTTCACAACGATTGTCTTTTATTACCATTCCTCATTCTGTCATCAATTAATACAAGGCCATTAGGTAGTTGACTGCGTTTCTCCACAACATCCTATTCTATGTTGCTTTTCACAACGATTGTCTTTTTACCATTCTCATTCTGTCATCAATTAATCACAAGGCCATTAGGTAGTTGGATCATGTTTTCCACAACTTCCTATTCTATGTTGCTTTCACAACGATTGACTTTTTTACTACCATTCTCATTCTGTCATCAATTAATACAAGGCCATTAGGTAGTTGATCATGTTTCTCCACAACATCCTATTCTATGTTGCTTTCACAACGATTGTCTTTTTACTACCATTCTCATTCTGTCATCAATTATCATACAAGGCCATTTAGGTAGTTGATCATGTTGATCATGTTCTCCACAACACACAACATTCTTTTTATTCATTAGGTAGTTGATCATGTTTCTCCACAACATTCTATGTTGTACAACGATTGACTTTTTACTACCATTCTCATTCTGTCATCAATTAATACAAGGCCATTAGGTAGTTGATCATGTTTTCTCCACAACATCCTATTCTTTTATGTTGTCATCAATTTCACAACGATTGTCTTTTTTTCCACTATCCTATTCTGTTCTGTCATTTCAAGGCCAACGTATTGTCATTTTTCCCACAACATCCATTCTATTCTGTCATCATTCCTCATTATCAATAATACAATTAGGTAGTTGATCATGTTTCTCCACAACTTCCTATTCTATGTTGCTTTCACAACGATTGTCATTTTACTACCATTCTCATTCTGTCATCAATTAATACAAGGCCATTAGGTAGTTGATCATGTTTCTCCACAACATCCTATTCTATGTTGCTTTCACAACGATTGACTTTTTACTACCATTCTCATTCTGTCATCAATTAATACAAGGCCATTAGGTAGTTGATCATGTTTCTCCAACATCCTATTCTATGTTGCTTTCACAACGATTGATTTTTTACTACCATTTCTGTCATCAATTAATACAAGGCCATTAGGTAGTTGATCATGTTTCTCCACAACATCCTATTCTATGTTGCTTTTACAAAGATTGTCTTTTTTACTACCATTCTCATTCTGTCATCAATTAATACAAGGCCATTAGGTAGTTGATCATGTTTCTCCACAACATCCTATTCTATGTTGCTTTCACAACGATTGTCTTTACTACCATTCTCATTCTGTCATCAATTATCACAAGGCCAAAGGCCATTGAGGTCCACAACATCCTATTCTATGTTGCTTTCACAAAGACATCTTTTTCTACTATTCTCATTCTGTCATCACAACGATTTTGATCATGTTTTCCACAAATATCCATTCTATGTTCTGTCAACGATTGTCTTTAATACCATTCTCATTCTGCCATTAGGTAGTTGATCATGTTCCTCCACAATTTCCTATTCTATGTTGCTTTCACAACGATTGTCTTTTTACTACCATTCTCATTCTGTCATCAATTAATACAAGGCCATTAGGTAGTTGATCATGTTTCTCCACAACATCCTATTCTATGTTGCTTTCACAACGATTGTCTTTTTTACTACCATTCTCATTCTGTCATCCAATTAATACAATGCCATTAGGTATGTTTTGATCATTCTATGTTCTTCCACAACATCCCATTCTCATTCTGTCATGCAATTTAAAAAGGATTGTCTTTTTATCCTACCATTCTCATTCTGTCATTCTGTCAATTAATACAAAGGCCATTAGGTAGTTGATCATGTTTCTCCACAACATCCTATTCTATGTTGCTTTCACAACGATTGTCTTTTTACTACCATTCTCATTCTGTCATCAATTAATACAAGGCCATTAGGTAGTTGATCATGTTTCTCCAATAATTTCCTATTCTATGTTGCTTTCTACAACGATTGTCTTTTTTTACTACCATTCTCATTCTGTCATCAATTAATACAATGCCATTAGGCCATCCAATAAAGGTATGTTGTTGACTTTTTGTTTTTACTGTTCTCATTCTGTCATCAATTAATATAATGCCAATCATCCAACCTATTCTATGTTGTTTCACAACGATTGACTTTTTACTACCATTCTCATTCTGTCATCAATTGGTAAGGCCATTAGGGTAGTTGATCATGTTTCCACAACATCCTATTCTATGTTGCTTTCACAACGATTGACTTTTACTACCATTCTCATTCTGTCATCAAATTATAAGGCCATTAGGTAGTTGATCATGTTTCTCCTTCAACATCCTATTCTATGTTTGCTTTCACAACGATTGTCCTTTTTACTACCATTCTCATTCTGTCATCAATTAATACAAGGCCATTAGGTAGTTGATCATGTTTCTCCGCAACATCCTATTCTATGTTGTTTTCACAACGATTGTCTTTTTACTACCATTCTCATTCTGTCATCCAATTAATATAATGCCATTAGGTAGTTGATCAAATTTCTCCCCAACATCCTATTCTATGTTGTTTCACAACGATTGTCTTTTTACCATTCTCATTCTGTCATCAATTAATACAATGCCATTAGGTAGTTGATCATGTTTCTCCATTAACTTCCCTATTCTATGTTGCTTTCACAACGATTGTCTTTTACTACTATTCTCATTCTGTCATCAATTAATACAAGGCCATTAGGTAGTTGATCTATATTTGCTTTCTCCGCATTCTCATTCTGTCATCAATTAATTCCAAGGCCATTAGTAGTTGATCATGTTCTCACAAATCCGATTGTTGCTTTTTACTTACCATTCTCATTCTGTCATCAATTAATACAAAGGCCATTAGGTAGTTGATCATGTTTCTCCACAACATCCTATTCTATGTTGCTTTACAACAACGATTCCTATTCTTTTACTACCATTCTCATTCTGTCATCAATTAATACAAGGCCATTAGGTAGTTGATCATGTTTCTCCATAAACATCCTATTCTATGTTGCTTTCACAACGATTGTCATTTTACTACCATTCTCATTCTGTCATCAATTAATACAAGGCCATTAGGTAGTTGGATCATGTTTTCAAAATTTCCACAATTTCCTATTCTATGTTGCTTTCAGGCCAACGATTGTCTTTTTACTACCATTCATTTCATTCTGTCATCAATTAATACAAGGCCATTAGGTAGTTGATCATGTTTCTCCACAATTTCCTATTCTATGTTGCTTTCACAATGATTGTCTTTTTTTACTACATTCTCATTCTATTACCCAATTAATACAAGGCCATTAGGTAGTTGATCATGTTTCTCCACAATTTTCTATTCTATGTTGCTTTTTACAAAGATTGTCTTTACTACCATTCCTATTCTGTCAATAATTAATACAAGGCCATTAGGTAGTTGATCATGTTTCCACAACATCTCTATTCTATGCGTTGCTTTCACAACGATTGTCTTTTTTACTACCATTCTCATTTTGTCAACAATTAATACAAGGCCATTAGGTAGTTGATCATGTTTCTCCACAACATCCTATTCTATGTTGCTTTCACAACGATTGTCTTTTTTACTACCATTCTCATTCTGTCATCAATTAATAAATGCCATTAGGTAGTTGATCATGTTTCTCTATGTTGCTTTCAAAGATTATCTTTTACCATTCTCATGTTGTCATCAATTAATACAAGGCGATTGTAGCTTTTTGCTTCCACATTCTCATTCTGTCATTTCACAACGATTGCCCTTTACTACCATTCTCAGGTAATTGATCAGTGTTTCCAATAAATCCTATTCTATGTTGCTTTCACAAAGATTTCTTTTTAATACCATTCTCATTCTGTCATCAACTAATACAAGGCCATTAGGTAGTTGATCGTTTTCTCCACAATTTCCTATTCTATGTTGCTTTCACAACGATTGTCTTTTTACTACCATTCTCATTCTGTCAATTACCATTAGGTAGTTGATCATTCCCACAACATCCTATTCTATGTTGCTTTCAACGATTGACTTTTACTACCATTCTCAGTCAAATTAATACAAGGCCATTAGGTAGTTGGATCATGTTTCCCACAACATCCTATTCTATGTTGTTGTTTCTTTACAACGATTGTCTTTTTACTACCATTCTCATTCTGTCATCAATTAATACAATGCCATTAGGTAGTTGATCATGTTTTCTCCACAACATCCTATTCTATGTTGCTTTCACAGATTGTCTTTTACCACCATTCTCATTCTGTTGATCACTTCCACAATCCTATTCTATATTGCTTTCACACAAAATTGCTTTTTAGGTATTCATGGATCATCAATTTCAATCTAGTAGTTGACTGCGTTTCTCCTATTCTATGTTGCTTTTACAACGATTGTCCTTTTACTACCATTCTCATTTTGTCAACAATTAACACAAGGCCACAGGGTAGTTGATCGTTTCTCCACAACATCCTATTCTATGTTGATTTCCTTTCACCAAAGATTGTCTTTTTTTACTACCATCTCCATCCATTCTGTCATCACAATTATCTAGGTCAACAATTAACAATCATTCCCAGGCAGTTGATATGTTTCTCCACAATATCCTATTCTATGTTGCTTTACAACGATTGATTTTTACTACCATTCTCATTCTGTCATCAATTAATACAAGGCCATTAGGTAGTTGGATCATGTTTCTCCACAACATCCTATTCTATGTTGCTTTCACAACGATCGTTGTCTTTTTACTACCATTCTCATTCTGTCATCAATTACATAAGGCCATTAGGTTGACTGCATGTTTCTCCACAATTTTATATTCTATGTTGCTTTCACAAAGATTGTCTTTTACTACCATTCTCATTCTGTCATCAATTAATACAAGGCCATTAGGTAGTTGATCATGTTTCTCCACAACATCCTATTCTATGTTGCTTTCACAACGATTGTCTTTTTACTACCATTCTCATTCTGTCATCAATTAATACAATGCCATTAGGTAGTTGATCATGTTTCTCCACAACATCCATTCTATGTTGCTTACAACGATTGTCTTTTACTACCATTCTCATTCTGTCATCAATTAATACAAGGCCATTAGATAGTTGATCATGTTTCTCCACAATTTCCTATTCTATGTTGCTTACAACGATTGTCTTTTTTTACTACCATTCTCATTCTGTCAACAATTAATATACAAGGCCATTAGGTAGTTGATCATGTTTCTCCACAACATCCTATTCTATGTTGCTTTCACAACGATTGTCATTTTACTACCATTCTCATTCTGTCATCAATTAATACAAAGGCCATTAGGTAGTTGATCATGTTTCTCCACAACATCCTATTCTATGTTGCTTTCACAACGATTGTTTTTTACTACCATTTCTCTGTCATCAATTAATACAAGGCCATTAGGTAGTTGATCATGTTTCTCCACAGTTTCCTATTCTATGTTGCTTCAACAACGATTAGGTCTTTTTTTTTTACCATTCTCATTCTGTCATCATTGTCTTTACTACAAGGCCATTAGGTAGTTGATCATGTTTCTCCACAATTTCCTATTCTATGTTGCTTTTCACAACGATTGTCTTTTACTACCATTCTCATTCTGTCATCAATTAATACAATGCCATTAGGTAGTTGGATCATGTTTCTCCACAACATCCTATTCTATGTTGCTTTCACAACGATTGTCATTTTTTTTTATCAACTATTCTCATTCTGTCATCATTCTCACTAATACAAGGCCATTAGGTAGTTGATCATGTTTCTCCACAACATCCTATTCTATGTTGCTTTCACAACGATTGTCTTTTACTACCATTCTCATTCTGTCATCAATTAATACAATGCCATTAGGTAGTTGATCATGTTTCTCCACAACATCCTATTCTATGTTGCTTTCACAACGATTGTCTTTTTACTACCATTCTCATTTAATCAAGGCCATTAGGTAGTTGATCATGTTTCCACAATTTCCTATTCTATGTTGCTTTCATTAAAGATTGTCTTTTACTACCATTCTCATTATCAATTAACATACAATGCCATTAGGTAGTTGGATCTCCACAACATCTCATTCTATGTTGCTTTCACAACGATTGTCTTTTTTACTACCATTCTCATTCTGTCAATCAATTAATACAAGGCCATTAGGTAGTTGATCATGTTTCCACAACATCCTATTCTATGTTGCTTTCACAACGATTGTCTTTTTACTACCATTCTCATTCTGTCATCAATAATACAAGGCCATTAGGTAGTTGATCATGTTTCCACAACATCCTATTCTATGTTGCTTTCACAACGATTGTCTTTTACTACCATTCTCATTCTGTCATCAATTAATACAAGGCCATTAGGTAGTTGATCATGTTTCTCCACAACATCCTATTCTATGTTGCTTTCACAAAGATTGTCTTTTACTACCATTCTCATTCTGTCATCAACCAATACAAGGCCATTAGGTAGTTGATCATGTTTCTCCACAACTTCCTATTCTATGTTGCTTTCACAACGATTGTCTTTTACTACCATTCTCATTCTGTCATCAATTAATACAAGGCCATTAGGTAGTTGATCATGTTTCTCCACAACGATCCCATTCTCATTATGTTGCTTTCAATACAACGATTGACATGTTTTACTACCATTCTATTCTGTCATCAATTTTTACTACATAAGGCCATTAGGTAGTTGATCATGTTTTCCACAACATCCTATGTTGTTGTTTCACAAAGATTGTCTTTTTACTACCATTCTCATTCTGTCATCAATTAATACAATGCCATTAGGTAGTTGATCATGTTTCTCCACAACATCCTATTCTATGTTGCTTTACAACGATTGACTTTTACTACCATTCTCATTCTGTCATCAATAATACAAGGCCATTAGATATTGATCATGTTTTCCACAACATCCATTCTATGTTGCTTTCACAACGATTGTCTTTTTTTTTACTA
The DNA here is from genome assembly GCA_903632075.3 of Acanthosepion pharaonis. Classification (NCBI taxonomy): domain Eukaryota; kingdom Metazoa; phylum Mollusca; class Cephalopoda; order Sepiida; family Sepiidae; genus Acanthosepion; species Acanthosepion pharaonis. The sequence goes on from CAHIKZ030001860.1 coordinate 656,886, forward strand.
CCATTCTCATTCTGTCATTAATACAATGCCATTAGGTAGTTGATCATGTTTCTCCACAACATCCTATTCTATGTTGCTTTCACAAAGATTGTTTTTACTACCATTCTCATTCTGTCATCAATTAATACAATGCCATTAGGTAGTTGATCATGTTTCTTCCACAACATCCTATCTCTATGTTGTTTTCACAACGATTGACTTTTTACTACCATTCTCATTCTGTCATCAATTATCACAAGGCCATTAGGTAGTTGATCATGTTTCTCCACAACATCCCATTCTATGTTGCTTACAACGATTGTCTTTTTACTACCATTCTCATTCTGTCATCAATTAATACAAGGCCATTAGGTAGTTGATCATGTTTTTCCACAATTCCTATTCTATGTTGCTTTCTTTTACTACCAATTCTGTCATCAATTGTCTTTTTTTACTACAACTTTCTCATTACAACGAACGATTGTCATACCATCAATTAATACAATGCCATTAGGTAGTTGATCATGTTTCTCCAACATCTCTATTCTATGTTGCTTTCACAACGATTGTCTTTTTTACTACCATTCTCATTCTGTCATCAATTAATACAAGGCCATTAGGTAGTTGATCATGTTTCTCCACAACATCCTATTCTATGTTGCTTTCACAACGATTGTCTTTTTACTACCATTCTCATTCTGTCATCAATTAATACAAGGCCATTAGGTAGTTGATCATGTTTCTCCACAATTTCCTATTCTATGTTGCTTTCACAACGATTGACTTTTTACTACCATTCTCATTCTGTCATACAATTAATACAAGGCCATTAGGTAGTTGATCATGTTCTCCACAACATCCTATTCTATGTTGCTTTACAACGATTGACATTTTTACTACCATTCTCATTCTGTCATCAATTAATACAAGGCCATTAGGTAGTTGGATCATGTTTCTCCACAACATCCTATTCTATGTTGTTTTACAAAGATTGTCTTTTTACTACCATTCTCATTCTGTCATCAATAATCATTATGATCATGTTTTCTCCACAACATCCTATTCTATGTTGCTTTTACAACGATTGTCTTTTTACTACCATTCTCATTCTGTCATCAATTAATACAATGCCATTAGGTAGTTGATCATGTTTCTCCACAACATCCTATTCTATGTTGTTTTCACAACGATTGTCTTTTTTACTACCATTCCCATTCTGTCATCAATTAATACAAGGCCATTAGGTAGTTGATCATGTTTCTCCACAATTTCCTATTCTCCTATGTTGCTTTCACAACGATTGTCTTTTTACTACCATTCTCATTCTGTCATCAATTAATACAAGGCCATTAGGTAGTTGATCATGTTTTTCCAATAAACATTCATTCTATGTTGCTTTCACAACGATTGACTTTACTACCATTCTCATTCTGTCATCAATTAACACAAGGCCATTAGGTAGTTGATCATGTTTCTCCACAACATCCTATTCTATGTTGCTTTCACAACGATTGTCTTTTTACTACCATTCTCATTCTGTCATCAATTAATACAATGCCATTAGGTAGTTGATCATGTTTCTCCACAACATCCTATTCTATGTTGTTTTCTACAAACGATTGTCTTTTTTACTACCATTCTCATTCTGTTACAATTAATACAATGCCATTAGGTAGTTGGATCATGTTTCTTCCAATAACATCCTATATCTCTATGTTGCTTTGGCAAACGATTGATCTTTTTACTACCATTCTCATTCTGTCTCCAATTAATACAAGGCCATTAGGTAGTTGATCATGTTTCTCCACATAAATTCCTATTCTATGTTGCTTTCATTCTATGTTGCTTTCACAACGATTGTCTTTTTTACTACCATTCTATTCTGTCATCAATTAATACAAGGCCATTAGGTAGTTGATCATGTTTCTATGTTCCACAACATCCTATTCTATGTTGCTTTCACAACGATTGTCTTTTTACTACCATTCTCATTCTGTCATTCTCAATTAATACAATGCCATTAGGTAGTTGATCATGTTTCTCCACAAACATCCTATTCTATGTTGCTTTCAACAAAGATTGTCTTTTTACTACCATTCTCATTCTGTCATCAATTCATACAATGCCATTAGGTAGTTGATCATGTTTCTCCACAACTTCCTATTCTATGTTGCTTTCACAACGATTGATTTTTACTACCATTCTCATTCTGTCATCAATTAATACAAGGCCATTAGGTAGTTGATCATGTTTCTCCACAACATCCTATTCTATGTTGCTTTCACAAAGATTGTCTTTTTACTACCATTCTCATTCTGTCATCAATTAAACAAGGCCATTAGGTAGTTGATCATGTTTCTCCACAACATCCCATTCTATGTTGCTTTCACAACGATTGTCTTTTTACTACCATTCTCATTCTTGTCATCAATTAATACAAGGCCATTAGGTAGTTGATTCTATGTTGCTTTCACAACGATTGTCTTTTACCACCATCCTCCCAATTCAGGTAGTTGATATGTTGCTTTCTTTAACAACTATGTTGCCAACGATTTTTTACTACCATTCCTCATTCTGTCATCAATTAATACAAGGCCATTAGGTAGCGATCGTTTTCTCCACAACTTCCCATTCTATGTTGCTTCACAACGATTGTCTCTTTACTACCATTCTATATTCTGTCATCAATTAATACAAGGCCATTAGGTAGTTGATCATGTTTCTCCACAACTTAATATTCTATGTTCTATGTTGACTTTTACTACCAACTCATTCTGTCATCAATTTACTGACCAGTGTTTTCATCATTCTATGTTGCTTTCACAACGATTGTCTTTTACTACCATTACAATTCTGTCCATTAAGGCCATTAGGTATTGATCATGTTTTCCACAACTTCCTATTCTATGTTGCTTACTACAAAGATTGACTTTTACTACCATTCTCATTCTGTCAACAATTAACATAAGGCCATTAGGTAGTTGATCATGTTTCTCCCACAACATCCTATTCTATGTTGCTTACACAACGATTGGACTTTTTACTACCATTCTCATTCTGTCATCAATTATACAAGGCCATTAGTAGTTGATCATGTTTCCACAACATCCCTATTCTATGTTGCTTTCACAACGATTGACTTTTTACTACCATTCTCATTCTGTCATCAATTAATACAATGCCATTAGGTAGTTGATCATGTTTCTCCACAAACATCCTATTCTATGTTGTTTTACAACGATTGACTTTTTACTACCTCCCCCATTCTGTCACTTAATACAAGGCCATTAGGTAGTTGATCATGTTTCTCCACAACATCCTATTCTATGTTTTTCAAAGATTGCCCTTTACTACCATTCTCATTCTGTCATCAATTAATACAATGCCATTAGGTAGTTGATCATGTTTCTCCACAACATCCTATTCTATGTTGCTTTCTACAAAGATTGTCTTTTACTACCATTCTCATTCTGTCAACAATTAATACAATGCCATTATAGGTAGTTGAACGATTGACTTTTACTCCACAACATCTGTCATCAATTCTATTATGTTGCTTTCACAATGATTCTTTTACAACGATTGACTTTTTTATGTCCAATTAATTCATTTAGGTAGTTGATAGTTGATTCATGCTTTTCATCATGTCAACAAATTATACAAGGCCATTAGGTAGTTGATCATGTTTCTCCACAATTCATCCTATTTCTATATGTTCCTTCTTTCAATGCCAACGATTGTCATGTTTTTATTCTACCATTCTTTTATCATCATTCTGTCATCCAATTAATACAAGGCCATTAGGTAGTTGATCATGTTTCTCCACAATTTCCTATTCTATGTTGCTTTCACAACGATTGTCTTTTTACTACCATTCTCATTCTGTCATCAATTAATACAATGCCATTAGGTAGTTGATCATGTTTCCAATAACATCCTATTCTATGTTGCTTTCACAACGATTGTCTTTTTACTACCATTCTCATTCTGTCATCCAATTAATACAATGCCATTAGGTAGTTGATCTCATGTTTCTCCAGCTTAACATCCTATTCTATGTTGCTTCACAAAAGATTGTCTTTTACTACCATTCTCATTCTGTCATCAATTAATACAAGGCCATTAGATGTTGATCATGTTTCTCCACAAATCCTATTCTATGTTGCTTTCACAAGATTGTCTTTTTTTTTACTACATGTTGATCATGTTTCTCCTTTTCTGTCATTCTGTCAATTGGTAAGGCCATTAGGTAGTTGATCATGTTTCTCCACAACATCCCCTATTCTATGTTGCTTTCACAACGATTTCTTTTTCTACCATTCTCATTCTGTCATCAATTAATACAAAGGCCATTAGGTAGTTGATCATGTTTCTCCATTAATTTCCTATTCTATGTTGCTTTCACAACGATTGTCTTTTTACTACCATTCTCATTCTGTCATCAATTAATACAAGGCCATTAGGTAGTTGATCATGTTTCTCCACAACATCCTATTCTATGTTGCTTTCACAACGATTGTCTTTTTACTACCATTCTCATTCTGTCATCCAATTAATACAATGCCATTAGGTAGTTGGATCATATTTCTCCCCACATCCTATTCTATGTTGCTTTCACAAACGATTGTATTTTACTACCATTCTCATTCTTGTCATCAATTAATACAATGCCATTAGGTAGTTTGATTCTATGTTTTTCACAACGACATCCTATTCTATGTTGCTTTCACAACGATTGATTCTTTTATTCTATGCTGCTTTCAACGATTGACTTTTTACCATTCATTCTGTCATCAATTAATATACAAGGCCATTAGGTAGTTGATTATGTTTCTCCACAATTCCCTATTCTATGTTGCTTTACAACGATTGTTTTTTACTACCATTCTCATTCTGTCATCAATTAATACAATTGTATTAGGTAGTGGATCATGTTTCTCCACAACATCCCATTCTATGTTGTTTTCACAACGATTGACTTTTTTACTACCATTCTCATTCTGTCATCAATTAATACAAGGCCATTAGGTAGTTGATCACGTTTCTCCACAACATCATATTCTATGTTGCTTTCTACAACGATTGTTCTTTTTACTACCATTCTCATTCTGTCATCACCAATACAATGCCAATAGGGTAGTTGACTGCCATGTTTCTCCACAACATCCTATTCCTATGTTGTTTTCACAAAGATTGTCCTTTACTACCATTCTCATTCTGTCATCAATTAATAAATGCCATATTAGGTAGAAGTTGATCATGTTTCTCCACAACATCCTATTCTATGTTGCTTTCACAAAGATTGTCTTTTTACTACCATTCTATTCTGTCATCAATTAATACAAGGCCATTAGGTAGTTGATCATGTTTCTCCACAACATCCTATTCTATGTTGCTTTCACAACGATTGACTTTTTTACCATTCTCATTCTGTCAACAATTAATACAAGGCCATTAGGTAGTTGATCATGTTTCTCCACAACATCCTATTCTATGTTGTTTCTACAAAGATTGTCTTTTACTAACATTCTCATTCTGTCATCAATTAATACAATGCCATTAGGAAGTTGGATCATGTTTCCGCAACATCCTATTCTATGTTGCTTACAACGATTGTCTTTTTACTACCATTTCATTCTGTCAACACCAATACAATGCCATTAGGTAGTTGGATCATGTTTCTCCACAACATCCTAGCCCATTCTACAACGATTGACTTTTACTACCATTCTCTTTCACAATGCCATTAGGTAGTTGACTTTATCCTACCATTCATTCTGTCACTACCATTCTCCTCTGTCAACACCAATACAATGCCATTAGGTAGTTGGATCATGTTTCTCCACAACATATCTCATTCTATGTTGCTTTCACAACGATTGATTTTTACTACCATTCTCATTCTGTCATCAATTAATACAAGGCCATTAGGTAGTTGATCATGTTTCTCCCACAACATCCCATTCTATGTTGCTTTCACAAAGATTGTCTTTTTTACTACCATTCTCATTCTGTAACAATTAATACAATGCCAATAGGTAGTTGATCATGCTCTCCACAACATCCTATTCTATGCTGCTTTTCACGATTTGACTTTTTTGCATTACCATTCTCCTTCTGTCATCAATTAATACAATGCCATTAGGTAGTTGATCATGTTTCTCTCTCCACAACATCCTATTCTATGCGTTGCTTTTCACAAAGATTGTCTTTACTACCATTCTCATTCTGTCACTAATTAATACAAGGCCATTAGGTAGTTGATCATGTTTCCACAACATCCCATTCTATGTTGTTTCACAAAGATTGTCTTTTTACTACCATTCTCATTCTTGTCATCAATTAATACAATGCCATTAGGTAGTTGACTGCGTTTCTCCACAACATCCTATTCTATGTTGTTTACAACGATTGTCTTTTTACTACCATTTCATTCTGTCATCAATTAATACAAGGCCATTAGGTAGTTGGATCATGTTTTCCACAACATCCTATTTCTTTTACTACCAGTTGTCAACAAATTAACAATGCCATTAGGTAGTTGACTTTTTACTACTATTTAACATTGACTTTTAATCCCATTCTGTCACAATTAATACAAGGCCATTAGGTAGTTGATCATGTTTCTCCACAACATCCTATTTATGTTGCTTTACAAAGATTGTCTTTTTTACTACTCATTCTGTCATTCCTGTTAACAAATTATCATGTGTTTCTCCATTAGGTTGCTTTCAAGGTGTCTTTTCTCCATAACTTCCTATTCTATGTTGCTTTCACAACGATTGTCTTTTTTACTACCATTCTCATTCTGGTCATCAATTAACACAATGCCATTAGGTAGTTGATCATGTTCTCCACAACATCCCTATTCTATGTTGCTTTCACAAAGATTGTCTTTTTACTACCATTCTCATTCTGTCATCAATTAATACAATGCCATTAGGTAGTTGATCATGTTTTCCACAACATCCTATTCTATGTTGCTTTCACAACGATTGTCTTTTACTACCATTCTCATTCTGTCATCAATTATCACAAGGCCATTAGGTAGTTGATCATGTTTCTCCACAATTTCCCATTCTATTCTGTTGCTTTTCACAATGCCATTAGGATTGACTTTTACTACCATTCTCATTCTTTCATCAATTAATAATACAATGCCATTAGGTAGTTGATCATGTTTCCACAACATCCGATTGTCTTTTTAAACGATTGACTTTTTATTCCATTCATTCTGTCAATAATTAATATAAATGCCATTAGGTAGTTGATCATGTTTCTCCATTCTATGCTGCTTTATTCTTGCTTTTTCATCAATCTTACAATGCCATTAGGATTGTCATTTTACTACCATTCTCATTCTTTTTGTCATTCAACTAATTACAATGCCATTAGGTAGTTGATCATGTTTCTCCACAACATCCTATTCTATGTTGCTTTCACAACGATTGTCTGTTTTTACTACCATAGGTCTCATTCTGTTTTCCACAACATCCAATTATTCTATGTTGCTTTCACAAAGATTGTCTTTACTACCGCGTCATTCTGTCACAATTTCCTATGCCATTAGGTAGTTGCTTTCCACAACATCCCATTGTACAACGATTTTTTTACTACCATTCTCATTCTGTCAACAATTAATACAATGCCATTAGGTAGTTGATCATGTTTCTCCACAACATCCTATTCTATGTTGCTTTCACAAAGATTGACTTTTTACTACCATTCTTTCATTCTGTCATCAATTAATACAAGGCCATTAGGTAGTATGATCATGTTTTCAAAGATTGTCTTTACTACCATTCTCATTCTGTCCTATTCTATGTTGCGTTTTTACCCTTTCTATGTTGCTTTCACAACGATTGACTTTTTTACTACCATTCTCATTCTGTCATCAATTAATACAAGGCCATTAGGTAGTTGATCATGTTCTCCACAACATCCTATTCTATGTTGCTTTTACAACGATTGACTTTTACTACCATTCTCATTCTGTCATCAATTAATACAATGCCATTAGGTAGTTGATCATGTTTCTTCCACAACATCCTATTCTATGTTGCTTACAACAACGATTGATCTTTTACAACACCATTCTGTATTCTGTCATCAATTCATCAGTTAGGCTATTTAGGTAGTTGATGTATTTCTCCCACAACATCATATTCTATGTTGCTTTCATAACGATTGACTTTTTACTACCATTCTCATTCTGTCATCAATTATCACAAGGCCATTAGGTAGTTGATCACGTGTTTCCACAATTTCCTATTCTATGTTGCTTTCACAACGATTTTTTTACTACCATTCTCATTCTTTTTATACAATGCCCATGTTTCCATTCTGTTCTTTCAATTGTCTTTTACTATTCTCAAGGCCATTAGGTATTAGTTGATCATGTTTCTCCACAATATCCTATTCTATGTTGCTTTACAACGATTGTCTTTTTTACTACCATTTCATTCTGTCATCAATTAATACCAATGCCATTAGGTAGTTGATCATGTTTCTCCACAACATCTATTCTATGTTGTTCATAATGATTGTCTTTTTACTACTTCATTCCATCATTCTGTAGGTACCATTTTAATACAATTCTATTAGGTAGTTGATCTTTTTTTACCATTCCACAAAATCCTATTCTATGTTGTATGTTTCCACAACGATTGACTTTTACTACGATTGACTTCCTCATTCTCATTCTGTCATCAATTAATACAAGGCCATTGGTAGTTGATCATGTTTTTCCACAACATCCTATTCCCTATGTTGCTTTCACAACGATTGTCTTTTACTACCATTCTCATTCTGTCATCAATTAATACAATGCCATTAGGTAGTTGATGTTTCTCCCACAACATCCTATTCTATGTTGCTTTCGCAACGATTGTTTTTACTTTTTCATTCATTCTGTCAACAAATAATACAATGCCATTAGGTAGTTGATCATGTTTCTCCACAACATCCTATTCTATGTTGCTTCACAACGATTGGACTTTTTACTACCATTCTCATTCTGTCATCAATTAATACAATGCCATTAGGTAGTTGGATCGTTTCTCCACAACATCATATTCTATGTTTACAACGATTGACTTTTACTACCATTCTCATTCTGTCATCAATTAATACAAGGCCATTAGGTAGTTGATCATGGTTTTCCACAACATCCCATTCTATGTTGCTTTCACAAAGATTGTCTTTACTACCATTCTCATTCTGTCATCAATTAATACAATGCCATTAGGTAGTTGACTGTTTCCTCCACAACATCCTATTCTATGTTGCTTTCACAACGATTGTCTTTACTACCATTCTTTTCATTCTGTCATCAATTAACAATACAAGGCCATTAGGTAGTTGATCATGTTTCTCCACAACATCCTATTCTATGTTGCTTCACAAAGATTGTCTTTACTACCATTCTCATTCTGTCATCAATTAATACAAGGCCATTAGGCAGTTGGATCATGTTCTCCACAACATCCCATTCTATGTTGCTTTCACAACGATTGATTTTACTACCATTCCCATTCTGTCATCAATTAATACAATGCCAGGTAGTTGACTGCGTTTCCACAACATCCCATTCTATGCTGCTTTACAACGATTATCTTTACTACCATTCTCTGTCAACAATTAACAACCACAGGTAGTTGATCATGTTTCTCCACACAACATCTATTCTAAGTGTTGCTTTCATAACGATTGTCATTTCATACCATTCTCATTCTGTCATCAATTAATACAAGGCCATTAGGTAGTTGATCATGTTTCTCCACAACATCTCTATTCTATGTTGCTTACACAAGATTTGACTTTTTTACTACCATTCTCATTCTGTCAACAATTAATACAATGCCATTAGGTAGTTGATCATGTTTCTCCCACAACATCCCATTCTCTATGTTGCTTTCACAACGATTGACTTTTTACTACCATTCTCATTCTGTCAATTAATACAAGGCCATTAGGTAGTTGATCGTTTCTCCACAACATCCTATTCTATGTTGCTTTCTATAAAGATTGTCTTTTTTTTACTACCATTCTCATTCTGTCATCAATTAATACAATGCCATTAGGTAGTTGACTGTGTTCCTCCACAACATCCTATTCTATGTTGTTTCACAACGATTGTCTTTTTACTACCATTCTCATTCTGTCATCACCAATACAATGCCATTAGGTGTTGGATCATGTTTTCCCACAACATCCTATTCTATGTTGCTTTCTACAAAGATTGACTTTTTACTACATTCTCATTCTGTCATCAACCAATACAATGCCATTTTAGGTAGTTGATCATGTTTCTCCACAATATCCTATTCTATGTTGCTTTCACAAACGATTGACTTTTTACCATTCTCCTTCTGTCATCAATTAATACAATGCCATTAGGTAGTTGATCATGTTTTCCACGATATCCTATTCTATGTTATTTACAACGATTGACTTTTTACTACCATTCTCATTCTGTCAACAATTAATACAAGGCCATTAGGTAGTTGACTGCGTTTCTCCATAACATCCTATTCTATGTTGCTTTCATACAACGATTGTCTTTTTTTACTACCATCTCCCATTCTGTCATCAACAATACAAGGCCAAATTAGGTAGTTGGATCATGTTTCACAACATCCTATTCTATGTTGTTTTCACAACGATTGTCTTTTTTACTACCATTCTCATTCTGTCATCAACTAATACAAGGCCATTAGGTAGTTGATCATGTTTCTCCACAAATTATTCTAAGTGTTCTACAACGATTGACTTTTTACTACCATTCTCAAGATTGTCATGGGCTATTAGGTAAAGGATCATGTTTCCACAACATCCCATTCTTAAGTGTTGCTTTCACAAAGATTGTCTTTTTACTACCATTCTCATTCTGTCATCAATTAACATAAATGCCATTAGGTGGTTGGATCATGTTTCTCCACAACATCCATTCTATGTTGCTTTCACAACGATTTGACTTTACTAACATTCTCATTCTGTCATCAATTACTTAACAATACAAGGCCAATAGGTAGTTGATCATGTTTCTCCACAACATCCTATTCTATGTTGCTTTACAAAGATTGTCTTTTTTTATTACCATTCTCATTCTGTCACAATTAATACAATGCCATTAGGTAGTTGATCATGTTTCTCCACAACATCCTATTCTATGTTGCTTTACAACGATTGACTTTTACTAACATTCTCATTCTGTCATCAATTAATACAAGGCCATTAGGTAGTTGGATCATGTTTCAATAAACTTCCTATTCTATGTTGTTTTCACAAGATTGTCATTTTTACTACCATTCTCATTCTGTCATCAATTAATACAAGGCCATTAGGTAGTTGATCATGTTTCTCCACAACATCCTATTCTATGCTGCTTACAACGATTGACTTTTTACTACCATTCTCCATTCTGTCATCAATTAATATAAGGCCATTAGGTAGTTGATCATGTTTCCACAACATCCTATTCTGTGTTGCTACAACGAAAGATCTTTTTACTACCATTCTTATTCTGTCATCCATTAATACAAGGCCATTAGGTAGTTGATCTGTTTCTTCCACAACATCCCATTCTATGTTGCTTTCACAACGATTGACTTTTTTACTACCATTCTCATTCTGTCATCAATTAATACAATGCCATTAGGTAGTTGATCGCGTTTCTCCCACAACTTCCCATTCTATGTTGCTTTCACAACGATTGACTTTTTTACTTACCATTCTTCATTCTGTCACTAATTAATACAAGGCCATTAGGTAGTTGATCATGTTTCTCCACAACATCCTATTCTATGTTGCTTTCAAAGATTGTTTTACTACCATTCTCATTCTGTCATCAATTAACAATTAATAGGTGTTGATCATGTTTCTCCACGACATCCCATTCTATGCTTGCTTTCACAACGATTGACTTTTTTACTAACATTCTCATTCTGTCATCAATTAATACAAGGCCATTAGGTGTTGATCATGTTTCTCCACAACATCCCATTCTATGTTGTTGCTTGGCCAACGATTGACTTTTTTACTACCATTCTCATTCTGTCATCAATTAACAATACAAGGCCTATTCTAGGGTTGTTGATTGACTTTTTTACTACCATTCTCATTCTGTCAAATATCCATTAGGTAGTTGATCATGTTCCTTGCCTCACAACGATTGACTTTTTAATACCATTCTCATTCTGTCAACAATTAATACAAGGCCATTAGGTAGTTGATCATGTTTTCCACAACATCCTATTCTATGTTGCTTTCACAACGATTGTCTTTTTACTACCATTTCATTCTTACCAATTCAAGGCCATTAGGTAGTTGATCATCAATTAATACAATGCCATTAGGTAGTTTGATCGTTTCTCCACAACATCTCATTCTATGTTGTTTACAAGATTGTCTTTTTACTACCATTCTCATTCTGTCATCAATTCATACAATGCCATTAGGTAGTTGATCATGTTTCCACAACTTCCTATTCTATGTTGTCACAACGATTGTCATTTTACTACCATTCTCATTCTGTCATCAATTAATACAAGGCCCTTAAGGTAGTTGTATTCTATGTTGCTTCCAACATTTTCTTTACTATATTTGCTTTCACAACGATTAATTTTTTATACCATTCTCATTCTGTCATCCAATTAATACAAGGCCATTAGGTAGTTGATCATGTTTCCCGCAACATCCTATTCTATGTTGCTTTCACAACGATTGGATTTTTTACTACCATTCTCATTCTGTCATCAATTAATACAAGGCCATTAAGGTAGTTGATCATGTTTCTCCACAATTTCCTATTCTATGTTGCTTTCACAACGATTGTATGTTGCTTTCACAACGATTGTCTTTACTACCATTCTCATTCTGTCATCAATTAATACAAGGCCATTAGGTAGTCCACAACATCCCATTCTATGTTGCTTTCCAAAACTTTTTTCCATTCTATGCTGCTTTCACAACGTAGTTGACTTTTTACTACCATTCATCATTCTGTCATGCCAACGATTGGACTTTTTTACTTACCATTCTAATAGGTCAATTGATGGCCATTAGGTAGTTGATCTCCACAACATCCTATTCTATGTTGCTTTCTACAACGATTGACTTTTTTACCATTCTCATTCTGTCATCATTAAATACAAGGCCATTAGGTAGTTGATCATGTTTCTCCACAACATCCTATTCTATGTTGCTTTCACAACGATTGACTTTTACTACCATTCCCTCATTCTGTCATCAATACAATAAGGCCATTAGGTAGTTGATCATGTTTCTCCACAACATCCATTCTATGTTGCTTGCCAACGATTGACTTTACTACCATTCTCATTCTGTCAATTAATACAATGCCATTAGGTAGTTGGATCATGTTTCCACAAATATCCTATTCTATGTTGCTTTACAAACGATTGACTTTTTTACTACCATTCTCATTCTGTCATCAACCAATACAAGGCCATTAGGTAGTTGGTTGTTTCCACAACTTCATTCTATGTTGCTTTCATTACAACGATTGTCATTTCAATACCATTCCTTATCTCTGTCATGTTGCTTTCTACAACGATTGTTTTAGCCACCATTCTCATTCTGTCATCCATTAGGTAGTTGATCATGTTTCTCCACAACTTCCTATTCTATGTTGCCATTGGGTTTTTGATCATTCTGTATTACAAGGCCATTAGGTAGTTGACATCCAACTTCCTATTGTTGCTTTCACAACGATTGACTTTTTACTACCATTCTCATTTCTGTCATCCAATAATACAAGGCCATTAGGTAGTTGATCGTTTCTCCACAATTTCCTATTCTATGTTGCTTTCACAACGATTGTTCTTTCTGCTATCCATTCCATTCTGTCATCATTAATGCAAAGGCCATTAGGTAGTTGATCATGTTTCTCAATTTCCTATTCTATGTTCTTTAACTTTTTGTCTTTTACTGCCATTCTCATTCTTTCATCATCAATGCCATTAGGTGTTGATCATATTTCTGCAACATCCTATTCCTTTCACAACCTTTTTTACTACCATTCTCATTCTGTCATCAATGACCCTCGTTCAAAATCTAACCTCTATGCCTACCCTCTTTTGTCTCACGCCGAAACGACAACTATGTCTACCATTTGACTGTCGTTCAAATCAAACTTTGTCTCTTTTTTGACCCTCGTTCAAAATCTAACCTCTATGCCTACCCTCTTTTGTCTCACGTCGAAACGGCAACTATGTCTACCATTTGACTGTCGTTCAAATCAAACTTTTTGTCTTTTTTTTTGACCCTCGTTCAAAATCTAATTTCTATGCCTACCTCTTTTGTCTCACGTCGAAACGACAACTATGTCTACCATTTGACTGTCGTTCAATCAAAATTTGACTGTCGTTAAAAACCACTACTATGTCTACCATTTGACTGTCGTTCAAATCAAACTTTGTCTTCTTTTTTGACCCTCGTTCAAAATTTTGCCTACCCCTTTTGTCTCACGTCGAAACAAAAACTATGTCTACCATTTATTTGTCGTTCAAATCAAACTTTTGTCTTTTTTTTGACCTCGTTCAAAATCTAACCTCTATGCCTAAACTCACGTCGAAACGAATACTATGTCTACCATTTGACTGTCGTTCAAATTAAACTTTTTTTGACCCCCGTTCAAAAATCTTTTTGACCGCTCGTCGAAAATCTGTAACCATTTCTATGCCTACCCTTTTTTTGTTCAACGTCGAAACGACAACTATGTGTCTACCATTTGACTGTCGTTCAAATTAAACTTTTGTCTTCTTTTTGACCCTCGTTCAAAATCTAACCTCTATGTTACCCTTTTTGACTCACGTCGAAACGACAACTATGTCTACCATTTGACTGTCGTTCAAATCAAACTTTGTCTTCTTTTTGACCCTCGTTCAAAATCTAACCTCTATGCCTACCTTCTTTTCTTTTCACGCCGAAACGACAACTATGTCTACCATTTGACTGTCGTTCAAATTAAACTTTGTCTTCTTTTTTGACCCTCGTTCAAAATCTAACCTCTATGCCTACCCCTTTTTGTCTCACGCTGAAACGACAACTATGTCTACCATTTGACTGTCGTTCAAATTAAACTTTTTGTCTTTTTTGACCTCGTTCAAAATCTAACCTCTATGCCTACCCTCTTTTTTGACTCACGTCGAAACGACAACTATGTCTACCATTTGACTGTCGTTCAAATCAAACTTTTTGTCTTCTTTTTGACCCTCGTTCAAAATCTAACCTCTATGCCTACCCTCTTTTTTCACGCCGAAACGACACTTATGTCTACCATTTGACTGTCGTTCAAATTAAACTTTTTTTGTCTTTTTGACCCTCGTTCAAAATCTAACCTCTATGCCTACCCTCTTTGTCTCACGTCGAAACGACAACTATGTCTACCATTTGACTGTCGTTCAAATCAAACTTTTGTCTTCTTTTTTTGACCCTCGTTCAAAATCTAACCTCTATGCCTACCCTTTTGTCTCACGTCCGAAACGACAACTATGTCTACCATTTGACTGTCGTTCAAATTAAACTTTTTTTTCTTTTTTGACCCTCGTTCAAAATCTAACCTCTATGCCTACCCTCTTTTGTCTCACGTCGAAACGACAACTATGTCTACCATTTGACTGTCGTTCAAATCAAACTTTGTCTTCTTTTTTGACCCTCGTTCAAAATCTAACCTCTATGCCTACCCTCTTTTGACTCACGCCGAAACGACAAAACGACCATTTGATGTCGTTCAAACAAATTTGTCTTTTTGTCGTTCAAAAATCAAACTTTTGTCTTTTCTTTTTTGACCGTCGTTCGTTCTAACATCTAAAATCCAAAACCTCTATGCAAATCAAACTTTGTCTTTTTTGACCTACCCTCTTTTTGCCCTCTTTTCACTCACGCCGAAACGACAACTATGTCTACCATTTGACTGTCGTTCAAATCAAACTTTGTCTTCTTTTTGACCCTCGTTCAAATCTAACCTCTATGCCTACCCTCTTTTGACTCACGCCGAAACGACAACTATGTCTACCATTTGACTGTCGTTCAAATCAAACTTTTTTCTGTTTTTGACCCTCGTTCAAAATCTAAATCTATGCCACCCCTCTTTTGACTCACGCCGAAACGACAACTATCTCACCATTTTGACTGTCGTTCAAATCAAACTTTGTCTTCTTTTTGACCCTCGTTCAAAATCTAACCTCTATGCCTACCCTCTTTTGACTCACGCCGAAACGACAACTATGTCTACCATTTGACTGTCGTTCAAATCAAACTTTTGTCTTTTTTTTGACCCTCGTTCAAAATCTAACCTCTATGCCTACCCTCTTTTGACTCACGTCGAAACGACAACTATGTTCTACCATTTGACTGTCGTTCAAATCAAACTTTGTCTTCTTTTTGACCCTCGTTCAAAATCTAACCTCTATGCCTACACCTCTTTTTCACTCACGTCGAAACGACAACTATGTCTACCATTTGACTGTCGTTCAAATCAAACTTTGTCTTCTTTTTTTTGACCCTCGTTCAAAATCTAACCTCATTTGACTGTCGTTCAAATTAAACTTTGTCTTCTTTTTGACCCTCTCACGTCGAAACGAAAACTATGTCTACCATTTGACTGTCGTTCAAATTAAACTTTGTCTTCTTTTTTGACCCTCGTTCAAAATCTAACCTCTATGCCTACCCTCTTTGTCTCACGCCGAAACGACAATTATGTCTACCATTTGACTGTCGTTCAAATCAAACTTTTGTCTTCTTTTTTGACCCTCGTTCAAAATCTAACCTCTATGCCTACCCTCTTTTTGACTCACGTCGAAACGACAACCATTATGTCTCAAACCATTTCGACTATGTACCCTCTTTTGACTTCGAAACGAAACTATTTACCATTCTTTTTCAAATCAAACCCTCGTTCAAAATCTAACCTCTATGCCTACCTTTTTTGACTCACGCCGAAACGACAACTATGTCTACCATTTGACTGTCGTTCAAATCAAACTTTTGTCTTCTTTTTGACCCTCGTTCAAAAATCTAACCTCTATCTATGCCTACCCTCTTTTGTCATTTGACTGTCTCACGCTTCGAAACGACAACTATGTCTACCATTTGACTGTCGTTCAAATCAAACTTTGTTTCTTTTTTGACCTCGTTCAAAATCTAACCTCTATGCCTACCCTTTTGTCTCACGTCGAAACGACAACTATGTCTACCATTTGACTGTCGTTCAAATCAAACTTTTTCTTCTTTTTTGACCCTCGTTCAAAATCTAACCTCTATGCTTTTTTTTTTTGACCCTCTTTTGACTCACGTTGAAACGACAACTATGTCTACCATTTGACTGTCGTTCAAATTAAACTTTTGTCTTCTTTTTGACCCTCGTTCAAAATCTAACCTCTATGCCTACCCTCTTTTGTCTCACGTCGAAACGACAACTATGTCTACCATTTGACTGTCGTTCAAATTAAACTTTTTTTCTTTTTGACCCTCGTTCAAAATCTAACCTCTATGCCTACCTTTTTTTGTCTCACGTCGAAACGACAACTATGTCTACCATTTGACTGTCGTTCAAATTCAAACTTTTGTCTTTTTTTGACCCTCGTTCAAAATCTAACCTCTATGCCTACCCTCTTTTGTCTCACGTCGAAACGACAACTATGTCTACCATTTGACTGTCGTTCAAATCAAACTTTTCTTCTTTTTTTGACCCTCGTTCAAAATCTAACCTCTATGCCTACCCTCTTTTTTGACTCACGTCGAAACGACAACTATGTCTACCATTTGACTGTCGTTCAAATCAAACTTTGTCTTTTTTTGACCCTCGTTCAAAATCTAACCTCTATGCCTACCCTTTTTTGTCTCACGTCGAAACGACAACTATGTCTACCATTTGACTGTCGTTCAAATTAAACTTTTTGTCTTTTTTTTGACCCTCGTTCAAAATCTAACCTCTATGCCTACCCTTTTTTTCTCTCACGTCGAAACGACAACTATGTCTACCATTTGACTGTCGTTCAAATTAAACTTTTGTCTTTTTTGACCCTCGTTCAAAATCTAACCTCTATGACTACCCTCTTTTGTCTCACGTCGAAACGACAACTATGTCTACCATTTGACTGTCGTTCAAATCAAACTTTTGTCTTCTTTTGACCTCGTTCAAAATCTAACCTCTTTACCCTCTTTTTTTCACGCCGAAACCTATGTCTACCATTTGACTGTCAAAATCAAACTTTTGTCTTCTTTTGACCTCGTTCAAAATTCTATGCTACCTCTTTTGACTCACGCCGAAAACGACAACTATGTCTACCATTTGACTGTCGTTCAAATCAAACTTTGTCTTCTTTTTGACCCTCGTTCAAAATCTAACCTCTATGCCTACCCTCTTTTGACTCACGCCGAAACGACAACTATGTCTACCATTTGACTGTCGTTCAAATTAAACTTTTGTCTTCTTTTTGACCCTCGTTCAAAATCTAACCTCTATGCCTACCCTCTTTCACTCACGCCGAAACGAAAACTATGTCTACCATTTGACTGTCGTTCAAATCAAACTTTTCTTCTTTTTTGACCCTCGTTCAAAATCTAACCTCTATGCCTACCCTCTTTTTTCACGTCGAAACGACAATTATGTCTACCATTTGACTGTCGTTCAAATTAAACTTTTGTCTTCTTTTTGACCCTCGTTCAAAATCTAACCTCTATGCCTACCCTCTTTTGTCTCACGCCGAAACGACA
This sequence comes from Acanthosepion pharaonis, assembly GCA_903632075.3. NCBI lineage: Eukaryota > Metazoa > Mollusca > Cephalopoda > Sepiida > Sepiidae > Acanthosepion > Acanthosepion pharaonis. The sequence goes on from CAHIKZ030001860.1 coordinate 675,606, forward strand.
ACTATGTCTACCATTTGACTGTCGTTCAAATCAAACTTTTGTCTTCTTTTTTTTTTTGACCCTCGTTCGAAAACTATGTCTAACTGTCGTTCTACCTCGTTCAAAAATCAACCTCTATGCCTACCCTCTTTTGTCTCACGTCGAAACGACTACTATGTCTACCATTTGACTGTCGTTCAAATCAAACTTTTGTCTTCTTTTTTGACCCTCGTTCAAAATCTAACCTCTATGCCTACCCTCTTTTGTCTCACGCCGAAACGACAACTATGTCTACCATTTGACTGTCGTTCAAATTAAACTTTTGTCTTTTTTTTGACCCTCGTTCAAAATCTAACCTCTATGCCTACCCTCTTTTGACTCACGTCGAAAACGACAACTATGTCTACCATTTGACTGTCGTTCAAATCAACTTTTGTCTTCTTTTGACCCTCGTTCAAAATCTAACCTCTATGCCTACCCTCTTTTGTCTCACGCTGAAACGACAACTATGTCTACCATTTGACTGTCGTTCAAATTAAACTTTTGCCTCTTTATCTACCATTCTCATCATTTCTGTCATCCAATTAATACAATGCCATTGGGTAGTTGGTCATGTTCTCCACAACATCCTTTTCTATATTTGCTTTCTAAGTAACTTTGTCTTTTTATCTGCCATTGTTCATTCTGTCATCCATTAATACAAGGCCATTAGGTAGTTGATTATGTTTCTCCACAATTTCCTTTCTTTTCTTCATTTCATCAATAAGTAACTTTTGATCCTCTTTATTCTGTTGTTCTTTACCGATTGTCTTTTCCTCATTCTCATTCTGTCCAATTAATACAAGGCTGATAGGTAGTTGATGGTTGTGGCTCTCCACAATTTCCTCATTCTTTCAATTTTTTTTGGGTAACTTTTGCCTCTTTATGTTCATCACCCATTGTTCATTCTGTCATCCATTAATACAATGCCATTAGGTAGTTGATCATGTTTCTCCACATCCTTTCTATGTTGCTTTCACAACGATTGTCTTTTTACTACCATTCTCATTCTGTCATGTTCTAGGTAATCATTTTCCACTCCTTTTTATTCTATCTTTCCCATTGTTTTTCCCATTCTCATTCTGCTATACCAATTAATATAAGGTCATTAGTAGTTGATCATGTTTCTCCATAACATCCCATTCTATGTTGCTTTCTACATCGATTGATTTTACTTTCTACCATTCTATTCTGTCAACATCAATATAAGGCCATTAGTAGTTGATCATGTTTCCACAATTTCCTATTCTATGTTGCTTTCTACAACGATTATCTTCATTTACCATTCTATTCTGTTGTCAATTATACAAGGCCAATAGGTAGTTGATCGTTTCTCCATTAACTTCCATTCTATGTTGTTTACAATGATTCCTTTTTTATCTCTCATTCTGGCATCAATTAATTAAGGTCATTAGGCCTCTTCCACAACAGGAATTTGCTCACAACAATTTCCTATCTTTCTGTCAACAAGCTTTACTTTTTTAAAGGAGTTGATCATGTGTTTCCACAACATCCTATCTCATGTTGCTTCTCAAAGATTGTCCTTTTTACTACCATTTCTATCTTTACCAATTAATACTTTGCTATTAGGTAGTTGTCCTTGCTCTCTAATTTCCTATTCTTTCTGGCTCTTAACAACGATTCTTTTTTTACTACCATTCCAAATTTTCTATCTTTCCTACAAGGCTTTCATTTGCCACTTTTTCTAAGGTCCTTGCTCTCCACAATTTCCTATCTTTCCTATGTTCTTAATACAAGATTGCCTCTTTCCTAACCAGGACATTCTCTCAACAATTCCTATCTTTCCCATGTTTCTCCTTAATTTCTATTCTTTTTCTAAAGGACCCTTTCTCCCATTTGTCATCAATTTCCCATTAGGTAGTTGATCATGCTGCCTCTTTCATGTTGCTTACAGATTGTCTTTTTTACTCTAATTTCATTCTTCCCAATTAATAGCTTTGCCTCTTTCTGAAAGGTCCTGTTTCTCCACAATTTCTATTCTTTTCTGCTTTCACAACGATTGTCTTTTTCATTACCATTCTCATTCTCTTCATCAATTAACATAAATGCCTCTTTCTAAAGGACTTGCTCTCCACAATTTCCTATCTTTTCCCGCTCTTACAAAGATTGTATCTTTTTTTACCAAGGACATTCTGTCATCAATTTCAATCTATTCCTGTTGATAGCTTTCCACAACATCCTTTTTTTCTTTCAAACGATTGATTTTACTACAATTTCATTCTTTCCTCAATTAATAAAGGCCTTTTTCTAGTTGACCTTGCTCTCCACAATTTCCCATTCTTGTTGCTTTACAAAGATTGCCTCTTTACTACCATTCTATTCCACAACAATTAATAATACTGCTCATTAGCTTTTGCCTCTTTTCATCCTATTCTATGTTGCTTTTACAAAGATTGTCTTTTTACTACCATCTTTTTCTGTCATCAATTAATACACTGCATTTTTTCACAAAGGACCTTGCTATTCTATGTTTCTATCGATTTCCCGCTCCATTCCCATTTTGCCTCAATTTTCTAAGTTGAGGTACCTTTCTCCACAATTTCCTATTCTATATTTGCTTTCACAACGATTGTCTTTTTTCTACCATTCTCATTCTCTCATCGAATTAATACTCTAAGGGCGCCATTAGGTAGTTGATCATGTTTTGCAACATCCCTATTCTAAAGGACCTTCACAGCGATTGACTCTTCTTTACCATTCTCATTCTGTCATCAATTAATACAAGGCCATTGGTGATTGATCATGTTTCTCCACAATTTCTCATTCTATATTTGCTTTCCACAAACGATTTTTTTTATTACCATTCTCATTCTGTCATCAATTTACAATGCCATTAGGTAGTTGATCATGTTTCCACAACTTCTGATTCTATTTGCTTTACAACGATTGTCTTTTTACTTACCATTCCTATAAATTTCTGTCATCTTTTTTCTGAAGGTCATTAGGTAGTTTGATCATTTTCTATCTTTCCTATCCCTATGTTGCTTTTTCAACGATTGACCTTTTTACCACCATTCCTATTCTGTCATCAATTTATAGCAAGGCCTTTAGGTAAGTTGATCATGTTTCTCCAACATCCTATTCTGTGTTGCTTTCATAACGATTGTCTTTTACTACCATTCCCATTCCACATCAATTAATACATAATGCCATTAGGTAATTGATCATGTTTCTCCACAATTTCCTATTCTATGTTGCTTTTCACAACGATTGACTTTTTTACCATTCTCATTCTGTCATCAATTAATACAAGGCCATTAGGTAGTTGATCATGTTTCCTCCACAATATCCTATTCTATGTTGCTTTCACAACGATTGTCTTTTACTACCATTCTCATTCTGTCATCAATTAATACAATACCGTGGGGTAGTTGATCATGTTTCTCCACAACATCCTATTCTGTTTGCTTTCATAGCGATTGTCTTTTTACTACCATTTCTCATTCTGTCATCCAATTTAATACAAAGGCCATTAGGTAGTTGTCTCACTCTGTCTAACCTCTTGTTCTCATTCTGTCTTAGCCCTTGCTCTCACTCTGTCTAACCTCTTGTTCTCACTGTCTTTAGCCCTTGCTCTCCTCTGTCTAACCTCTTGTTCTCATTCTGTCTTAGTCCTTGCTCTCCTCTGTCTAACCTCTTGTTCTCACTCTGTCTAACCTCTCCTTGTCTAACCTTCTCACCTCTGTCTAAGTCCTTGCTCTCTCTCTGTAAGCTAACTCTGTCTAACCTCTTGTTCTCACTCTGTCTTAGTCCTTGTTCTCTCTCTGTCTAACCTCTTGTTCTCACTCTGTCTAAGCCCTTGCTCTCACTCTGTCTAACCTCTTGTTCTCACTCTGTCTAAGCCCTTGTTCTCTCTCTGTCTAACCTCTTGTTCTCACTCTGTATAAGCCCTTGCTCTCCTCTGTCTAACCTCTTGTTCTCCTCTGTCTTAGCCCTTGCTCTCTCTCTGTCTAACCTCTTGTTCTCACTCTGTCTTAGCCCCTTGCTCTCTCTCTGTCTAACCTCTTGTTTCTGTCCAAGCCCTTGTCTTGTCTAACCTCTTGTTCTCTCACTCTGTCTCTCTCTGTCTTGTTCTCACCTCTGTCTAAGCCCTTGCTCTCACTCTGTCTAACCCTTGTTCTCACTCTGTCTTAGTCCCTTGCTCTCTCTGTCTAACCTCTTGTTCTCACTGTCTGTCTTGCCCTTCTCCTCTCTGTCTAACCTCTTGTTCTCACTCTGTCTTAGTCCTTGCTCTCTCTCTGTCTAACCTCTTGTTCTCACTCTGTCTCTGTTAGCCCTTGTTCTCACTCTGTCTAACCTCTTGTTCTTTTCTGCCCTTGCTCTCCCTCTCTCTCTGTCTAACCTCTTGTTCTCACTCTGACTAAGCCCTTGCTCTCACTCTGTCTAACCTCTTGTTCTCACTCTGTCTTAGTCCTTGCTCTCTCTCTGTCTAACCTCTTGTTCTCACTCTGTATAAGCCCTTGCTCTCACTCTGTCTAACCTCTTGTTCTCCTCTTGTTGTCTAACCTCTTGTCTCCCTCTCTGTCTAAGCCATTGCTCTCACTCTGTCTAACCTCTTGTTCTCACTCTGTCTTAGTCCTTGCTCTCTCTCTGTCTAACCTCTTGTTCTCACTCTGTCTTAGTCCTTGCTCTCTCTCTGTCTAACCTCTTGTTCTCACTCTGTATAAGCCCTTGCTCTCACTCTGTCTAACCTCTTGTTCTCACTCTGTCTTAGTCCTTGCTCTCTCTCTGTCTAACCTCTTGTTCTCACTCTGTCTTAAGCCCTTGCTCTCTCCTCTGTCTAACCTCTTGTTCTCCTCTGTCTTAGTCCTTGCTCTCACTCTGTCTAACCTCAACTCTCTTGTTCTCCTCTGTCTAACCTCTTGTTCTCCTCCTTAAGCCCTTCTCTCTCTGTCTAACCTCTTGTTCTCCTCTGTCTTAGCCCTTGCTCTCCTCTGTCTAACCTCTTGTTCTCCTCTGTCTAAGCCCTTGCTCTCACTCTGTCTAACCTCTTGTTCTCACTCTGTCTTGTCCCCTTTCTCTCTCTGTCTAACCTCTTGTTCTCCTCTGTCTAAGCCCTTGCTCTCTCTCTGTCTAACCTCTTGTTCTCCTCTGTCTTAGTCCCTCTCTCTGTCTAACCTCTTGTTCTCTAACCTCTTGTTCTCCTCTGTCTAACCTCTTGTTCTCTCTGTCCAAGCCCTTCTCTCTCTCTGTCTAACCTCTTGTTCTCTCTGTCTTAGTCCCTTGCTCTCTCTGTCTAACCTCTTGTTCTCCTCTGTCTTAGCCCCTTGCTCTCCTCTGTCTAACCTCTTGTTCTCCTCTGTCTTAGCCCTTGCTCTCCTCTGTCTAACCTCTTGTTCTTTCACTCTGTCTAAGCCCTTTGCTCTCACTCTGTCTAACCTCTTGTTCTCATTCTGTCTTGTCTCTCTGTCTAACTTGTTCTCCTCTGTCTAAGCCTCTTGTTCTCACTCTGTCTAACCTCTTGTTCTCTCTCTTTAGCCCTGTCTGTTAACCTCTTGTTCTCACTCTGTCTGTCCTTAACCTCTGTCTAACTCTTGTTTCTGTCTTCTTTGCCTTAGTCCTTGCTCTCTCTCTGTCTAACCTCTTGTTCTCCTCTGTTTTAGTCCTTGCTCTCTCTCTGTCTAACCTCTTGTTCTCACTCTGTCTAAGCCCTTGCTCTCTCTCTGTCTAACCTCTTGTTCTCACTCTGTCTAAGTCCTTGTTCTCTCTCTCTGTCTAACCTCTTGTTCTCACTCTGTCTAAGTCCTTGCTCTCTCTGTCTAACCTCTTGTTCTCCTCTGTGTAAGCCCTTGCTCTCACTCTGTCTAACCCTCTTGTTTCTCATTCTGTAAGCCCTTGCTCTCTCTCTCTGTCTTAACCTCTTGTTCTCCTCTCTGTCTCTCTTGTCCTGTTGCTCTCTCTCTGTCTAACCTCTTGTTCTCCTCTGTCTTAGCCCTTGCTCTCTCTCTGTCTAACCTCTTGTTCTCCTCTGTCTAAGCCCTTGCTCTCCTCTGTCTAACCTCTTGTTCTCCTCTGTCTAAGCCCTTGCTCTCTCCTCTGTCTAACCTCTTGTTCTCACTCTGTCTTAGTCCTTGCTCTCACTCTGTCTAACCTCTTGTTCTCCTCTGTCTTAGTCCTTGCTCTCTCTCTGTCTAACCTCTTGTTCTCCTCTGTATAAGCCCTTGCTCTCTCTCTGTCTAACCTCTTGTTCTCCTCTGTCTTAAGCCCTTGCTCTCACTCTGTCTAACCTCTTGTTCTCACTCTGTCTAAGTCCTTGCTCTCTCTGTCTAACCTCTTGTTTCTCTCTCTGTTATAACCTCCCCTGTGCTCTCTCTCTGTCTAACCTCTTGTTCTCCTCTAAGCCCTTGCTCTCACTCTGTCTAACCTCTTGTTCTGTCTAAGTCCTTGCTCTCCTCTGTCTAACCTCTTGTTCTCACTCCCTAAGCCTCCTTCTCACTCTGTCTAACCTCTTGTTCTCCTCTGTCTAAGCCCTTGCTCTCTCACTCTGTCTAACCTCTTGTCTTAGCCCTTCTCTCTCCTCTGTCTTCTTGTTCTCTGTCTTAGCCCTTGCTCTCCTCTGTCTAACCTCTTGTTCTCACTCTTAGTCCTTGCTCTCTCTCTGTCTAACCTCTTGTTCTCACTCTGTCTTAGTCCTTGCTCTCACTCTGTCTAACCTCTTGTTCTCACTCTGTCTTAGTCCTTGCTCTCACTCTGTCTAACCTCTTGTTCTCACTCTGTCTTAGTCCTTGCTCTCACTCTGTCTAACCTCTTGTTCTCACTCTGTCTAAGGCCTTGCTCTCACTCTGTCTAACCTCTTGTTCTCCCTCTGTCTAAGTCCTTGCTCTCTCTCTGTCTAACCTCTTGTTCTCACTCTGTCTAAGTCCTTCTCTCACTCTGTCTAACCTCTTGTTCTCCTCTGTCTTAGTCCTTGCTCTCTCTCTGTCTAACCTCTTGTTCTCCTCTGTCTAAGCCCTTGCTCTCTCTGTCTAACCTCTTGTTCTCCTCTGTCTAAGCCCCTCTTGTCTAACCTCTTGTTCTCCCTCTGTCTTAGTCCCTTGCTCTCACTCTGTCTAACCTCTTGTTCTCACTCCTTTAGCCCTTCTCTCTGTCTAACCTCTTGTTCTCCTCTGTCTTAGTCCTTGCTCTCTCTCTGTCTAAACCTCTTGCCCTTGCTCTCCTCTGTCTAACCTCTTGTTCTCCTCTGTCCAAGTCCTTGCTCTCTCTGTCTAACCTCTTGTTTCTCCTCTGTCTAAGCCCTTGCTCTCCTCTGTCTAACCTCTTGTTCTCCTCTGTCTTAGTCCTTGCTCTCCTCTGTCTAACCTCTTGTTCTCCTCTGTCTTAGCCCTTGCTCTCACTCTGTCTAACCTCTAACCTCTTGTTCTCCTCTGTCTTAGTCCTTGCCCTTGCTCTCTCTCTGTCTAACCTCTTGTTCTCCACTCTGTCTTAGCCCTTGCTCTCTCTCTGTCTAACCTCTTGTTCTCCTCTGTCTAAGCCCTTGTTCTCTCTGTCTAACCTCTTGTTCTCATTCTGTCTTAGCCCTTCTCTCACTCTGTCTAACCTCTTTTTTTCACTCTGTCTAAGCCCTTGCTCTCACTCTGTCTAACCTCTTGTTCTCACTCTGTCTTAGCCCTTGCTCTCTCTCTGTCTAACCTCTTGTTCTCACTCTGTCTTAGCCCTTGCTCTCTCTCTGTCTAACCTCTTGTTCACACTCTGTCTTAGCCCTTGCTCTCTCTCTGTCTAACCTCTTGTTCTCACTCTGTCTTAGTCTCCTTGTCTAACCTCTTTTGTTCTCATTCTTAGTCCTTGTTCTCATTCTGTCTGTCTAGCCCTTGTTCTCCTCTGTCTAACCTCTTGTTCTCACCTCTGTCTTAGTCCTTGTTCTCTCTCTGTCTAACCTCTTGTTCTCACTCTGTCTTAGTCCTTGCTCTCTCTCTGTCTAACCTCTTGTTCTCACTCTGTCTTAGTCCTTGCTCTCTCTCTGTCTAACCTCTTGTTCTCCTCTGTCTAAAGCCCTTGCTCCTCTGTTCTCTCACTCTGTCTTAGTCCTTGCTCTCTCTCTGTCTCTCTTGTCCTTGCTCTCTCATCTGTCTAACCTCTTGTTCTCCTCTGTCTAAGTCCTTGTTCTCTCTCTGTCTAAGCCTCTTGTTCTCACTCTGTCTAAGCCTTTGCTCTCCTCTGTCCAACCTCTTGTTCTCCTCTGTCTTAGTCCTTGTTCTCTCTCTGTCTTTAGTCTAACCTCTTGTTCTCACTCTGTCTTAAGCCCTTGCTCTCTCTCTGTCTAACCTCTTGTTCTCACTCTGTCTTAGTCCTTGCTCTCACTCTGTCTAACCTCTTGTTCTCCTCTGTCTTAGTCCTTGCTCTCTCTCTGTCTAACCTCTTGTTCTCCTCTGTCTTAGTCCTTGTTCTCACTCTGTCTAACCTCTTGTTCTCACTCTGTATAAGTCCTTGCTCTCTCTGTCTAACCTCTTGTTCTCACTCTGTCTTAGTCCTTGCTCTCACTCTGTCTAACCTCTTGTTCTCCTCTGCTTCAAGCCCTTGCTCTCACTCTGTCTAACCTCTTGTTCTCATTCTGTCTTAGTCCTTGCTCTCACTCTGTCTAACCTCTTGTTCTCACTCTGTCTAAGCCCTTGCTCTCACTCTGTCTAACCTCTTGTTCTCACTCTGTCTAAGCCCTTGCTCTCACTCTGTCTAACCTCTTGTTCTCACTCTGACTAAGCCCTTGCTCTCACTCTGTCTAACCTCTTGTTTAGTCCTTCTCTCTCTGTCTTAGTCCTTGCTCTCTCTCTGTCTAACCTCTTGTTCTCCTCTGTAAGCCAAGTCCTTGCTCTCACTCTGTCTAACCTCTTGTTCTCCCACTCTGTCTTAGTCCTTGTTGCTCTCTCTCTGTCTAACCTCTTGTTCTCACTCTGTCTAAGCCCTTGCTCTCACTCTGTCTAACCTCTTGTTCTCACTCTGTCTTAGTCCTTGCTCTCTCTCTGTCTAACCTCTTGTTCTCACTCTGACTAAGCCCTTGCTCTCACTCTGTCTAACCTCTTGTTCTCACTCTGTCTAAGCCCTTGCTCTCACTCTGTCTAACCTCTTGTTCTCACTCTGACTAAGCCCTTGCTCTCACTCTGTCTAACCTCTTGTTCTCACTCTGTCTTAGTCCTTGTTCTCTCTCTGTCTAACCTCTTGTTCTCACTCTGTCTAAGCCCTTGCTCTCACTCTGTCTAACCTCTTGTTCTCCTCTGTCTAACCTAAGCCCTTGCTCTCACTCTGTCTAACCTCTTGTTCTCACTCTGTATAAGCCCTTGCTCTCACTCTGTCTAACCTCTTGTTCTCACTCTGTCTAAGCCTCCCTTGCCTCACTCTGTCTAACCTCTTGTTCTCACCTGTCTTAGCCCTTGCTCTCACTCTGTCTAACCTCTTGTTCTCAGCCCTTTGCTCTCACCTGTCTAACCTCTTGTCCTGTTGCCCTGCTCTCTCTGTCTAACCTCTTGTTCTCCTCTGTATAAGCCCTTGCTCTCACTCTGTCTAAACCTCTTGTTCTCTCACTCTGTCTTAGTCCTTGCTCTCACTCTGTCTAACCTCTTGTTCTCACTCTGTCTTAGTTTTTTGCTCTCTCTGTCTAACCTCTTGTTCTCACTCTGTATAACCTCTTGTTCTCCTCTGGGGTCCTTGCTCTCTCTCTGTCTAACCTCTTGTTTCTCACTCTGTCTTAGTCCTTGCTCTCTCTGTCTAACCTCTTGTTCTCACTCTGTATAAGCCTTTGCTCTCCTCTCTGTCTAACCTCTTGTTCTCATTCTGTCTTAGTCCTTGCTCTCCTCTCAGCGATTGTCTTTTGCTACCATTCTCATTTCTGTCATCCAAATTGGCCACAAGGCCATTGGGTAGTTGATCATGTTTCTCCTTTCTGTTCAGCTTCCCTATTCTTGTCTTTTACTACATTCATTCTGTCATTTTACAAGGCCTATTTCTCCTGACATCTATTCTGTTGTCATCAATTAATCATTCAAATACAATTAGGTAGTTGATCATGTTTCTCCACCATTTCCTATTCTATATTTGCTTCTCATTCTGTCAATTATACAGGCCATTGGGTGGTATTCATGTTTCCACAACATCTATTCTGTTGCTTTCATTTATTTTCATTCTCATTCTGTCATCAATTAATACAATGCCATTAGGTAGTTGATCATGTTTCTCACAACATCTATTCTATATTTGCTTTCACAACAATTGTCTTTTACTACCATTCTCATTCTGTCATCCAATTAATACAAGGCTGTTAGAGTGGTGATATGTTCTCCAATTTCTATTCTATATGTTGCTTTCTAAGAATTGTTTTTTACCACCATTCATCATTCTGCATCCAATTTTACAAGAACATTAGGTAATCCATATTTCTCCCACCATTCCCTGTTATATTTGCTTTCTACAACGATTGTCTTTTTTACCATTCTCATTCTGTCATCATCAATTAATAACTACCCTGACATCCATTAGGTAGCTTTCACAACGATTGTCTTTGTACCATTCTCCTGTCATCATCCCTTCTGTATTTTGTTTTCCACAACATCCCCTATTCTATGTTCTTTTTTACTACCATTCTCATTCTGTCATCCAATTATGCAAAAGGCCATTGGTAGGTGATCATGTTTTCCACAATTTTCCTATTCTATGTTGCTTCCAACGATTTGTATTTTGGTACCATTCTCATTTCCCTGTCATTATTTAGAAGGCCCATTGGTAGTTGATCATGTTTCTCTGGCATTTCCTATTCTATGTTGCTTTCACAACGATTGTCATTTTTTACTACCATTCTCATTCTGTCATCCAATTAATACAGGCCATTAGGTAAGTTGATCATGTTTCTCCACAATTTCCTATTCTATGTTGCTTTCACAAGATTGTCTTTTACTGCATTCTCATTCTGTCATCCAATTAATACAAATGTTGGGTAGTTGATCATGTTTCTCCACAACATCCTATTCTATGTTGCTTTCACAACGATTGTCTTTTTACTACCATTCTCATTCTGTCATCAATTAATACAATGCCATTAGGTAGTTGGATCATGTTTCTCAATAACATCCTATTCTATATTTGCTTTTTCAACGATTGACTTTTTACTACCATTCTCTGTTCTGTCATCCAATTAATACAAGAGCCATTAGGGTAGTTGATCCCTCATGTTTTTCCACAATTTCCCTATTCTATGTTGCTTTCACAAAGATTGTCTTTTTACTACCATTCTCATTCTGTCATCAATTAATACAATGCCATTAGGTAGTTGATCATGTTTCTCAACATCCTATTCTGTGTTGCTTTCACAACGATTGTCTTTTACTACCATTCTCATTCTGTCATCAATTAATGAAAGGCCATTGGGTAGTTGATCATGTTTTCTCCACAACATCCTATTCTATATTTGCTTTCACAACAGTTGTCTTTTTACTACCATTTCATTCTGTCATCAATTAATACAAGGCCATTAGGTCGTTGATCATGTTTTCTCCACAATTTCCTGTTCTATGTTGCTTTCACGGCGATTGACTTTTTACTACCATTCTCGTTCTGTCATCCAATTAATACAGGCCATTGTTAGGTAGTTGATCATGTTTCTCCACAATTCCTATTCTATATTTGCTTTTCACAACGATTGACTTTTTTACTACCATTCTCATTGTCATCAATTAATACAAAGGCCATAGGTAGGTGATCATGTTTCTCCACAACATCTATTCTATGTTGCTTTCACAACGATTGTCTTTTTACTACCATTCTCATTCTGTGTCCAATTAATACAAATGCCCATTAGGTAGTTGATCATGTTTCTCCACAATTTCTGTTCTATGTTGCTTTCACAACGATTGTCTTTTACTACCATTCTCATTCTGTCATCAATTAATACAAGGCCATTAGGTAGTTGATCATGTTTCTCCCCAACATCCTATTCTATGTTGCTTTCACAACGATTGACTTTTTACTACCATTCTCATTCTGTCATCAATTAGTTACATGCCCATTAGGTAGTTGATCATGTTTCTCCACAACATCCTATTCTATGTTGCTTTCACAACGATTGTCTTTTTACTACCATTCTCATTCTGTCATCAATTAATACAATGCCATTAGGTAGTTGATCATGTTTCTCCACAACATCCTATTCTATATTTGCTTTCCACAACGATTGTCTTTTACTACCATTCTCATTCTGTCATCAATTAATACAAAGGCCATTAGGTAGTTGATCATGTTTCTCCACAATTCCTATTCTATGTTGCTTTCACAACGATTGTCTTTTTACTACCATTCTCATTCTGTCATCAATTAATACAAGGCCATTAGGTAGTTGATCATGTTTCTCCACAACATCCTATTCTGTTGCTTTCACAACGATTGGTGTCTTTTTACTACCATTCTATTCTGTCATCAATTAATACAATGCCATTAGGTAGTTGATCTTGTTTCTCCACAAAACATCCCTATTCTATGTTGCTTTCAAGATTGTCTTTTACTACCATTCTCATTCTGTCATCAATTAATACAAGGCCATTGGGTAGTTGATCATGTTTCTCCCACAACATCCCTATTCTATATTTGCTTTCACAACGATTGTCTTTTCTCCATTCTCATTCTGTCATCAATTTATACACAAAAGGCCATTGGTAGTTGATCATGTTTCTCTAATTTCCTATTCTATGTTGCTTTCACAAAAGATTGTCTTTACACCTTTCTCGATTCTGTCATCAATTAATACAAAGGCCATTAGGTAGTTGGTCATGTTTCTCCACAACATCCTATTCTATGTTGCTTTCACAAAGATTTTTTTTACTACCATTCTCATTCTGTCATCCAATTAATGCAAGGCCATTTAGTTGATCATGTTTCTCCACAATTTCCCATTCTATGTTGCTTTCACAACGATTGTCTTTTTACGCCATTCTCATTCTGTCATCAATTAATACAATGCCATTAGGTAGTTGATCATGTTTCTCCACAACATCCCATTCTATGTTGCTTTCACAGCGATTGTCTTTACTACCATTCTCATTCTGTCTCAATTAATACAAGGCCATTAGGTAGTTGATCATGTTTCTCCACAACATCTATTCTATATTTGCTTTCACAACGATTGTTTTTTACATTCTCATTCTGTGTCATCCAATTACTACAATGCCATTGGTAGTTGATCATGTTTCTCCACAACTTCCTATTCTATGTTGCTTTCACAACGATTGACTTTTACTACCATTCTCATTCTGTCATCAATTAATACAAGGCCATTAGGGTAGTTGACTGTGTTTCTCCCATTTCCTATTCTATATTGTTTACAACGATTGTCCTTTTACTACCATTCTCATTCTGTCATCAATTAATACAAGGCCATTAGGTGGTGGATCATGTTTCTGATTTCCTATTCTATACTTGCTTTCACAACGATTGTCCCTTTTACTACCATTCTCATTCTGTCATCTCAATTAACAATGCCATTAGGTAGTTGGATCATGTTTCTCCACAACATCCTATTCTATGTTGTTTTGCAACGTTGTCTTTTTACTACCATTCCTCATTCTGTCATCAATTATTTTCTGGGCCATTAGTAGTTGGATCATGTTTCTCAATAACATCCTATTCTATGTTGCTTTGCCAACGATTGTCTTTTTTACTACCATTCTCATTCTGTCATCCAATTAATACAAGGCCATTAGGTAGTTGGATCATGTTTCTCCACAATTTCCTATTCTATGTTGCTTTCTTTCTTTTCTACCATTCATTCTGTCATCCATTAATACAAGGCCATTAGGTAGTTGGATCATATTTCTCCACAACATCCTATTCTATGTTGCTTTCAACGATTGCCTTTTTACTACCATTCTCATTCTTGTCATCATTAATACAATGCCATTAGTAGTGATCATGTTTCTCCACAACATCCTGACCTATATGTTGCTTTCACAACGAGTGTCTTTACTACCATTCTCATTCTCATCCAATTAGCCCCAAGGCCATTAGATAGTTGATATGTTTCTCCCACATTTCCTATTCTATGTTGCTTTTACAGCGATTGTCTTTTACCTACCATTCTCATTCTTTCATCAATTAATACAATGCCATTAGGTAGTTGATCATGTTTCTCCACAACATCTCATTCTATGTTCTTTTCACAACGATTGTCTTTTTTACTACCATTCTCATTCTGTCATCCAATTATTACCAAGGCCATTAGGTAGTTGATCATGTTTTCTAATAACTTCCTATTCTATGTTGCTTTCACAACGATTGTCTTTTTACTACCATTTCTCATTCTGTCATCAATTAATACAAAGGCCATTAGGTAGTTGATCATGTTTCTCCACAACATCCCTATTCTATATTTGCTTTCAACGATTGTCTTTTTGCCACCATTCTCATTCTGTCATCACCATCACAATATTTGTTAGGTAGTTGGATCATGTTTCTCCACAACATCCTATTCTATGTTGCTTTCAGCGATTGTCTTTTACTACCATTCTCATTCTGTCATCATTAATCACAACGCCATTGGTAGTTGGATCTGTTTCCACAACATCCTATTCTATGTTGCTTTCACAACGATTGTCTTTACTACCATTCTCATTCTTTCAACAATCAGTGTACAAATGCCATTAGGTAGTTGATCATGTTTCTCCACAACATCTATTCTATGTTGCTTACAACGATTGTCTTTTTTACTACCATTCTCATTCTGTCATCAATTAACATAAGGCCATTAGGTAGTTGGATCATGTTTTCTCCACATTTCCCTATTCTATGTTGCTTTCACAAAACGATTGTCTTTTTTACTACCATTCTCATTTCTGTCATCAATTATACACAAGGCCATTAGGTAGTTGATCTGTTCCCAATAACTTCCTATTCTATTTGTTTTCACAACGATTGTCTTTTACTACCATTCTCATTCTGGTCATCCAATTAATACAAGGCCATTGGTAGTTGATCATGTTTCTCCCACAATTTCCCTATTCTATGTTGCTTTCACAAAGATTGTCTTTTTACTACCATTCTCATTCTGTCCAAAATTAATACAAAGGCCATTAGGTAGTTGATCATGTTTTCCACAACATCCTATTCTATGTTTTTCCACAACGATTGTCTTTTACTACCATTCTCATTCTGTCATCAATTAATACAAAGGCCATTAGGTAGTTGATGTGTTCTCCACAACATCCTATTCTATGTTGTTTCCAACGATTGTCTTTTACTACCATTCTCATTCTGTCATCCAATTAATACAAGGCCATTAGGTAGTTGATCATGTTTCTCCACAATTTCCTGTTATTCTATGTTGCTTTCACAAAGATTGACTTTTTACTACCATTCTCATTCTGTCATCAATTAATACAATGCCATTAGGTAGTTGATCATGTTTCTCCACAACATCCTATTCTATGTTGCTTTCACAACGATTGTCTTTTTACTACCATTCTCATTCTGTCATCCCAATTAATACAAGGCCATTATTAGGTAGTTGATCATGTTTTCCACAACATCCTATTCTATGTTGCTTTCACCCAACGATTGTCTTTTTACTACCATTCTCATTCTGTCATCAATTATAAAGGCCATTAGTAGTTGATGTTTTCTCCACAACATCCCTATTCTATGTTGCTTTCACAACGATTGTCTTTTTACTACCATTCTCATTCATCATCAATTAATACAAGGCCATTAGGTGCTTGATCATGTTTCTCACAATTTCCTATTCTATGTTATTTCACAAAGATTGTCTTTTACTACCATTCTCATTCTGTCATCCCAATTAGCCACCAGGCCATTAGGTATTGATTCATGTTTCTCCACAACTTCTCCATTCTATGTTTGCTTCTTGGCCAACGATTGTCTTTTACTACCATTCTCATTCTGTCATCAATTAGTGTACAAGGCCATTAGGTAGTTGATCATGTTTCTCCATAACTTCCTATTCTATGTTGCTTTCACAAGGATTGTCTTTTACTACCATTCTCATTCTGTATCCAATTAATACAATGCCAATGGGTAGTTGATCATGTTTCTCCACAACATCCCTGACCTATGTTGCTTTCACAACGATTGTCTTTTACTACCATTCTCATTCTGTCATCCAATTAATACAAAGGCCATTAGGTAGTTGGATCATGTTTCTCCACAATTTCCTATTCTATGTTGCTTTCACAAGATTGTCTTTTTACTGCCATTCTCATTTTGTCTTTTTTACTACCATATTCTCATTACCATTCTCATTTCAATTAATTACAAGGCCATTGGTAGTTGATCATGTTTCTCCCAACATCCTATTCTATGTTTGCTTTCACAACGATTGTCTTTTACCACCATTCTCATTCTGTCATCAATTAATACAAAGGGCCATTAGGTAGTTGATCATGTTTCTCCACAACATCCTATTCTATGTTGCTTTTGCCAACGATTGTCTTTTTTACTACCATTCTCATTCTGTCATCATTAATACAAGGCCATTAGGTAGTTGGATCATGTTTCCTCCACAACATCCTATTCTATGTTGCTTTCAACGATTGTCTTTTTACTACATTCTCATTGTCATCAATTAATACACAAGGCCATTAGGTAGTTGGATCATGTTTCACTTCCCTATTCTATGTTGCTTCTAACGATTGTCTTTTACTACCATTCTCATTCTGTCATCATCAATTTATACAATTAGGTAGTTGATCATGTTTTTCTCCACAACATCCCATTCTATGTTGCTTTCACAACGATTGTCTTTTACTACCATCTCATTCTGTCATCAATTAATACAATGCCATTAGGTAGTTGATCATGTTTTCAACAACATCCTATTCTATGTTGCTTTCACAAAGATTGTCTTTTTACTCACCATTCTCATTCTGTCATCAATTAACACAAGGCCATTGGTAGTTGATCATGTTTTCTCCACAACTTCCCTATTCTATATTTGCTTTCACAAAGATTGTCTTTTACTACCATTCTCATTCTGTCATCAATTATACAAGGCCATTAAGGACATCCTATTCTATGTTGTTGATCAATTCTCATTCTCCATCCAATAATTCCTATTCTATGTTTCTCACAACATCCTAACGATTGTCGATTGTCTTTACTACCATTCTCATTCTGTCATCCAATTGGTCACAAGGCCATTAGGGTAGTTGATCATATGTTTCTCCACAACATCTATTCTATGTTGCTTTTCAACGATTGTCTTTTTTCACAAGGCCTGGACCATTCATCATTCTGTCATCCACCATTCTCATTCTGTCACAAATACCATTAGGTAGTTGATCATGTTTCTCCACAATTTCCTATTCTATGTTGTTTCACAGATTGTCTTTTACCATTCTCATTCTGTCATCCAATTAATACAATGCCATTAGGTAGTTGGATCATGTTTCTCCACAACATCTATTCTATGTTGCTTTCACAACGATTGTCTTTTTACTACCATTTCTCATTCTGTCATCAGACATAAGGCCATTAGGTGCTGATCATGTTTCTCCACAACTTCCTATTCTATGTTGCTTTCACAACGATTGACTTTTTACTACCATTCTCATTCTGTCATCAATTAATACAAAGGCCATTAGGTAGTTGATCATATTTCTCCACAATTTCCCTATTCTATGTTGCTTTCACAAAGATTATTGTCTTTACTACCATTCTCATTCTGTCATCAATTAATACACAAGGCCATTAGGTAGTTGGATCATGTTTCTCCACAATTTCTATTCTATGTTGCTTTCACAACGATTGTCTTTACTACCATTCTCATTTCTGTCATCCAGTAATACAAGGCCATTAGGTAGTTGATCATGTTTCTCAACAACATCCTATTCTATGTTGCTTTCACAAAGATTGTCTTTTTACTACCATTCTCATTCTGTCATCAATTATCACAAGGCCATTGGTAGTTGATCATGTTTCTCCACAATTTCCTATTCTGTGTTGCTTTCACAACGATTGTCTTTTACTACCATTTCTCATTCTGTCATCCAATTATCACAATGCCATTAGGTAGTTGATCATTTCTGTTCTGTTGCTTTCTAAACATCCATCAATTTCATTAGGTGTTTGTCATGTTTCTGTTTCCTATTCTATTTGCTTTCTTGTCTTTTACTACCATTCTCATTCTGTCATCCCAATTATCACAAAGGCCATTAGGTAGTTGATCATGTTTCTCCACAGCATTTCTCATTCTATGTTGCTTTTTACAACGATTGTCTTTTAGTACCATTCTCATTTCTGTCATCAATTAACAAGGCCATTAGGTAGTTGATCATTTCTCCCACAACTTCCTATTCTATGTTGCTTTCACAACGATTGTCTTTTTACTACCATTCTCATTCTGTCATCATTATCACAAAGGCTATTAGGTAGTTGATCATGTTTCTCCACAATATGTCTATTCTATGTTGCTTTTCACAACGATTGACTTTTACTACCATTCTCATTCTGTCATCAATTAATACAATGCCATTAGGTAGTTGATCATGTTTCTCCACAACATCCTATTCTATATTTGCTTTCACAACGATTGTCTTTTTAGTACCATTCTCATTCTGTCATCCAATTATCACAAGGCCATTAGGTAGTTGATCATGTTTTCTCCACAACTTCCTATTCTATGTTGCTTTCACAACGATTGTCTTTTACTACCATTCTCATTCTGTCATCAATTAATACAGGCCATTAGGTAGTTGATCATGTTTCTCTCAATTTCCTATTCTATGTTGCTTTCACAACGATTGTCTTTTACTACCATTCTCATATTCTGTCATCCGTGTACAAGCCCATTAGTGTTGATCATGTTCCTCCACAACATCCTGTTCTATGTTGCTTTCACAACGGATTGACTTTTTTTACCATTCTCATTGTCATCAATTATCACAATGCCATTAGGTAGTTGATCATGTTTCTCCACAACATCCTATTCTATGTTCTCACAAAGATTGTCTTTTTACCACAACGATTGTCATCAATTAATTAGTACCATGTTTCTCCATTTCCTATTCTGTATTTGCTTTCAAACGATTGACTTTTACTTACCATTCTCATTCTGTCATCCAAGGGTAGCCATTAGGTAGTTGATCATGTCTCCACAACATCCTATTCTGTTGCTTTCACAAAGATTGTCTTTTACTACCATTCTCATTCTGTCATCAATTAATACAAAGGCCATTAGGTAGTTGATCATGTTTCTCCACAAATATCCTATTCTATGTTGTCTTTCACAACGATTGTGGTTTTTTTACTACCATTCTCATTCTGTCATCAATTAACACAATGCCATTAGGTAGTTGATCATGTTTCTCCACAACATCTCATTCTATATTTGCTTTCATTAACGATTGTCTTTTACTACCATTCTCATTCTGTCATCAATTAAACAAGCCCCATTAGGTAGTTGATCATGTTTCCACAATTTCTCATTCTATGTTGCTTTCACAACGATTGTATTTAGTACCATTCTCATTCTGTCATCACTATGTACAAGGCCATTAGGTAGTTGATCATGTTTCTCCACAACATCCTATTCATTATATGTTGCTTTCACAAATGATTGACTTTTTTACCATTCTCATTCTGTCATCAATAATACAAGGCCATTAGGTAGTTGGATCATGTTTCTCCACAACATCCCATTCTATGTTGCTTTCAACGATTCTTTTACTACCATTCTCATTCTGTCATCAATTAATACAAAGGCCATTAGGTAGTTGATCATGTTTCTCCACAACATCCTATATTCTATATTTGCTTTCACAACGATTGATTTTTACTACCATTCTCATTCTGTCATCCAATTAATACAAGGCCATTAGGTAGTTGATCATGTTTCTCCACAATATCCTATTCTATGTTGCTTTCACAACGATTGTCTTTTTTACTACCATTCTCATTCTGTCATCAATTAATAAGGCCATTAGGTAGTTGATCATGTTTCTCCACAATTTCCTATTCTATCTACAAGATCTTTTACTACCTTTCATTCTGTCATCAATTTCACAAGGCCATTAGGTAGTTGATCATGTGATTGTCTATTCTATGTTGCTTCACAACGATTGTCTTTTTACTACCATTCTCATTCTGTCATCCAATTAATACAATGCCATTAGGTAGTTGATCATGTTTCTCATTCCATTCAACATCCTATTCATGTTGTATTGATCATTCTATTCCACAACGATTGTCTTTTTACTACCATTCTCATTCTGTCATCCAATTAATACAAGGCCATTAGGTAGTTGATCATGTTTCTCCACAACATCCTATTCTATGTTGCTTTTTTCACAACGATTGTCTTTTACTACCAAACCTCATTCTGTCATCAATTAATACAAGACCATTAGGTAGTTGATCATGTTTCTCCACAACATCCTATTCTATGTTGCTTTCACAACGATTGTCTTTTTACTACCATTCTCATTCTGTCATCCAATTATCATAAGGCCATTGGGTAGTTGATCATGTTTTCCACAACATCTATTCATGTTGCTTTTCACAACGATTGTCTTTTTACTACCATTCTCATTCTGTCATCAATTAACAAGGCTATTAGGTGTTAATTATGTTTCTCCACAACATCTCTATTCATGTTAGCCATTAAATTTGATTGCTTTTTTACTACTAATTTCATTCCTGTCATCAATTAACACAAATGCCATTAGGTGCAGTTGATCATGCTCTCTCCACAACATCCTATTCTATGTTGCTTCACAGCGAGCTCTGTCTTTACTACCATTCTTATTCTGTCATCAATTGGGGTCATGTTATTAGGCAGTTGGATCATGTTTCACATCCCATCTTATGTTGCTTCACAACGATTGACTTTTTACTACCATTGTCATCCAATTAATACAAGGCCATTAGGTAGTTGATCATGATTTCTATTCTCCACAACATGTCTTTTCTATCATTCTGTCATTTCACAAAGATTGGTGGTTTTTTACAACATTCTCATTCTTTCACAACAGTGTCTTTTACTACATTTCATATTCTGTCATCATTAGCTATTTCATTAGGCAGTTGATCATATTTCCACAACATCCTATTCTATGTTGCTTTCACAGCATTGTCTTTTACACCATTTTCATTTCTGTCTTCCAATTATTACAAGGCCATTAGGTAGTTGATGTTTCTCCACAATTTCACATTCTTTGCTTTCACAAAGATTGTCTTTTACTACCATTCTGTTCAGTCATCAATTAATACAAATGCCACATTGTTAGTTGGTCATGTTTCTTCCCAACTTCCTATTATATTTGCTTTCTGGCAAATTGTCTTTTACACCATTCTCATTTCTGTCAATTAATACAAGACCCGCATTAGGTAGTTGATCATGTTTCCACAATTTCTATTCATGTTGCTTTCACAACGATTGTCTTTTTACTACCATTCTCATTCTGTCATCAATTAATACAAGGCCATTAGGTAGTTGATCATGTTTCTCACAACATCCTATTCTATGTTGCTTTCACAACGATTGTCTTTTTACTACCATTCTCATTCTGTCATCAATTAATACAATGCCATTAGGTAGTTGATCATGTTTTCTCCACAACTTCCTATTCTATGCTTTCACAACGATTGTCTTTTTTTACCACCATTCTGTCATTCTGTCATCAATTATTGGACAAGGCCATTGGTAATATTGATCATGTCTTTTTTCTCATTTCAACTGTCCTATTCTATTTTGCTTTCACAACGATTGTCTTTTTACTTTACTACCATTCTCATTCTGTCATCAATTAATACAAAGGCCATTAGGTAGTTGATCATGTTTCTCCACAATTTCCTATTCTATGTTGCTTTCACAACGATTGTCTTTTTACTACCATTCTCATTCTGTCATCAATTAATACAAGGCCATTAGGTAGTTGATCATGTTTCTCCACAACATCCTATTCTATGTTGCTTTCACAACGATTGTCTTTTTACTACCATTCTCATTCTGTCATCAATTAATACAAGGCCATTAGATAGTTGATCATGTTTCTCCACAATTTCCTATTCTATGTTGCTTTCACAGCGATTGTCTTTTACTACCATTTCTCATTCTGTCATCAATTAATACAAGGCCATTAGGTAGTTGATCATGTTTTCTCCACAAGTTCCTATTCTATTTGCTTTCACAGCGATTGTCTTTTTACTACCATTCTCATTCTGTCATCAATTAATACAAGGCCATTAGGTAGTTGATCATGTTTCTCCACAATTTCCTATTCTATGTTGCTTTCACAAGGGTGTCTTTTATTACCATTCTCATTCTGTCATCAGTATTACAATGCCATTGGGTAGTTGATCATGTTTCTCCCAACATCCTATTCTATGTTGCTTTCAAAAGATTGTCTTTTACTACCATTCTCATTCTGTCATCCAATTAATACAAGGCCATTAGGTAGTTGATCATGTTTCTCCACAATTTTCCCTATTCTATGTTGCTTTCACAACGATTGTCTTTTTACTACCATTCTCATTCTGTCATCAATTAATACAATGCCATTAGGTAGTTGATCATGTTTCTCCACAACATCCTATTCTATGTTGCTTTCACAGCGATTGTCTTTTTACTACCATTCTCATTCTGTCATCAATTAATACAAGGCCATTAGGTAGTTGATCATGTTTCTCAACATCCTATTCTATGTTGCTTTCACAACGATTGTCTTTTTACTACCATTCTCATTCTGTCATCAATTAATACAAAGGCCATTGTTTCTCCACAATTTCCTATTCTATGGTAGTTGATCATGTTTCTCCCACAACATCCTATTCTATTTGCTTTTCACAACGATTGTCTTTACTACCATTCTCATTCTGTCATCAATTAATACAAGGCCATTAGGTAGTTGATCATGTTTCTCCACAATTTCCTATTCTATGTTGCTTTCACAACGATTGTCTCTTTTACTACCATTCTCATTCTGTCATCAATTAATACAAGGCCATTAGGTAGTTGATCATGTTTCTCCACAACATTCTATTCTATGTTGCTTTCACAACGATTGTCTTTTTACTACCATTCTCATTCTGTCATCAATTAATACAATGCCATTAGGTAGTTGATCATGTTTCTCCACAACATCCTATTCTATGTTGCTTTCACAACGATTGTCTTTTACTGCCATTCTCATTCTGTCATCAATTAATACAAGGCCATTAGGTAGTTGATCATGTTTCTCCACAATTTCCTATTCTATGTTGCTTTTCCAAAGATTGTCTTTTACTACCATTCTCATTCTGTCATCAATTAATACAAGGCCATTAGGTAGTTGGATCATGTTTCTCCACAACATCCTATTCTATGTTGCTTTCACAACGATTGTCTTTTTTACTACCATTCTCATTCTGTCATCAATTAATACAAGGCCATTAGGTAGTTGATCATGTTTCTCCACAACATCTATTCTATGTTGCTTTCACAACGATTGTCTTTACTACCATTCTCATTCTGTTCTGTCAGGCCATTAGGTAGTTAATACAATGCCTATTTATGGTAGTTCACATCATTGTCATTTTACTACCATTCTCATTCTGTCATCAATTATACAAAGGCCATTAGGTGTTGATCATGTTTCACTCCACAATTTCCTATTCTTTTACTAAAGATTCTCTTTTCTGTCATTCTCATTCTGTCATCAATTAATACAAGGCCATTAGGTAGTTGATCATGTTTCTCCACAACATTTCCTATTCTATATTTGCTTTCACAACGATTGTCTTTTTACTACATTCTCATTCTGTCATCAATTAATACAATGCCATTAGGTAGTTGATCATGTTTCTCCACAACATCCTATTCTATGTTGCTTTCACAACGATTGTCTTTTTACTACCATGTTCATTCTGTCATCAATTAATACAAGGCCATTAGGTAGTTGATCATGCTTCTCCACAACATCCTATTCTATGTTGCTTTCACAACGATTGTCTTTTTACCATTCTCATTCTGTCATCAATTAATACATGCCATTAGGTAGTTGATCATGTTTCTCCACGACATCCTATTCTATGTTGCTTTCACAAAGATTGTCTTTTTACTACCATTCTCATTCTGTCATCAATTAATACAATGCCATTATTAGGTAGTTGATCGCGTTTTCCACAACATCCTATTCTATGCTGCTTTCACAACGATTGACTTTTTACTACCATTCTCATTCTGTCATCAATTAATACAAGGCCAATAGGTAGTTTGACTGTGTTTTCCACAATTCCTATTCTATGTTGCTTTCACAACGATTGTCTTTTTACTACCATTCTCATTCTGTCATCAATTAATACAATGCCATTAGGTAGTTGATCATGTTTCTCCACAACATCCTATTCTATGTTGCTTTCACAAATGATTGACTTTTTACCATTCTATTCTGTCATCAATTAATACAATGCCATTAGGTAGTTGATCATGTTTCTCCCACAACATCCTATTCTATGTTGCTTTCACAACGATTGTCTTTTTACTACCATTCTCATTCTGTCATCAATTAATACAATGCCATTAGGGTAGTTGATCATTTTCTCCACAACATCCTATTCTATATTTGCTTTCACAACGATTGTCTTTTTTACTACCATTCTCATTCTGTCATCAATTAATACAAGGCCATTAGGTAGTTGATCATGTTTCTCCACAATTTCCTATTCTATGTTGCTTTCACAAAGATTGTCTTTTACTACCATTCTCATTCTGTCATCAATTAATACAATGCCATTAGGTAGTTGATCATGTTTCCACAATTTCCTATTCTATATTTGCTTTCACAACGATTGTCTTTTACTACCATTCTCATTCTGTCATCAATTAATACAAGGCCATTAGGTAGTTGATCATGTTTCTCCACAACATCCTATTCTATGTTGCTTTCACAACGATTGTCTTTTTACTACCATTCTCATTCTGTCATCAATTAATACAATGCCATTAGGTAGTTGATCATGTTTCCACAACATCCTATTCTATGTTGCTTTCACAAGATTGTCTTTTTTTACTACCATTTCTCATTCTGTCATCAATTAATACAAGGCCATTAGGTAGTTGATCATGTTTCTCCACAATTTCCTATTCTATGTTGCTTTCACAAAGATTGTCTTTTTACTACCATTCTCATTCTGTCATCCAATTAATACAATGCCATTAGGTAGTTGATCATGTTTCTCCACAACATCCTATTCTATGTTGCTCCACACGATTGGTGTCTTTTACTACCATTCTCATTATGTTATTAATTTAAGGCCAATTAGGTAGTTGATCATGTTTCCACAATTTCCTATTCTATGTTGCTTCTCATTGTTTTTTTACTACCATTCTCATTCTGTCATCAATTAATACAAAGGCCCATTAGTATGTTGATCATGTTTCTCCACAACATCCCATTCTATGTTGCTTTCACAACGATTGACTTTTTTTACTACCATTCTCATTCTTGTCAACAATTAATACAAGGCCATTAGTAGTTGATCATGTTTCTCCACAATTTCCTATTCTATGTTGCTTTCACAAAGATTGTCTTTTTACTACCATTCTCATTCTATTCTATAGGCAGTTGATCATGTTTCCACAACATCCTATTCTATGTTGCTTTCACAACGATTTTTTACTACCATTCTCATTCTGTCATCAATTAATACAATGCTATTAGGTAGTTGATCATAAGCTTCCACAACATCCTCTATTCTATGTTGCTTTCACAACGATTGTCTTTTTTACTACCATTTCATTTCATATCACCACAAGGCCATTAGATAGTTGATCAGTGTTTCTCCACAATTTCCTCTTTATCTTATGTTGCTTTTACAGCGATTGTCTTTTTACTTCACCATTCTCATTCTGTCACTACCAATACAGCCAGTTGCAGTTGACTGTTTCTCCACAACATCTTAGCTCCTATGTTGCTTTCACAACGATTGTCTTCTTTTTCACTTACCATTCTCATTCTGTCATCAATCATCACAAGGCCATTAGGTAGCTGATCATGTTTCTCCACAACTTCCTATTCTATGTTGCTTTTCACAACGATTGTCTTTTTACTACCATTCTCATTCTGTCATCCAATTAATACAAGGCCATTAGGTAGTTGATCATGTTTCTCCACAATTTCCTATTCTATGTTGCTTTCACAACGATTGTCTTTTTTACTACCATTCTCATTCTGTCATCAATTAATACAATGCCATTAGGTAGTTGATCATGTTTCTCCACAACATCCTATTCTATGTTGCTTTCACAACGATTGTCTTTTTTACTACCATTCTCATTCTGTCATCATTACAAGGCCATTAGGTAGTTGATCATGTTTCTCCACAATTATTCTATGTTGCTTTCACAACGATTGTCTTTTACTACCATTCTCATTCTGTCATCAATTAATACAATATATTAGGTAGTTGATCATGTTTCTCCACAACATCCTATTCTATATTTGCTTTCACAACGATTGTCCTTTTACTACCATTCTCATTCTGTCGTCAATTAATACAAAGGCCATTAGGTAGTTGATCATGTTTCTCCACAACATCCTATTCTATGTTGCTTTCACAACGATTGTCTTTTTTACTACCATTCTCATTCTGTCATCCAATTAATACAAGGCCATTAGGTAGTTGATCATGTTTCTCCCACAATTTCCTATTCTATGTTGCTTTCACAACGATTGTCATTTTACTACCATTCTCATTCTGTCATCAATTAATACAATGCCATTAGGTAGTTGATCATGTTTCTCCACAACATCCTATTCTATGTTGCTTTCAACGATTGTCTTTTTTACTACCATTCTCATTCTGTCATCCAATTAATACAAGGCCATTAGGTAGTTGGATCATGTTTCTCCACAATTTCTATTCTATGTTGCTTTCACAAACGATTGTCTTTTACTACCATTTCATTCTGTCATAATTAATACAAGGCCATTAGGTAGTTGATCATGTTTCTCACAATTTCCTATTCTATGTTGCTTTCACAACGATTGTCTTTTTACTACCATTCTCATTCTGTCATCAATTAGCCTACAATGCCATTAGGTAGTTGATCATGTTTCTCCACAACATCCTATTCTATGTTGCTTTCACAACGATTGTCTTTTACTACCATTCTCATTCTGTCATCAATTAATACAATGCCATTAGGTAGTTGATCATGTTTCTCCCAACAACATCCTATTCTATGTTGCTTTCACAAAGATTGTCTTTTTACTCACCATTCTCATTCTGTCATCAATTAATACAATGCCATTAGGTAGTTGATCATGTTTCTCCACAATTCCTATTCTATGTTGCTTTCACAACGATTGTCTTTTACTACCATTCTCATTCTGTCATCAATTAATACAAGGCCATTAGGTAGTTGATCATGTTTCTCCACAACATCCTATTCTATGTTGCTTTCACAACGATTGTCTTTTACTACCATTCTCATTCTGTCATCAATTAATACAAGGCCATTAGGTAGTTGATCATGTTTCTCCACCTTTTTTTTTTTTTATTCTATGTTGCTTTCACAACGATTGTCTTTTTACTACCATTCTCATTCTGTCATCAATTAATACAGGGCCATTAGGTAGTTGATCATGTTTCTCCACAACATCCTATTCTATGTTGCTTTCACAAGATTGTTTTTTTTACCATTCTCATTCTGTCATCAATTAATACAAGGCCATTAGGTAGTTGATCATGTTTCTCCACAACATCCTATTCTATGTTGCTTTCACAACGATTGTCTTTTTACTACCATTCTCATTCTGTCATCAATTAATACAATGCCATTAGGTAGTTGATCATGTTTCTCCACAACATTCTATTCTATGTTGCTTTCACAACGATTGTCTTTTTACTACCATTCTCATTCTGTCATCAATTCATACAAGGCCATTAGGTAGTTGATCATGTTTCTCCACAACATCCTATTCTATGTTGCTTTCTACAACGATTGTCTTTTTACTACCATTCTCATTCTGTCATCAATTAATACAAAGGCCATTAGGTAGTTGATCATGTTTTCTCCACAACATCCTATTCTATGTTGCTTTCACAACGATTGTCTTTTTTACTACCATTCTCATTCTGTCATCAATTAATACAAGGCCATTAGGTAGTTGATCATGTTTCTCCACAACTTCCTATTCTATGTTGCTTTCACAACGATTGACTTTTTACTACCATTCTCATTCTGTCATCAATTAATACAATGCCATTAGGTAGTTGATCATGTTCTCCATTTCCTATTCTATGTTGCTTTCACAACGATTGTCTTTTTACTACCATTCTCATTCTGTCATCAATTAATACAAGGCCATTAGGTAGTTGATCATGTTTCTCCACAATTCCTATTCTATGTTGCTTTCTTTAACGATTGTCTTTTTTTACTACCATTCTCATTCTGTCATCAATTAATACACAATGCCATTAGGTAGTTGATCATGTTTCTCCACAACATCCTATTCTATGTTCTTTTCACAACGATTGTCTTTTTACTACCATTCTCATTCTGTCATCAATTAATACAATGCCATTAGGTAGTTGATCATGTTTCTCCACAATATCCCATTCTATGTTGCTTTCACAACGATTGACTTTACTACCATTCTCATTCTGTCATCAATTAACAATAGCTACCATTAGGTAGTTGATCATGTTTCTCCACAACATCCTATTCTATGTTGCTTTCACAACGATTGTCTTTTTTACTACCATTCTCATTCTGTCATCAATTAATACAATGCCATTAGGTAGTTGATCATGTTTCTCCACAACATCCTATTCTATATTTGCTTTCACAACGATTGTCTTTTACTACCATTCTCATTCTGTCATCAATTAATACAAGGCCATTAGATAGTTGATCATGTTTCTCCACAATTTCTATTCTATGTTGCTTTCACAGCGATTGTCTTTTTACTACCATTCTCATTCTGTCATCAATTAACAAGGCCATTAGGTAGTTGGATCATGTTTCTCCACAACATCCTATTCTATGTTGCTTTCACAACGATTGTCTTTTTTACTACCATTCTCATTCTGTCATCCAATTAATACAAATGCCATTAGGTAGTTGATCATGTTTCTCACGACATCCTATTCTATGTTGCTTTCACAACGATTGTCTTTTTTACCATTCTCATTCTGTCATCCAATTAATACAAGGCCATTAGGTAGTTGATCATGTTTCTCCCAAACATCCTATTCTATGTTGCTTTCACAACGTTGTTTTACTGTTCTCTTACAGTCATGTTTCTCCACATTCTATTCTATGTTGCTTTCACAACTGTCATACCATTCTCATTCTGTCACTACAAGGCCATTAGGTAGTTGATCATGTTTTCCACAACATCCTATTCTATGTTGCTTTACAACGATTGTCTTTGCTACCATTCTCATTCTGTCATCAATTAATACAATGCCATTAGGTAGTTGATCATGTTTCTCCACAACATCTATTCTATGTTACTTTTCACAAAGATTGTCTTTTACTACCATTCTCATTCTGTCATGGCCCAATTAATAAAGGCCATTAGTAGTTGATCATGTTTCTCAACATCTATTCTATGTTGCTTTTCACAACGATTGTCTTTTACTACCATTCTCATTCTGTCATCCAATTAATACAAGGGCATTAGGTAGTTGATCATGTTTCTCCCACAACATCCTATTCTATGTTGCTTTCTGGCAATTGTCTTTTTACTACCATTTCATTCTGTCATCCAATCGCAATGCCATTAGGTAGTTGATCATGTTTCTCCACAACTTCCCTATTCTATGTTGCTTTCACAACGATTGACTTTTTACTACCATTCTCATTCTGTCATCAATTAATACAAGGCCATTGGTAGTTGATCATGCTTCCACAATTTCCTATTCTCCAGAACATCCCTGATTCTGTTTGCTTTCACAACGATTGTCTTTTTACTACCATTTCTCATTCTTTCATCAACATTTAATACAATGCCATTAGGTAGTTGATCCATGTTTCTCCCTTCCCTATTCTATGTTGCTTTCACAACGATTGTCTTTTACTACCATTCTCATTTCTGTCATCAATTAATATAAGGCCATTAGGTAGTTGATCATGTTTCTCCACAACATCCTATTCTATGTTGCTTTCACAACGATTGTCTTTTACTACCATTCTCATTCTGTCATCAATTAATACAAGGCCATTAGGTAGTTGATCATGTTTCTCCACAATTTCCTATTCTATGTTGCTTTCACAAAGATTGACTTTTTACTACCATTCTCATTCTGTCGTCAATTAATACAATGCCATTAGGTAGTTGATCATGTTTTCTCCACAACATCCTATTCTGTGTTGCTTTCACAACGGTGACTTTTTATTACCATTCTCATTTCTGTCGTAATTAATACAATGCCATTAGGTAGTTGATCATGTTTCTCCACAATTTCCTATTCTATGTTGCTTTCACAATGATTGTCTTTTTATTCTCATTCTGTCATCATTACAAGGCCATTAGGTAGTTGATCATGTTTCTCCACAATTTCCTATTCTATGTTGCTTTCACAAGGTGTCTTTGCTACCATTCTCATTCTGTCATCAATTAATACAAGGCCATTAGGTAGTCCATCAACATCCTATTCTATGTTGCTTTCACAACGATTGTCTTTTTTACCCATTCTCATTCTGTCATCCAATTAATACAATGCCATTAGGTAGTTGATCATGTTTCTCCACGACATCCTATTCTATGTTGTTTTCACAACGATTGTCTTTACTAACATTCTCATTCTGTCATCAATTAATACAAGGCCATTAGGTAGTTGATCATGTTTCTCCACAATTTCTATTCTATGTTGCTTTCACAACGATTGTCTTTTACTACCATTCTCATTCTGTCATCAATTAATACAATGCCATTAGGTAGTTGATCATGTTTCTCCTCAACATCCCTATTCTATTTTGCTTTCCAACGATTGACTTTTACTACCATTCTCATTCTGTCATCCTTACTCCCCCATTTAGTTGATCATGTTTCTCCACAACATCCTATTCTATATGTTCTTTCTTGTTAAAGATTGTCTTTTTACTACTCATTCTTATTCTGTCATCCCCTCATTTCTGCCATTAGGTCGTTGATCATGTTTTCTCCACAATTTCCTATTCTATGTTGCTTTCACCTCGTTACTTGTCTTTTTGTCATCCCATTCTCATTCTGTCATCAATTAATACTCCATTAGGTCCTCCATTCTCTATTCATGCTTTTACTCCTTCATTCCTCATTTCTATGTTGCTTTCTGATTCCCTTCCTTTTACTACCATTCTCATTCTGTCCTCAATTAATACAAGGCCATTAGGTAGTTGATCATGTTTCTCCACAACATCTATTCTATGTCCCTTTCACAACGATTGTCTTTTATCCCTTCTCATTCTGTCATCAATTAATACAAGGCCATTAGGTTTTCTGATTCATGTTTCTCCCCCTCATCCCTCATTCCTTCTTGATCATTTCTACAATTCTATTGTCTTTTCCCTACCATTCTCATTCTGTCATCAATTAATTCTGCCATTAGGTAGTTGATCATGTTTCTCCACAATTTCCTATTCCATGTTCTTTCACAACGATTGTCTTTTTACTCCCATTCATTTCTGTCATCAATTCTACAAGGCCATTAGGTAGTTGATCATGTTTCTCCACAATTTCCTCATCCTATGTTGCTTTCACAACGATTCTTCTGTCATTTAGTTATCCGTTCTCCTCATTCTGTGCTTCATCCAATTTATTTCTGCCATTAGGTAGTTGATCATGTTTCTCCCACATCTCCCATTCTATATTTGCTTTCACAACGATTGTCTTTTTACTACCATTCTCATTCTGTCATCCCTTAATCAAGGTATTCATTTTCTGTCATCATGTCATCTCCACAACATCCTATTCTATGTTGCTTTCTCAAAGATTGTCTTTTCTCTATTCTCATTCTGTCATCCAATTCTCAAAGGCCATTTCAGTTGATCATGTTTCTCACAATTTCTATTCTATGTTCTTTCATTTCTGTCATCCCTTCTCCCTCATTTCAGCTATCCTTCTCCTCATTTCTGTCATCCTTCTCCCTCATTTCTGTCATCCTTCTCCCCTCATTTCTGTCATCCCTTCTCCCTCATTTCTGTCATCCATTCTCCCTCATTTCTGTCATCCCTTCTCCCTCATTTCTGTCATCCCATCCTTCTCCCTCATTTCTGTCATCCCTTCTCTCATTTCTGTCATTTCTCCTCATTTCCATCCTTCCTCATTTCTGTCATCCCTTCTCCCTCATTTCTGTCATCCCTTCTCCCTCATTTCTGTCATCCTTTCTCCCCTCATTTCTGTCATCCTTTCCCTCTTTTCTGTCATCCCTTCTCCATTCATTTCTTGGCCCTATCCTTTTCCCTCATTTCTGTCATCCTTCTCCCTCATTTCTGTCATCCCTTCTCCCTCATTTCTGTCATCCTTTCCCCTCATTTCTGTCATCTTTCTCCCTCATTTCTGTTATCATTTCTCCCTCATTTCTGTCATCCTTCTCCCTCATTTCTGTCATCCCTTCTCCCTCATTTCTGTCATCCCTTCTCCTCATTTCTGTCATTCTCCCTCATTTTCATCCATCATTCTCCTCATTTCTGTCATCCCTTTCCCTCATTTCTGTCATCCATTCTCCCTCATTTCTGTCATCCCTTCTCCCTCATTTTCTGTCATCTTCCCCATTTCTTCTCCCTCATTTCTGTCATCCTTCTCCCTCATTTCTGTCATCCTTCTCCCTCATTTCTGTCTATCCTTCCCTCATTTCTGTCATCCCCCTTCTCCCCCATTTCTCATCCCTTCTCATCTGTCATCCCTTCTCCCTCATTTCTGTCATCCTTCTCCCCTCATTTCTGTCATCCCTTCTCCCTCATTTCTGTCATCCTTCTCCCTCATTTCCCTATCATTTTCTCTCATTTCTGTCATCCATTCTCCCTCATTTCTGTCATTCCTTCTCCCTCATTTCTGTCTATCCATTCTCCCTCATTTCTGTCATCCCTTCTCCCTCATTTCTGCTATCCATTCTCCCTCATTTCTGTCATTTCTCTTTCATCCCTTCTCCCTCATTTCTGTCATCCCTTCTCCCTCATTTCTGTCATCCCTTCTCCCCTCTTTTCCTGTCATCCCTTCTGTCCCTCATTTCTGTCATTTTCTCCCTCATTTCTGTCATCCTTCTCCCTCATTTCTGTCATCCCTTCTCCCTCATTTCTGTCATCCCTTCTCCCTCATTTCTGTCATCCCTTCTCCCTCATTTCAGCATCCCATTCTCCCTCATTTCTGTCATCATCCTTTTCCCTCATTTCTGTCAGTTCTTCTCCTCATTTCTGTCATCCTTCTCCCTCTTTTTCTGTCATCCCTTCTCCCCTCATTTCAGCTATCCATTCTCCTCATTTTCTGTCATCCCTTCTCCCTCATTTCTGTCATCCCTTCTCCATTCTCCCTCATCCATTTCTGTCATCCCTTTCCCTCATTTCTGTCATCCCTTCTCCCTCATTTCAGCTATCCATTTTCTCCCCTCATTTCTGTCATCCTTTTCCCTCATTTCTGTCATCCCTCCCTCCTCATTTCCTTTATCTTTTCTCTCTTCTCCCTCATTTCTGTCATCCCTTCTCCCTCATTTCTGTCATTCCTTCTCCCTCATTTCTGTCATCTCTTCTCCCTCATTTCTGTCATCCCTTCTCCCTCATTTCTGTCATCCTTCTCCCTCATTTCTGTCATCCTTCTCCTCATTTCTGTCATCCCTTCTCCCTCATTTCAGCTATCCGTTCTCCCTCATTTCTGTCATCCCTTCCCCCTGTCATTTCATTTCATCCCTTCTCCCTCATTTCTGTCATCCTTCTCCTCATTTCTGTCATCCCTTCTCCCTCATTTCTGTCATCCATTCTCCCCTCATTTCTCCCTCATTCTATCCTTTCTCCCCTCATTTCTGTCATCCCTTCTCCCTCATCCTTTCTCCTCATCCCTTCTCCCATTTCTGTCATCCCTTCTCCCTCATTTCTGTCATTTCTCCCTCATTTCATCCTATCATTTCTCCTCATTTTCTGTCATCCCTTCTCCCCTCATTTCTGTCATCCTTCTCCCTCATTTCTGTCATCCTCCGCCCTCATTTCATTTCTGTCATCCTTCTCCCCTCATTTCTCCATCATCCTTCTCCCTCATTTCTGCTATCTCTTCTCCCTCATTTCTGTCATCCCTTCTCCCTCATTTCTGTCATCCCTTCTCCCTCATTTCTGTCATCCTTCTCCCTCATTTCTGTCATCCCTTCTCCCTCATTTCTGTCATCCCTTCTCCCTCATTTCTGTCATCCCTTCTCCCTCATTTCTGTCATCCCTTCTCCCTCATTTCTGTCATCCTTCCTCATTTCATTTCATCCATTCTCCCTCATTTCTGTCATCCCTTCTCCCTCATTTCTCCTTCTCCTCATTTCAGCTATTCTCCCTCATTTCTGTCATCCCTTCCCCTCATTTTCTTTCATCCATTCTCCCTCATTTTCTGTCATCCCTTCTCCCTCATTTCTGTCATCCTTCTCCCTCATTTCTGTCATCCCTTCTCCCTCATTTCTGTCATCCCTTCTCCCCTCATTTCTGTCATCCCTTCTCCCTCATTTCTGTCATCCCTTCTCCCTCATTTTTTCATCCTTCTCCCTCCATTCTTCCCTCATTTCTGTCATCCTTCTCCCTCATTTCTGTCATCCCTTCTCCCCCATTTCTGTCATTCTTCTCCCCTCATTTCTGTCATCCCTTCTCCCTCATTTCTGTCATCCCTTCTCCCTCATTTCTGTCATCCCCCATTTCAGCTATCATTCTCCCTCATTTCTGTCATCCCTTCTCCCCTCATTTTCATTTCTCCATCCCATCCCTTCTCCCTCATTTCTGTCATCCCTTCTCCCTCATTTCTGCTATCCTTCTCCCTCATTTCTGTCATCCCTTCTCCCTCATTTCTGTTCTCCCTTCTTCCTCATTTCAGCTATCCTTCTCTCCTCATTTCTGTCATCCCTTTCCCTCATTTCTGCTATTCCTTCTCCCCTCATTTCTGTCATCCTTCTCCCTCTTTTTCTGTCATCCCTTCTCCCTCATTTCTGTCATCCTTCTCCCTCATTTCTGTCATCCCTTCTCCCTCATTTCTGCTATCCTTCTCCCTCATTTCTGTCATCCCTTCTCCCTCATTTCTGTCATCCTTCTCCCCTCATTTCTGTCATCCCTTCTCCCTCTTTTCTCATCCTTCTCTCATTTTCTTCTCCCTCATTTCTGTCATCCCTTCTCCCTCATTTCTGTCATCCTTCTCCCTCATTTCTGCTATCCCTTCTCCCTCATTTCTGTCATCCATTCTCCCCTCTTTTCTGTCATCCTTCTCCCTCATTTCTGTCATCCCTTCTCCCATCATTTTTCTGTCATCCTTCTCCCTCATTTCAGCTATCCGTTCTCCCTCATTTCTGTCATCCCTTTCCCTCATTTCTGTCATCCTTCTCCCTCATTTCCCTTCTCTGTCATCCTTCCTCATTTCTGTCATCCCTTCTCGCCCTCATTTCTGTCATCCTTCTCCCCTCATTTCAGCTATCCGTTCTCCCTCATTTTTCTCCTTCTCCCTCATTTCTGTCCCTTCTCCCTCATTTCATTTCTGTCATTTCTCCCATTTCTGTTATCATTTCCCTCATTTCTGTCATCCCTTCTCCTCATTTCTGTCATCCCTTCTCCCTCATTTCTGTCATCCTTCTCCCTCATTTCAGTTCATCCTTCCTTTCTCTCATTTCTGTCATCCCTTTCTCCCTCATTTCCGTTTATCCCTTCTCCTCATTTCTATCATCCTTCCCCTCATTTCTGTCATCCCTTCTCCCTCATTTCTGTCATCCTTCTCCCTCATTTCTGCTATCCGTTCTCCCTCATTTCTGTCATCCTTCTCCCTCATTTCTGTCATCCTTCTCCTCATTTCTGCTATCCGTTCTCCCTCATTTCTGTCATCCCATTCTCCCTCATTTCTATCCGTTCTTTCCTCATTTCTGTCCTTCTCCCTCATTTCAGCTATCCGTTCTTCCCTCATTTCTGTCATCCCTTCTCCTCATTTCTGTCATCCCTTCTCCCTCATTTTCCCTATCCTTCTCCTCATTTCTGTCATCCCTTCATCATTTCTGTCATCCTTCTCCCCTCATTTCAGTCTATCCGTTCTCCCTCATTTCTGTCATCCCTTCTCCCTCATTTTCTGTCATCCCTTCTTTCATTCTTTCATCCTTCTCCGTTCTCATTTCTGTCATCCTTCTTCCTCATTTCTATCCTTATCCATTTCTCCCTCATTTCTGTCATCCCTTCTCCCCTCATTTCTGTCATCCCTTCTCCCCTCATTTCTGTCATCTTCTCCCTCATTTCTCATTCCTTCCATTTCTTCATCCTTCTCTCATTTCTGTCATCCCTTCTCCTCATTTCCTCATTCTCTGTTTCATCATCCTTCTCCCTCATTTCTGTCATCCCTTCTCCCTCATTTCAGTTCTCATTTCATTTCTGTCATCCCTTCTCCCTCATTTCTGTCATCCTTCTCCCTCTTTTCTGTCATTTCTCCCTCATTTCTGTCATCCCTTCTCCTCATTTCTGTCATCCCTTCTCCCTCATTTCTGTCATCCTTCTTTCTCCCTCATTTCTGTCATCCCTTCTCCATCATTTCTGTCATCCCTTCTCCCTCATTTCAGCTATCCGTTCTCCCTCTTTTCTGTCATCCCTTCGCCCTCATTTCTGTCATCCTTTCTCCCTCATTTCTGTCATCCTTTTCTCCCTCATTTCTGTCATCCCTTCCCTCATTTCTGTCATCCCTTCTCCCCTCATTTCTGTCATCCGTTCTCCCCTCATTTCTGTCATCCTGTCATCCCCTCATTTCAGCTATCCGTTCTCCCCCTCATTTCTGTCATCCTTCTTCCCCTCATTTCTGTCATCCTTCTCCCCTCATTTCAGCTATCCATTCTCCCCTCATTTCTGTCATCCCTTCGCCCCTCATTTCTGTCATCCTTCTCCCTCATTTCAGCTATCCGTTTCATTTCCTCATTTCCCTCATTTCTGTCATCCTTCTCCTCATTTCTGTCATCCCTTTTCCCTCATTCGCCCTCATTTCCTTCTTCCTCATTTCTGTCATCCCTTCTTCCTCATTTCTGTCATCCCTTCTCCCTCATTTCTGTCATCCTTCTTCCTCATTTCTGTCATCCTTCTCCCTCATTTCTGTCATCCTTCCCTCTTTCATCCATTCTTCCTCATTTCTGTCATCCTTCTCCCTCATTTCTGTCATCCCTTTCCCTCATTTCTGCTTTTATCCGTTCTCCCTCATTTCTGTCATCCTTCTCCCCTCATTTCTGTCATCCCTTCTCTTTCATCATTGTCATTTTACTACCATTCTCATTCTGTCATCAATTAATACAAAGGCCATTAGGTAGTTGATCATGTTTTCTCCTGTCATCCATTCTATGTTCTTTTCAGCTATTGTCTTTTTCTACCATTCTCATTCTGTCATCCAATTAATATTTCTGCCATTAGGTAGTTGATCATGTTTCTCCACAATTTCCTATTCTATTTGCTTTCACAACTTGATTGTCTTTTGTCTACCATTCTCATTCTGTCATCAATTAATACAAAGGCCATTGGTAGTTGATCATGTTTCTCCCCTCATCCTATTCTATGTTCCCTTTCACAAAGATTGTCTTTTTTACTACCATTCTCATTCTGTTTCATCAATTAATACAAGGCCATTAGGTAGTTGATCATGTTTCTCCCACAATTTCTATTCTATATTTGCTTTCACAACGATTGTCTTTTACTACCATTCTCATTCTGTCATCAATTAATACAATGCCATTAGGTAGTTGATCATGTTTCTCCACAACATCCTATTCTATGCTCATTTCAATATCCTGACTTTTTACTACCTTTCCCTCTGCCATTAGGTAGTTCTGTCATCCACCTTCTCCTCATTCTATGTTCATCAACGATTTGACTTTTTACTACCACATTCTCATCTCTACACACTATCATAAGGGCCATTAGTGGTTGATCATGTTTCTCCACAACATCCTATCTTATGTTGCTTCTTAAAGATTGTCTTTTTATTACTATCTTCATTCTGTCATCAATACTACAATGCCATTAGGTAGTTGATCATATCCACAACATCCCATTCATGCTGCTTTCACAAAGACTGTCTTTTTACTTCACCATCTCATCTTGTCATCAATCATACAATGCCATTAGGTGAAGCTTGATCATGTTTCTCCATTACTTCCTATTCTATGTTGCTTTCACAACGATTGTCATTTTACTACCATTCTCATTCAACACTATCATACACATTAGGTAGTTGATCATGTTTCTCCACAATTTCCTATTCTATGTTGCTTTTCAATAAAGATTGTCTTTTTACTTACCATTCTCATTCTGTCATCAATTAATTCACAATATTAGGTAGTTGATCATGTTTCTCCACAACATCCTATTCTATGTTGTTTCACAACGATTGTCTTTACTACCATTCTCATCTAATAACAATTCTTATACAAGGCCGCCAGGTAAAGGATCATGTTTCTCCAATAACATCTCTATTCTATGTTGCTTGGCCAACGATTGCTCCAATACTACCATCTCTCATTCTGTCATCAATTAATACAATGCCATTAGGTAGTTGATCATGTTTCTCCACAACATCCTATTCTATATTTGCTTTCACAGCGATTGTCTTTTACTACCATTCTCATTCTGTCATCAATTAATACAAGGCCATTAGGTAGTTGATCATGTTTCTCCACAACATCCTATTCTATGTTGCTTTCACAACGATTGTCTTTTACTACCATTCTCATTCTGTCATACAAGGCCATTACATCATGCCATTGGTGGTTGATCATGTTTCTCAATTAATACAATGCCCATTAGGTAGTTGATCTATTCTATGTTGCTTTAATACAACGATTGTCTCCACAACATTTTTACTACCATTTCTCATTCTGTCATCAATTAATACAATGCCATTAGGTAGTTGATCATGTTTCTCCACAATTTCCATTCTATTCTATTGTTTCTTTCTGTCATCCAATTATTACAAGGCCCATTAGGATTGATCATTTTTACAATTTACCATTTTCGATTATCCTTTTACTACCATTCTCATTCATCATCAATTAATACAATGCCATTAGGTAGTTGATCATGTTTCTCCACAACATCCTATTCTATATTTTGCTTTCACAAAGATTGTCTTTTTACTACCATTCTCATTGTCTTTTCTGTCATCAATTAATACAAATGCCATTGGTAGTTGATCATGTTTCTCCACAATTTCCTATTCTATGTTGCTTTCATTCTGTCAAAGATTGTCTTTTTACTACCATTCTCATTCTGTCATCAATTAATACAAGGCCATTAGGTAGTTGATCATGTTTCTCCACAAATTCCTATTCTATGTTGCTTTCACAACGATTGTCCTTTTACTACCATTCTCATTCTGTCATCCAATTAATACAAAGGCCATTAGGTAGTTGATCATGTTTCTCCACAACATCTCTATTCTATGTTGCTTTCACAACGATTGTCTTTTACTACCATTCTCATTCTGTCATCAATTAATACAATGCCATTAGGTAGTTGATCATGTTTCTCCACAATTTCCTATTCTATGTTCATTCTTTCACAACGATTTCTTTTTACTACCATTCTCATTCTGTCATCCAATTAATACAAGGCCATTAGGTGATTGATCATGTTTCTCCACAACATCCTATTCTATATTTGCTTTCACAACGATTGTCTTTTTACTACCATTCTCATTCTGTCATCAATTAATACAAGGCCATTAGGTAGTTGATCATGTTTCTCCACAACATCCTATTCTATGTTGCTTTCACAACGATTGTCTTTTTACTACCATTCTCATTCTGTCATCAATTAATACAAAGGCCATTAGGTAGTTGATCATGTTTCTCCACAATTTCCTATTCTATATTTGCTTTCACAACGATTGTCTTTTTACTACCATTCTCATTCTGTCATCAATTAATACAATGCCATTAGGTAGTTGATCATGTTTCTCCACAACATCCTATTCTATGTTGCTTTCACAACGATTGTCTTTTTTACTACCATTCTCATTCTGTCATCCAATTAATACAAAGGCCATTAGGTAGTTGATCATGTTTCTCCACAATTTCCTATTCTATGTTGCTTTCACAACGATTATTCTTTTTACCATTCTCATTCTGTCATCAATTAATACAAGGCCATTAGGTAGTTGATCATGTTTCTCCATTCAACATCCCTATTCTATGTTGCTTTCACAACGATTGTCTATTTTTTACTACCATTCTCATTCTGTCATCCAATTAATACAAAGGCCATTAGGTAGTTGATCATGTTCCACAACATCCTATTCTGTTTCTTTCCCACATTTGTCTTTACTACCATTCTCTATCCAATTTGCTTTCATCAACGATTTCCCTATTCTTTTACTTTACCATTCTTTTTCTCATTCAATTTCTATTCTATGTCATCAATTAATACAAAAGGCCATTAGGTAGTTGATCATGTTTCTCCACAACATCCTATTCTATGTTGCTTTCACAACGATTGTCTTTTTACTACCATTTCATTCTGTCATCAATTAATACAAAGGCCATTAGGTAGTTGATCATGTTTCTCCACAACATCCTATTCTATATTTGCTTTCACAAAGATTGTCTTTTTACTACCATTCTCATTCTGTCATCAATTAATACAAAGGCCATTAGGTAGTTGATCATGTTTTCTCCACAACATCCTATTCTATGTTGCTTTCACAACGATTGTCTTTTACTACCATTCTCATTCTGTCATCAATTAATACAAAGGCCATTTGATCATGTTTCTCCCACAACATCCTTTCTATGTTGCTTTCACAACGATTGTCTTTTCTACCATTCTCATTCTGTCATCAATTAATACCAAAGGCCATTAGGTAGTTGATCATGTTTCTTTTTATTCTGTATTTGCCACGATTGTCTTTTTTACCATTCTCATTCTGTCATCCAATTAATACAAGGCCATTGGTAGTTGATCATGTTTCTCCACAATTTCCTATTCTATGTTGCTTTCACAACGATTGTCTTTTTACTACCATTCTCATTCTGTCATCAATTAATACAATGCCATTGGAAGTTGATCATGTTTCTCCACAACATCCTATTCTATATTTGCTTTCACAACGATTGTCTTTTTACTACACCATTCTCATTCTGTCATCAATTAATACAAGGCCATTAGGTAGTTGATCATGTTTCTCCACAATTTTCTATTCTATGTTGCTTTCACAACGATTGTCCTTTTCCACATTCTCATTCTGTCATCCAATTCCTTTTACATCCCATTCTATGTTGCTTTCACAACGATTGTCTTTTCTCATTCTCATTCTGTCATCAATTAATACAAGGCCATTGGTAGTTGATCATGTTTCTCCACAACATCCTATTCTATGTTGCTTTCACAACGATTGTCTTTTACTACCATTCTCATTCTGTCATCAATTAATACAATGCCATTAGGTAGTTTCATGTTTCTCAACATCCTATTCTATGTTTCTCCACGTTGTCAATTCTCATTCTGTCATCCAATTCAATGCCATTAGGTGTTGATCATGTTTCTCTGGCATAAAGATTGTGTTTTTACTACCATTCTCATTCTGTCATCCAATTAATACAATGCCATTAGGTAGTTGATCATCCAATTTCCTATTCTATTTGCTTTCACCATTGTCTTTTAACCATTTCATTCCATTAATACAATGCCTCATGTTTCCTCCACAACATCCTATTCTATGTTGCTTTCACAACGATTGTCTTTTTTACTACCATTCTCATTCTGTCATCCAATTAATACAAGGCCATTAGGTAGTTGATCATGTTTTCTCCACACATCCTATTCTATGTTGCTTTCACAACGATTGTCTTTTTACTACCATTCTCATTCTGTCATCAATTAATACAAGGCCATTAGGTAGTTGATCATGTTTCTCCACAATTTCCTATTCTATATTTGCTTTCACAACGATTGTCTTTTTACTACCATTCTCATTCTGTCATCAATTAATACAATGCCATTAGGTAGTTGATCATGTTTCTCCACAACATCCTATTCTGTATTTGCTTTCCAACGATTCTTTCATACTACCATTTACAAAGGCCATTAGGTAGTTGATCATTCTGTCTATTCTAATTGTCTTTTTTTACAATTAATACCAAGGCCATTAGATAGTTGACAAATTCTATGTTGCTTTCAAAATTGTTTTTACTACCATTCTCATTCTGTCATCCAATTAATACAAGGCCATTAGGTAGTTCCACAACATCCTATTCTATTCTTCACAACGATTGTCTTTTTCTACCATTCTCATTCTGTCATCACAACGATTGATCATGTTTTTTATTCTATGTTGCTTTCCCCAACATTCTTTTACTACCATTCTCATTCTGTCATCAATTAATACAAGGCCATTGGTAGTTGATCATGTTTCTCCACAACATCCTATTCTATGTTGCTTTCACAACGATTGTCTTTTTACTACCATTCTCATTCTGTCATCAATTAATACAATGCCATTAGGTAGTTGATCATGTTTCTCCACAACATCCTATTCTATATTTGCTTTCACAACGATTGTCTTTTACTACCATTCTCATTCTGTCATCAATTAATACAAGGCCATTAGGTAGTTGATCATGTTTCTCCACAACATCCTATTCTATGTTGCTTTCACAACGATTGTCTTTTTACTACCATTCTCATTCTGTCATCAATTAATACAATGCCATTAGGTAGTTGATCATGTTTTCTCCACAATTCAT
Source organism: Acanthosepion pharaonis (assembly GCA_903632075.3). NCBI lineage: Eukaryota > Metazoa > Mollusca > Cephalopoda > Sepiida > Sepiidae > Acanthosepion > Acanthosepion pharaonis. The sequence continues at coordinate 718,455 of CAHIKZ030001860.1, forward strand.
CCTATTCTATGTTGCTTTCACAACGATTGTCTTTTACTACCATTTTCTCATTCTCAATTAATTCTGTCATCAAATCTAATGTTGCTTTCTGACGATTGTCATTCTCATTCTGTCATCAATTAATACAATGCCATTAGGTAGTTGATCATGTTTCTCCACAATTTCCTATTCTATGTTGCTTTCACAACGATTGTCTTTTTACTACCATTCTCATTCTGTCATCAATTAATACAAGGCCATTAGGTAGTTGATCATGTTTCTCCACAACATCCTATTCTATATTTGCTTTCACAACGATTGTCTTTTTACTACCATTCTCATTTGTTGTCATCAATTAATACAAAGGCCATTAGGTAGTTGATCATGTTTCTCCACAATTTCTATTCTATGTTGCTTTCACAACGATTGTCTTTTACTACCATTCTCATTCTGTCATCAATTAATACAAGGCCATTGGTAGTTGATCATGATTCTATATTTGCTTTCACAACGATTGTCCTTTTACTACCATTCTCATTCTGTCATCAATTACAAGGCCATTAGGTAGTTGATCATGTTTTCTCCAACATCCTATTCTATGTTGCTTTCAACGATTGTCTTTTTACTACCATTCTCATTCTGTCATCAATTAATACAAAGGCCATTAGTGAATTGATCATGTTTCTCACAACATCTCAACCTGTTGCTTTTCTAACGGTGTCTACTACCATTCTCATTCTGTCATCCAATTAATACAAGGCATTAGGTAGTTGATCATGTTTCTCCACAATTTCCTATTCTGTTGCTTTCACAAAAGATTGTCTTTTACCACCATTCTCATTCTGTCGCCAATAATACCAGGCCCATTAGGTAGTTGATCATTTCTCCCAACATCCTGTTCTGTGTGTTGCTTTCACATGAGGCCTCTTTTGCTACCATTCTCATTCTGTCGTAATTAATACCATTATTAGGTAGTTGATCATGTTTCTCCACAATTTCCTATTCTGTTGCTTTCACAACGATTGTCTTTTACTACCATTCTCATTTCTGTCATCAGGTTATACAAGGCCCATTGGGTATGTTTCTTGATCATGTATTTGCTTTCCACACCATTCTTTCTATTCAATGCCATTGGTAGTTGCATGTTTTCCCAATCCTATTCTGTCTTTTCACAGCGATTGTCTTTTACTACCATTCTCTCATTCTGTCATCAATTAATACAAGGCCATTAGGTAGTTGATCATGTTTCTCCCAATTTCCTATTCTCCTTTGCTTTCCCAAAAGATTTGTCTTTTTTACTACCATTCTCATTCTGTCATCATTAATACAATGCCATTGGGTAGTTGATCATGTTTCTCCCACAATTTCCTATTCTATATTTGCTTTCACAGCGATTGTCTTTTACTACCATTCTCATTCTGTCATCCAATTATTACAAGGCCATTGGTAGTTGATCATGTTTCTCCACAATTTCCTATTCTATGTTGCTTTCCACAAGATTGTCTTTTTACTACCATTCTCATTCTGTCATCAATTAATACAATGCCATTAGGTAGTTGATCATGTTTCTCAACATCTATTCCTATTTCTATGTTGTCTTTTACTACCATTCTCATTCTGTATTAATTAATACAAGGCCGTTGTCTTTTTACTTCCATTCTCATTCTGTCATCAATTTCATTCATACAAGGCAATACATTAGGTAGTTGATCATGTTTCTCCACAATTTCCTATTCTATGTTGTCTTTTACTACCATTTCATTTTCACAGGCCGATTTCTTTTTACAATTTTCCTATTCTTTCATTCTGTCATTCTGTCATCAATTAATACAAAGGCCATTAGGTAGTTGATCATGTTTCTCCACAACATCCTATTCTATGTTGCTTTCACAACGATTGTCTTTTTACTACCATTCTCATTCTGTCATCAATTAATACAAGGCCATTAGGTAGTTGATCATGTTTCTCCACAACATCCTATTCTATGTTGCTTTCAACGATTGTCTTTTACTACCATTCTCATTCTGTGTCAATTAATACAATGCCATTAGGTAGTTGATCATGTTTTTCCACAACATCCTGTTCTATATTTGCTTTCACAAGATTGTCTTTTTTACTACCATTCTCATTCTGTCATCAATTAATACAAGGCCATTAGGTAGTTGATCATGTTTCTCCTGATTTCCTATTCTATGTTGCTTTCACAAGATTGTCTTTTACTACCATTCTCATTCTGTCATCAATTAATACAAGGCCCATTAGGTAGTTGATCATGTTTCTCCACAATTTCCTATTCTATGTTGCTTTCACAACGATTGACTTTTTTACTACCATTCTCATTCTGTCATCCAATTAATACAAGGCCATTAGGTAGTTGATCATGTTTTCCACAATTCCCTATTCTATATTTGCTTTCACAAATTGTCTTTTACTACCATTCTCATTCTGTCATCCAATTAATACAAGGCCATTAGGTAGTTGATCATGTTTCTCCACAATTTCCTATTCTATGTTGCTTTCACAACGATTGTCTTTTTTACCATTCTCATTCTGTCATCCAATTAATACAAGGCCATTGGTAGTTGATCATGTTTCTCCACAATTTCCTATTCTATATTTGCTTTCACAACGATTGTCTTTTTACTACCATTCTCATTCTGTCATCAATTAATACAAGGCCATTAGGTAGTTGATCATGTTTCTCCACAATTTCTATTCTGCTCTTCTATGGCAATTTGTCTTTTCACCATTCATTTCTGTCATCAATTAATACAGGCCATTAGGTAGTTTTTACTACTTCATTCTCATTCTGCTACCCATCAATTAATACAAGGCCATTGGTAGTTGATCATGTTTCCACAATTTCTATTCTATGTTGCTTTCACAAAGATTGTCTTTTTACTACCATTCTCATTCTGTCATCAATTAATACAATGTGCCATTGGTAGTTGATCATGTTTCTCCACAACTTCCTATTCTATATTTTCACAACGATTGTCTTTTACTACCATTCTCATTTCTGTCATCAATTAATACAATGCCATTGGGTAGTTGATCATGTTTCTCCACAATTTCCTATTCTGTTGCTTTCACAACGATTGTCTTTTTTACTACCATTCTCGTTTGTCATCAATTAATACAAGGCCATTAGGTAGTTGATCATGTTTCCACAATTTCCTATTCTATATTTGCTTGCAACGATTGTCTTTTTACTACCATTCTCATTTCTGTCATCAATTAATACAATGCCATTGGTAGTTGATCATGTTTCTCCACAGCATCCTATTCTATATTTGCTTTCACAACGATTGTCTTTTACTACCATTCTCATTCTGTCATCAAATTTAATATTTTCTCTAATTTCCATTAGGTAGTTGTCCTTTATCATTCTCATTTTCTCAGTGTACAAGGCCATTGGGTAGTTATGTGTTTCTATGTCTATTTGCTTTCACAACGATTGTCTTTTTACTACCATTCTCATTCTGTCATCCAATTAAGTGGTGGTTACAAGGCCATGTTGCTTTAGGTAGTTAGTCATGTTTCATGTTTCAACATCCTATTCTATTTGCTTTTACAACGATTGTCTTTTTTCTGTTCTCATTCTGTCATCCAATTAATACAATGCCCATTGGTAGTTGTCCTTGTTTCTCCTGATTTCCTATTCTATATTTGCTTTCACAAAGATTCTTTTTACTACCATTTCATTCTGTCATCATCAATTAATACAAGGCCATTAGGTAGTTGATCATGTTTCTCCACAACATCCTATTCTATATTTGCTTTCACAACGATTGTCTTTTTACTACCATTCTCATTTCTGTCATCAATTAATACAAGGCCATTAGGTGATTGATCATCATTTTCCACAATTTCCTATTCTATGTTCTTTCACAAATTGTCTTTTTACTACCATTCTCATTCTGTCATCAATTAATACAAGGCCATTAGGTAGTTGATCATATTTTCACAATTTCCTATTTATGTTGCTTTCACAACAGGTGTCTTTTTTTTACCATTCTCATTCTGTCATCAATTAATACAAGGCCCATTAGGTAGTTGATCATGTTTCTCCACAATTTCCTATTCTGTGTTGCTTTCACAAAGATTGTCTTTTTTACTACCATTCTCATTCTGTCATCAATTAATACAAAGGCCATTAGGTAGTTGATCATGTTTCTCCACAATTTCTATTCTATGTTGCTTTCACAACGATTGTCTTTTTACTACCATTCTCATTCTGTCATCCAATTAATACAATGCCATTAGGTAGTTGATCTTGTTTCTCCCAGCATCTATTCTATGTTGCTTTCACAACGTTGTCTTTTTACACTACCATTCTCATTCTGTCATCAAAATTAATACAATGCCATTGAATGTTTATCATGTTTCTCCATCCCTTCTATATTTGCTTTCCTAGCAATTGTTACCATTCTCATTCTGCTTTCAAAGGCCATTAGATAGTTGTCTTTTACTACCATGTTGCTTTTCATTTCTGTCATCAATTAATACAGAGCCATTGTGTAGTTAGTCATGTTTCTCACAACATCCCCTCCAGGGTTCTAGTTGATATTTTCTCACAACATTATTCTTTTTTCTTTACCATTCTCATTCTGTCATCAATTAATACAAGGCCATTAGTGAATTGATCTTTGTTTCTCCACAACTTCCTATTCTATGTTGCTTTCACAACGATTGTCTTTTACTACCATTCTCATTCTGTCATCCAATCAATGCAAAGGCCATTGGGTAGTTGATCATGTTTCTCCACAACATCTATTCTATTTGCTTTCACAACGATTTGTCTTTTTACTACCATTCTCATTTCTGTCATCAATTAGCAAAGGCCATTGGTAGTTGATCATGTTTCTCCACAACATCCTATTCTATTTGCTTTCTGGCGATTGTCTTTTTACTACCATTCTCATTCTGTCATCAATTAATGCAAGGCCATTGGTAGTTGGTATGTTTCTCCTGACATCCTATTCTATATTTGCTTTTCGCGATTGTCTTTTTACCATTTCTCATTCTGTCATCAATTAATAAATGCCATTAGGTAGTTGTTGTATTTCTCCACAACATCCTATTCTATGTTGCTTTCACAACGATTGTCTTTTTTACTACCATTCTCATTCTGTCATCAATTAATACAAGGCCCATTAGGTAGTTGATCATGTTTCTCACAACATCCTATTCTATTTGCTTTCACAACGATTGTCTTTTTTACTGCATTTCTCATTCTGTCATCAATTAATACAAGGCCATTAGGTAGTTGATCATGTTCTCCACAACATCCTATTCTATGTTGCTTTCACAACGATTGTCTTTTTACTACCATTCTCATTCTGTCATCCAATTAATACAAGGCCATTAGGTAGTTGATCATGTTTCTCCACAACATCCTATTCTGTCATATTTGCTTTTTACAACGTTTTGCTATTCTATTTTACTTTACCAGTGTCTTTTCATTCATTGTCATCCAATTAATACAAGGCCCATTAGGTAGTTGATCATGTTTCTCCACAACTTCCTATTCTATATTTATTTCTAACGATTGTCTTTACTACCATTCTCATTCTGTCATCAATTTGGCAAAGGCCCATTGGTAGTTGATCATTTTCTCACAACTTCCTATTCTATATTTTTTCACAACGATTGACTCACCATTCTCATTCTGTCATCCAATACAATGCCATTGGTAGTTGATCATGTTTCTCCTGACATCCTATTCTATATTTGCTTTCAACGGTGTCTTTTATTACCATTCTCATTCTGTCATCCAATTAATACAAGGCCATTGGTGGTTGATCATGTTTCTCCTATTCAATTTCCTATTCTATGTTCATTTGTCATCAATTAATACAAAGCCCAATCATGTTTCTATAATTTCCTATTCTATGTTGTCTTTTTTCTACCATTTCTCATTCTGTCATCAAAAATTAGCCACAAGGCCATTGGGTAGTTGATCTGTTTCTCCAACATCCTATTCTATTTGCTTTTAACATTGTCTTTGCTACCATTCTCATTCTGTCATCAATTAATACAAAGGCCATTAGGTAGTTGATCATGTTTCTCCACAACATCTATTCTATATTTGCTTTCACAAGGATTGCTACTACCATTCTCATTCTGTCATCAATTAATACAAGGCCATTGGGTAGTTGATCATGTTTCTCACAATTTCCTATTCTATTTGCTTTCACAAAAGATTGTCTTTACTACCACATTCTCATTTCTGTCATCAATTAATACAATGCCATTAGGTAGTTGATCATGTTTCTCCCACAACATCCTATTCTATGTCATTCTGTTCAATACAAATTGGTAGTTGATTGTCTTTTTATTGTCTACCATTTCTCATTCTGTCATCCAATTAATACAAGGCCATTAGGTGGTGATCATGTTTCTCCACAATTTCTATTCTGTTGCTTTCACAACGATTGTCTTTTTTACTACCATTCTCATTCTGTCGTAGTGTACAAGGCCATTGGGTAGTTGATCACTGTTTCCCACAATTTCCCTATTCTATGTTGCTTTCCCCAACGATTGTCCTTTTACTACCATTCTCATTCTGTCATCAAATTAATACAATGCCATTAGGTAGTTGATCACATGTTTCTCCCACAACATCTATTCTATGTTGCTTTCACAACGATTGTCTTTTTACTACCATTTCTCATTCTGTCATCAATTAATACAAGGCCATTGGTAGTTGATCATGTTTCTCACAATTTTCCTATTCTGTATTTGCTTTCAACATTGTCTTTTAACACTACCATTCTCATTTCTGTCATCAATTAATACAGGCCCATTAGGTAGTTGATCATGTTTTCTCCGCAATTTTCTATTCTATGTTTGCTTTCACAACATCTTTTACTACCATTTCTCATTCTGTCATCAATTAATACAAGGCCATTAGGTAGTTGATCATGTTTCTCCTGTTTCCTATTCTATGTTGCTTTCACAACGATTGACTTTTTACCATTCTCATTCATCATCAATTAATACAAAGGCCATTAGGTAGTTGATCATGTTTCTCAACATCCTATTCTATTTGCTTTTTCCTAAAGATTGTCTTTTTCCACCATTCTCATTCTGTCATCCAATTAATACAAAGGCCCATTAGGTAGTTGATCATGTTTCTCCACAATTTCCTATTCTATTTGCTTTCACAAAATTTGTCTTTTACTACCATTCTCATTCTGTCATCAATTAATACAATGCCATTGTTGATCAGTTAATTTCTGTTGCTTTCTAGGAATTGTCCACCAACATCTCATTATTCTACAAAGGCCATATTTGTTTCTCTTTCCTATTCTATGTTTTTCTTTTTTTACTACCATTCTCATTCTGTCATCAATTAATACAAGGCCATTGGTAGTTGATCATGTTTTCTCCACAATTTCCCTATTTCTATGTGCTTTCACAACGATTGTCTTTTACTACCATTTCTCATTCTGTCATCAATTAATACAAGGCCATTGGTAGTTGATCATGTTTCTCCACAATTTCTATTCTGCTTTGCTTTCACAAAGATTGTCTTTTACTACCATTCTCATTCTGTCATCAATTAATACAAGGCCATTAGGTAGTTGATCATGTTTTCCCACAATTGTCTTTTTCCTATTCTATGTTGCCTTTCATGTTTCTCCACAACGATTGTTCTTTTACTACCATTCTCATTCTGTCATCATTAATACAAGGCCATTAGGTAGTTGATCATGTTTCTCCACAATTTCCTATTCTATGTTGCCTTTTCACAACGATTGTCTCTTTACTACCATTATATTCTGTCATCAATTAATACAAAGGCCATTGGTAGTTGATCATGTTTCTCCACAATTTCCTATTCTATGTTGCTTTCACAACGATTGTCTTTTTACTACCATTCTCATTCTGTCATCAATTAATACAAGCCATTAGGTAGTTGATCATGTTTCTCCACAATTTCCTGTTCTATGTTGCATCAACGATTGTCTTTTTACTACCATTCTCATTTCTGTCACATCCAATTAATACAAGGCCATAAGTTGATCATGTTTCTCAATTTCCTATTCTATGTTGCTTTCACAAGATTGTCTTTTTACTACCATTCTCATTCTGTCATCCAATTAATACAAGGCCCATTAGGTAGTTGATCATGTTTCCCACAATTTCCTGGCTTCTATGTTGCTTTCACAACGATTGTCTTTTTACCATTTCTCATTCCTTCATCAATTAATACAAAGGCCATTGGTAGTTGATCATTTCTCCCACAATTTCCTATTCTACATTTGCTTTCCGGCAGTTGTCTTTACTACCATTCTCATTCTGTCATCCAATTAATACAAAGGCCGTGGGTAGTTGTCCATGTTTTTCTCCCGCTTGTCCCTATTCTATATTTGCTTTCACAACGTGTCTTTACTACCCATTTTCTCATTCTGTCATAATTAATACAATGCCATTAGGTAGTTGATCATGTTTCCCTAATTTCCTATTCTATTTGCTTTTCTGAATTGTCTTTTACTACCATTCTCATTTCTGTCATCAATTAATACAAGGCCATTAGGTAGTTGATCATGTTTTTCCCTCAACAATATTCTATATTTGCTTTCACAACGATTGGTTGTCAATTTTATTCTCTCCAGTTGTCTTTTTTTCATTCTGTCATCAATTAATACAAGGCCATTAGGTAGTTGATCATGTTTCTCCACAACATCCTATTCTATGTTGCTTTCACAACGATTGTCTTTTTACTACCATTCTCATTCTGTCATCAATTAATACAAAGGCCATTAGGTAGTTGATCATGTTTCTCCCACAACATCCTATTCTATGTTTCTTTCACAACGATTGTCTTTTTACTACCATTCTCATTCTGTCATCAATTAATACAAGGCCATTAGGTAGTTGATCATGTTTCTCCACAATTTCCTATTTCTATGTTGCTTTCACAACGATTGTCTTTTTACCATTCTCATTCTTGTCATCTCAATTAATACAAGGCCATTAGGTAGTTGATCATGTTTCTCCACAACATCCTATTCTATGTTGCTTTCACAACGATTGACTTTTTTACTACCATTCTCATTCTGTCATCAATTAATACCAAAGGCCATTAGGTAGTTGATCATGTTTCTCCACAACTTCCATTCCTTTTATTGTCTTTTACTACCATTCTCATTTTGTCATCCAATTAATACAAATGCCATTAGGTAGTTGATCTTTCTCCTGATTCCCTGTTCTGTTGCTTTCACAGCGATTGTCTTTTTACTACCATTCTCATTCTGTCATCCAATTAATACAAGGCCATTAGGTAGTTGATCATGTTTTCTCCACAACATCTATTCTATATTTGCTTTCACAACGATTGTCTTTTTTACCATTCTCATTTCTGTCATCAATTAATGCCATTAGGTAGTTGATCATTTTCCACAACATCCCTATTCTATGTTGCTTTTTCACAACAATTGTCTTTTACTACCATTCTGTTTCTGTCAGGTATTACAAAGGCCCATTAGGTAGTTGATCATATTTTCTCCACAATTTCCCTATTCTATTTCTTTCACAGCTTGATTGTCTTTTTACTACCATTCTCATTCTGTCATCAATTAATACAAGGCCATTAGGTAGTTGATCGTATTTCTCCACAACTTCCTATTCTATATTTCTTTCACAACATTGTTTTTACTACCATTCTCATTCTGTCATCAATTAATACAAGTACCCATTAGGTAGTTGATTATGTTTCTCCCAATTCCCTATTCTATATTTGCTTTCACAACTTGTTATTCTTTTTACTACCATTCTCATTCTGTCATCAATTCAATACAAGGCCATTGGGTAGTTGGTCATGTTTCTCACAATTTCCCTATTCTATATTTGCTTTCTAACGATTGTCTTTTTACTACATTCTCATTCTGTCATCAATTAATACAAGGCCATTGGTTGATCATGTTTCTCCACAATTTCCCTATTTCTCTTCTTTCACAACGATTGTCTTTTTACCATTCTCATTCTGTCATCCAATTAATACAAAGGCCATTCATTAGTTGATCATGTTTTCTCCACAGCATCCTATTCTATGTTGCTTTTCACAACGATTGTCTTTTTACTACCATTCTCATTCTGTCATCAATTAGCCCGATGGGTTGATCATGTTTTCTCCCAATTTCCTATTCTGTATTTGCTTTTAAGTCATGTCTTTTTACCATTCTCATTCATCCAATTAATTGGGTAGTTGATCATGTTTCTCACATCCTATTCTATTTTGCTTTTTACTTCCATTCTCATTCTGTCATCCAATTAATACAAAGGCCATTAGGTAGTTGATCATGCTTCTCCAAATTTCCTATTCTATATTTGCTTTCACAAGATTGTTTTACTACCATTCTCATTCTGTCTAGGTTTTATCCAATTAATCACAAGGCCATTAGGTAGTTGATCATGTTTCTCCACAACATCCTATTCTATATTTGCTTTCCACAACGATTTGTCTTTTTACTACCATTCTCATTCTGTCATCAATTAATACAAAGGCCATTAGGTAGTTGATCATGTTTCTCCACAATTTCCTATTCTGTTGCTTTCACAACGATTGTCTTTTTACTACCATTCTCATTCTGTCATCAATTAAATACCAAGGCCATTAGGTAGTTGATCATGTTCTCCACAATTTCCCTATTCTATATTTGCTTTTCACAACGATTGTCTTTTTACTACCATTCTCATTCTGTCATCAATTAATACAATGCCATTAGGTAGTTGATCATGTTTTCCACAATTTCCTATTCTATGTTTGCTTTCACTTGTCTTTTTACTACCATTCTCATTTACTACCAATTATACAAGGCCATTAGTTGATCATGTTTCTCAATTAATATTTCTTTCAATTGGCATTCCATTCTGTTGGTACAAGCCCATTGAGTTAGTGTTTTTCCCCAACATCCTATTCTATGTTGCTTTCACAACGATTGTCTTTTTACTATTCTGTCCATTTCATTCTGTCATCAATTAATTCTAAGGCCATTGGGTAGTTGATTCTCATTTTCATCCACAATTTCCTATTCTATGTTGCTTTCACAAACGATTGTCTTTTACTACCATTCTCATTCTGTCATCAATTAATACAAGGCCATTGGGTAGTTGATCATGTTTCTCCACAATTTCCCTATTCTATGTTGCTTTGCAACGATTGTCTTTTTACTACCATTCTCATTCTGTCATCAATTAATACAAGGCCATTAGGTAGTTGATCATGTTTCTCCACAACATCCTATTCTATGTTGCTTTTCTGACGATTGTCTTTTTACTACCATTCTCATTCTGTCATCCAATTAATACAAGGCCATTAGGTAGTTGATCATGTTTCTCCACAACATCCTATTCTATATTTGCTTTCACAAGATTGTCTTTTACTACCATTCTCATTCTGTCATCAATTAATACAAGGCCATTAGGTAGTTGATCATGTTTCGATTGTCTACCATTTCATTCTCATCCTATTCTGTGTTGATCTTTCACAACGATTGTCTTTCCACAACGATTGTCCTTTTTCATTTCTGTCTATCAATTAATACAAAGGCCATTGGGTAGTTGATGTGTTTCTCCAACATCTATTCTGTGTTGCTTTCACAACGATTGTCTTTTTGCTACCATTCTCATTCTGTCATCAATTAATACAGGCCATTAGGTAGTTGATCATGTTTCTCCACAGCATCCCAATTCTATGTTGCTTTTCACAACGATTGTCTTTTCTACCATTTCTCATTTCTGTCATCAATTAATACAAGGCCATTAGGTAGTTGATCATGTTTCTCCTCTTCTATTCTATTTGCTTTCACAACGATTGTCTTTTACCATTTTCTCATTTTGTCATCAATTATTCAATACCATTCATTGGTAGTTCATGTTTCCACAATTTCCTATTCTATATTTGCTTTCACAACAATTGGCCCATTCTGTAAGGCCATTGGTATTTGATCATGTTTCTCCACAACATCTATTCTATGTGCTTTCACAACATTGTCTTTTTACTACCATTCTCATTCATCATCAAATTTTTACAATGCCCATTGGTCGTTGATCATGTTTCTCCAACATTCCTATTCTATGTTGCTTTCAAAATTGTCTTTACTACCATTCTCATTCTGTCATCAATTAATACAAGGCCATTAGATAGTTGATCATGTTTCTCCCCTTTTCCTATTCTATATTTCTTTCCAACGATTGTCTTTTTACTACCATTCTCATTCTGTCATCCAATTAATTGCCATTATGTTGATCATGTTTTCTCCACAACATTCTTGTCCTTTCCCAACGATTGTCTTTTTACTACCATTCTCATTTCTGTCATCAATTAATACCAAGGCCATTGGTAGTTGATCATGTTTCTCCACAACTTCCTATTCTGGCCTTTCACAACAGTTGTCTTTTACTACCATTCTCATTCTGTCATCAATTATTAAGGCCATTAGGTAGTTGATCATGTTTCTCCACCATTCCTATTCTATATTTGCTTCCACAAAGATTGTCTTTTTACTACCATTCTCATTCTGTCATCCAATTAATACAACCCATTAGGTAGTTGATCATGTTTCTCCCCAACTTTTCCTATTCTATGTTGCTTTCACAGCGGTTGTCTTTTTACTACCATTTCTCATTCTGTCATCATGTTCTCCCACAATTACAATGCCATTACAACGTTATCTTTTGACTACCCATGTTTCTCCACAACATCCATTCTATGTTGCTTTTCACAACATTGTCTTTTTTACTACTTCATTCTCATTCTGTCATCAATTAATTAAAGGCCATTAGGTAGTTGATCATGTTTCTCACAACATCCTATTCTATGTTGTCTTTCACAACATTAGGTAGTTGATTGTCTTTTTTTTACACCATTCTCATTCTCATTCATCAATTAATACAAAGGCCATTAGGTAGTTGATCATGTTTCTCACAACATCCTATTCTATGTTGCTTTCACAACGATTGTCTTTTTTTTACTACCATTCTCATTCTGTCATCAATTAATACAAGGCCATTAGGTAGTCTGTTTCTCCACACATTTCCTGTGTTGCTTTCACAAAGATTGTCTTTTTTTACTACCATTCTCATTCTGTCATAATTAATACAAGGCCATTAGGTTGGCATCCCATATTCTATATTTCATCGTTTCCACATTCTCATTCTTTCCTGTTCCATTGGGTAGTTAATCATGTTTCTCCAAAGATCCCTTTTTTACTACCATTCTCATTCTGTCATCCAATTAATACAAGGCCTTTAGGTAGTTGATCATGTTTTCTCCACAATTTCCTATTCTATGTTGCTTTCACAACGATTGTCTTTTACTACCATTCTCATTCTGTCATCAATTTATACCAATGCCCATTGGTAGTTGATCATGTTTCTCCACAATTTCCCTATTCTCTTTGCTTTCACAACGATTGTCTTTACTGCATTCTCATTCTGTCATCAAATTAATACAAGGCCATTAGGTAGTTGATCATGTTTCTCCAACATCCTATTCTATGTTGCTTTCACAGCGATTCCTACCATTCTCATTCTGTCATCAATTAATACAAAGGCCATTGGTGATGTTTCCACAATTTCCTATTCTTTATTTGCTTTCACTCATTGTCTTTTTACCATTCTCATTCTGTCATCAATTAATACAAAGGCCATTAGTGATTGATCATGTTTCTCCACAATTTCCCTATTCTATATTTCTTTCCAAGATTGTCTTTTTTACCATTCTCATTCTGTCATCAATTTTCAAGGCCATTAGGTAGTTGATCTTTTACTTTTCTATTCTTGCTTTCACAACGATTGTCTTTTTACTACCATTCTCATTCTGTCATCATTTTATACAAGCCATTAGGTAGTTGATCATGTTTCTCCGCCCCCAATTTCCTACAGGGATTTCTGTATTTGTCATCTTTACAAGGCCATTACAGGTATTTGTGTTTTACAACATCCATTCTCATTTCTGTCATCTCAATTAATACAAGGCCATTGGGTAGTTAATCATGTTTCTCCACAATTTCCTATTCTATTTGCTTTTCCACAACGATTGTCCTTTTACTACCATTCTCATTCTGTCATCAATTAATACAAGGCCATTAGGTAGTTTGATCATGTTTCTCCACAGCATCCTATTCTATTTGCTTTCCAACGATTGTCATTTTACTACCATTCTCATTTCTGTCATCAGTTTAATGCAATACCATTGGGTAGTTGATCATGTTTTCTCCTCAACATCCTATTCTATATTTGCTTTCACAACTTGATTGTCTTTTTACTACCATTCTCATTCTGTCATCAATTAATACAAGGCCATTAGGTAGTTGATCATGTTTCTCACAACATCCTATTCTATGTTGCTTTCACAGTGATTGTCTTTTACTACCATTCTCATTCTGTCATCAATTAATACAAAATGCCATTAGGTAGTTGATCATGTTTCTCCACAATTTCCTATTCTATATTTGCTTTCAACGATTGTCTTTTTTACTACCATTCTCATTCTGTCATCAATTAATACAAGGCCATTAGGGTTTCTCCACAATTTCTATTCTATCTTTGTTTCAACGATTGTCTTTTTACTAATTTCTCATTCTGTCATCAATTAATTCATTATGTTGATCATGTTTCTCCACAACATCCCAATTCTATTTGCTTTTTTTTTACTACCATTCTCATTTCTGTCATCAATTAATACAAAGGCCATTAGATAGTTGATCATGTTTCTCCACAACATCCTATTCTATATTTGCTTTCACAACGATTGTCTTTTTACTACCATTCTCATTCTGTCATCAATTAATACAAGGCCATTAGGTAGTTGATCATGTTTCTCCACAACATCCTATTCTATTTGCTTTCACAACGATTGTCTTTTACTGTTCTCATTTCTCAATTTCTGTCATCAATTAATACAATGCCATTAGGTAGTTGATCATGTTTCTCCACAACTTTCCTATTCTATGTTGCTTTTCACAACTTGATTGTCTTTTTACTACCATTCTCATTCTGTCATCAATTAAGCCTGAGCCATTAGGTAGTTTGTCATTTCTCTGACACATCTATTCTATATTTGCTTTCTCGATTGTCTTTTTACTAATTCTCATTTGTCCAATTAATACAATGCCATTAGGTAATTGATCTGTTTCTCCACAATTTCCTATTCTATTTTTCACAATTTTTTACTACCATTCTCATTCTATCATCAATTAATAAAGGCCATTAGGTAGTTGATCATGTTTCTCCACAACATCTATTCTATATTTGCTTTCACAGCGATTGTCTTTTTACTACCATTCTCATTCTGTCATCAATTAATACAAGGCCATTAGGTAGTTGATCATGTTCTCCACAACATCTATTCTATATTTGCTTTCACAACGATTGACTTTTACTACCATTCTCATTCTGTCATCATTAATACAAGGCCATTGGTAGTTGATCATGTTTCTCCACAATTTCCCTATTCTATATTTGCTTTCACAATTTGTCTTTTAGTACCATTCTCATTCTGTCATCCAATTAATACAAGGCCATTAGGTAGTTGATCATGTTTCTCCACAACTTCCTATTCTATGTTGCTTTCACAACGATTGTCTTTTTTACCATTCTCATTTCTGTCATCAATTAATACAATGCCATTAGGTAGTTGATCATGTTTCTCCACAATTTCCTATTCTATTTCACTTTCTTTTTACTACCATTTCTTCTGTCATCAATTTTAGGCCATTGGTAGTTGATCATGTTTCTCATTCTGTCTTTCAATTTGTCATTTTACAATGCCATTAGGTAATTAAGCAATGCCAGTTGATGTTTCTCCACAACATCCTGTTTCTATGTTGCTTTTCACATTGATTTTTTTACTACCATTCTCATTCTGTCATCAATTAATACAAGGCCATTAGGTAGTTGATCATGTTTTCTCCACAATTTCCTATTCTATGTTGTTCTTTCTGTCATCCAATTAATACAAGGCCATTGATTGTCCTTTTACTACCATTCTCATTCTGTCATCAATTTTGTACAATTAATACCATTAGGTAGTTGATCATGTTTCTCCACAACATCCTATTCTATATTTGCTTTCACAACGATTGTCTTTTTTACTACCATTCTCATTCTGTCATCCAATTAATACAAGGCCATTAGGTAGTTGATCATGTTTCTCCACAACATCCTATTCTATGTTGCTTTCACAACGATTGTCTTTTTACTACCATTCTCATTTCTGTCATCAATTAATACAAGGCCATTGGTAGTTGATCATGTTTCTCCACAATTTCCTATTCTATGTTGCTTTCACAACGATTGTCTTTTAGTACCATTCTCATTCTGTCATCAATTAATACAATGCCATTAGGTAGTTAATCATGTTTCTCCACGATTGCACCGTTCTCATTCTGTCATCAATTTCTATGTCCACAACATTGCTTTCACAACGATTGTCTTTTTACCATTCTCATTCTGTCATCAATTAATACAGGCCATTAGGTAGTTGATCATGTTTCTCCACAATTTCCTATTCTATGTTGCTTTCACAACGATTGTCTTTTTTACTACCATTCTCATTCTGTCATCCAATTAATACAAGGCCATTAGGTAGTTGATCATGTTTCTCCACAATTTCCTATTCTATTTCACAACGGTGTCCTTTCTACCATTCTCATTCTGTCATCAATTAATACAAGGCCATTAGGTAGTTGATCATGTTTCTCCTTTCCTATTCTATGTTGCTTTCACAACCATTGTCTTTTTACTACCATTTCATTCTGTCATCCAATTAATACAAGGCCATTGGTAGTTGATCATGTTTCTCCACAATTTCCTATTCTATATTTGCTTTCACAACGATTGTCTTTTTACTACCATTTCTCATTCTGTCATCAATTAATACAAGGCCATTAGGTAGTTGATCATGTTTCTCCACATTTCCTATTCTATGTTGCTTTCACAACGATTGTCTTTTTTACTACCATTCTCATTCTGTCATCCAATTAATACAAAAGGCCATTAGGTAGTTGATCATTTTTCTCCACAATTTCCTATTCTATATTTGCTTTCACAACGATTGACTTTTTTACCATTCTCATTCTGTCATCCAATTAATACAAGGCCATTGTTAGGTCATGTTTCTCACAACATCCTATTCTATGTTGCTTTCCACAACTTTTACTACCATTCTCATTCTGTCATCAATTAATACAAAGGCCATTAGGTAGTTGATCATGTTTCTCCACAACATCCTATTCTATATTTGCTTTCTGGCAACGATTGTCTTTTTTACCATTCTCATTCTGTCATCAATTAATACAAGGCCATTGGGTAGTTGATCATGTTTCTCCACAATTTCTATTCTATGTTTGCTTTCACAACGATTGTCTTTTACTACCATTCTCATTCTGTCATCAATTAATACAAGGCCATTAGGTAGTTGATCATGTTTCTCCACAATTTCCTATTCTATGTTGCTTCACAACGATTGTCTTTTTACTACCATTCTCATTCTGTCATCAATTAATACAAGGCCATTGGGTAGTTGATCATGTTTCTCCACAACTTCCCTATTCTATTTTGCTTTCACAACGATTGACTTTTTACTACCATTCTCATTCTGTCATCAATTAATACAAGGCCATTGGGTAGTTGATCATGTTTCTCCACAACATCCCTATGTTGCTTTCACAACGATTCTTTTTTACTACCATTCTCATTCTGTCATCCAATTAATACAAAGGCCATTAGGTAGTTGATCATGTTTCTCCACAACATCCTATTCTATGTTGCTTTCACAACGATTGTCTTTTTACTACCATTTCTCATTCTGTCATCAATTAATAAAGCCAAGGTAGTTGATCATGTTTCTCACAACATCCTATTCTATGTTTTTTCCGATTGACTTTTTACTACCATTCTCATTCTGTCATCCAATTAATACAAAGGCCATTAGGTAATTGATCATGTGTTTTTATTCTATTTTGCTTTCACAATTTCTTTTTTTCCTTTCTCATTCTGTCATCCAATTAATACAAGGCCATTAGGTAGTTGATCATGTTTCTCACAACATCCTATTCTATATTTGCTTTCACAACGATTGTCTTTTACTACCATTCTCATTTCTGTCATCAATTAATACAAGGCCATTGGGTAGTTGATCATTTTTCACAACATCCTATTCTATTTGCTTTCACAACGATTGTCTTTTACTACCATTCTCATTCTGTCATCAATTAATACAAAGGCCATTAGGTAGTTGATCATGTTTCTCCACAACATCCTATTCTATGTTGCTTTCACAACGATTGTCTTTTTACTACCATTCTCATTCTGTCATCAATTAATACAAGGCCATTAGGTAGTTGATCATGTTTCTCCCAACATCCTATTCTATGTTGCTTTCACAAACTTGATTGTCTTTTTACTACCCATTCTCATTCTGTCATCAATTAATACAAGGCCATTGGTAGTTGATCATGTTTCTCCACAACTTCCTATTCTATATTTGCTTTCACAACGATTGTCTTTTTACTACCATTCTCATTCTGTCATCAATTAATACAAAGGCCATTAGGTAGTTGATCATGTTTCTCCACAACATCCTATTCTATGTTGCTTTCACAACGATTGTTTTTTTACCATTCTCATTCTGTCATCAATTAATACAAAGGCCATTAGGTAGTTGATCATGTTTCTCCCAACATCCTATTCTATGTTGCTTTCACAAGATTGTCTTTTTTACTACCATTCTCATTCTGTCATCAATTAATACAAGGCCATTGGGTAGTTGATCATGTTTCTCCACAACATCTATTCTATGTTGCTTTCACAACGATTGACTTTTTTACTACCATTCTCATTCTGTCATCAATTAATACAATGCCATTGGTAGTTGATCATGTTTCTCCACAACTTCCTATTCTATGTTGCTTTCACAACGATTGTCTTTTTACTACCATTCTCATTCTGTCATCAATTAATGCAAGGCCATTAGGTAGTTGATCATGTTTCTCCACAACTTTTACTCCTATTCTATGTTAGTCTTTTCACAACTTCTATGTTACTTTTGTCTTTTTTACCATTCTCATTCTGTCATCAATTAATACAAATGCCATTAGGTAGTTGGTCATGTTTTCCACAACTTCCTATTCTATGTTGCTTTCACAACGATTGACTTTTACTACCATTCTCATTCATTCATCCTTAATTAATACAATGCCATTAGGTAGTTGATCATGTTTCCACAACATCCTATTCTATGTTGCTTTCACAACGATTGTCTTTTACTACCATTCTCATTTCTGTCATCAATTAATACAAAGGCCATTGGTAGTTGATCATGTTTTTCCACAATTTCCTATTCTATGTTGCTTTCACAAAGATTGTCTTTTACTACCATTCTCATTCTGTCATCAATTAATACAATGCCATTAGGTAGTTGATCATGTTTCTCCACAACATCCTATTCTATGTTGCTTTCACAACGATTGACTTTTTACTACCATTCTCATTCTGTCATCCAATTAATACAAGGCCATTAGGTAGTTGATCATGTTTCTCACAACATCCTATTCTATGTTGCTTTCACAACGATTGTCTTTTTACTACCATTCTCATTCCTGTCATCAAATTAATACAAGGCCATTAGGTAGTTGATCATGTTTTTCACAACATCCTATTCTATGTTACTTTCACAACGATTGACTTTTTTTACTACCATTCTCATTCTGTCATCAATTAATACAAGGCCATTGGTAGTTGATCATGTTTCTCCACAACATCCTATTCTATGTTGCTTTCACAACGATTGACTTTTACTACCATTTCTCATTCTGTCATCCAATTAATACAAGGCCATTAGGTAGTTGATCATGTTTCTCCACAACATCCTATTCTATGTTGCTTTCACAACGATTGTCTTTTTACTACCATTCTCATTCTGTCATCAATTAATACAATGCCATTAGGTAGTTGATCATGTTTCTCCACAACATCCTATTCTATATTTGCTTTCACAACGATTGTCTTTTTTACCATTCTCATTCTGTCATCAATTAATACAAGGCCATTAGGTAGTTGATCATGTTTCTCCACAATTTCCTATTCTATGTTGCTTTCACAAAATTGTCTTTTTTACTACCATTCTCATTCTGTCATCCAATTAATACAATGCCATTAGTTGGTTCTCCATGTTTCTGTTCCACAAATTGTCTTTTTCATGTTTCTCCACTAACATCTCTGTCATCTATACGATACCCATTAGGTAGTTGCTTTCTAACAATTTATTCTATTTTTTTACAACGATTGTCTTTTACTACCATTCTCATTCTGTCATCAATTAATACAAGGCCATTGGTAGTTGATCATGTTTCTCCACAACATCCTATTCTATATTTGCTTTCCACAACGATTGTCTTTTTTACTACCATTCTCATTCTGTCATCAATTAATACAAGGCCATTAGGTAGTTGATCATGTTCTCCACAATTTCCTATTCTATGTTTGCTTTCACAGCGATTGTCTTTTACCATTCTCATTTGTCATCCAATTAATACAAGGCCATTAGGTAGTTGATCATGTTTCTCATTTCCTATTCTATGTTGCTTTCACAACTTGATTGTCTTTTTTAGTACCATTCTCATTCTGTCATCAATTAATGCCATTAGGTAGTTGATCATGTTTTTCTCCACAACATCCTATTCTATTTGCTTTCAACGATTGTCTTTTACTACCATTCTCATTCTGTCATCAATTAATACAAGGCCATTAGGTAGTTGATCATGTTTCTCCACAACATCCTATTCTGTATTTGCTTTCACAACTTGATTGTCTTTTTACTACCATTCTCATTCTGTCATCAATTAATACAAGGCCATTAGGTAGTTGATCATGTTTCTCCACCATTTCCTGTTCATATGTTGCTTTCACAACGATTGTCTTTTTACTACCATTCTCATTCTGTCATCAATTAATACAAGGCCATTAGGTAGTTGATCATGTTTTCTCCACAACATTCTATTCTTTAATTTTCACAACGATTGACTTTTTACTACCATTCTCATCTGTCATCAATTAATACAAGGGCCATTAGGTAGTTGATCATGTTTCTCCCAACATCCTATTCTATTTGCTTTCACAAGATTGTCTTTTTTACCATTCTCATTCTGTCATCAATTAATACAAGGCCATTAGGTAGTTGATCATGTTTCTCCACAATTCCTATTCTATGTTGCTTTCACAACGATTGTCTTTTACTACCATTCTCATTCTGTCATCAATTAATACAATACCCATTGGTAGTTGATCATGTTTCTCCACATCCTATTCTATTGTTGCTTTTTCCACAACGATTGTCTTTTTACTACCATTCTCATTCTGTCATCAATTAATACAAGGCCATTAGGTAGTTGATCATGTTTCTCCACAATTTCCTATTCTATGTTGCTTTCACAATTGATTTTTTACCATTTCTCATTTCTGTCATCAATTAATACAAGGCCATTAGGTAGTTGATCATGTTTCTCCACAACATCCCCTATTCTATGTTGCTTTCACTTGATTGACTTTTTACTACCATTCTCATTCTGTCATCAATTAATACAAGGCCATTAGGTAGTTGATCATGTTTCTCCACAATTTCCTATTCTATGTTGCTTTCACAAGATTGTCTTTTACTACCATTCTCATTCTGTCATCAATTAATACAAGGCCATTAGGTAGTTGATCATGTTTCTCACAACATCCTATTCTATGTTGCTTTCCACAACGATTGTCTTTTTTACTACCATTCTCATTCTGTCATCAATTAATACAATGCCATTAGGTAGTTGATCATGTTTCTCCACAACATCTATTCTATATTTTGCTTTCACAACGATTGACTTTTTACTCCATTTCTCATTCTGTCATCAATTAATACAAGGCCATTGGGTAGTTGATCGTATTTCTCACAATTTCCTATTCTATGTTGCTTTAACGATTGTCTTTTTACTACCATTTTCTCATTCTGTCATCAATTAATACAAAGCCATTAGGTAGTTGATCATGTTTCTCCACAACATCCTATTCTATGTTGCTTTCACAACGATTGTCTTTTACTACCATTCTCATTCTGTCATCAATTAATACAAGGCCATTAGGTAGTTGATCATGTTTCTCCACAATTTCCTATTCTATGTTGCTTTCACAAAGATTGTCTTTTACTACCATTCTCATTCTGTCATCAATTAATACAAGGCCATTAGGTAGTTGATCATGTTTCTCCACAATTCCTATTCTATGTTGCTTTCACACGATTGTCTTTTTACTACCATTCTATTCTGTCATCAATTAATACAATGCCATTAGGTGGTTGTCATGTTTCTCGCAACATCCTATTCTATATTTGCTTTCACAAGATTGTCTTTTTACCATTCATTCATTCTGTCATCAATTAATACAATGCCATTAGGTAGTTGATCATGTTTCCACAATTTCCTATTCTATTTGCTTTTACAAGATTGTCTTTTTGCCATTCTCCTTCTGTCATCAATTAATACAAATGCCATTAGGTAGTTGATCATGTTTTCCACAACATCCCTATTCTGTTTTGCTTTTTCTGTGATTGACTTTTTACCATTCTCATTCTGTCATCAATTAATACAAGGCCATTGGGTAGTTGATCATGTTTCTCAACATCCCCTGTTCTATATTTGCTTTTCACAAGATTGTCTTTTTACTACCATTTCTCATTCTGTCATCAAATTAATACAATGCCATTTAGGTTTGATCATGTTTCTCCACAACATCCTATTCTATGTTGCTTTCACAACGATTGACTTTTTACTACCATTCTCATTCTGTCATCAATTAATACAAGGCCATTAGGTAGTTGATCATGTTTCTCCACAACATCCTATTCTATTCTTTTTACCCATTCTCATTCTGTCATTTCACAATGCCATTAGGTAGTTGATCATGTTTCTCCACAACATCCTATTCTATGTTGCTTTCACAAACGATTTTTTACCATTCTCATTCTGTCATCAATTAATACAATGCCATTGGTAGTTGATCATGTTTCTCCACAACATCCTATTCTATATTTGCTTTCACAACGATTGACTTTTTACTACCATTCTCATTCTGTCATCCAATTAATACAAGGCCATTAGGTAGTTGATCATGTTTCCACATTCCTATTCTATATTTGCTTTTCACAACGATTGTCTTTTTACTACCATTCTCATTCTGTCATCAATTAATACAAGGCCATTAGGTAGTTGATCATGTTTCTCCACAATTTCCTATTCATGTTACTTTTCACAAAGATTGTCTTTTTTTACCATTCTCATTCTGTCATCAATTAATACAAGGCCATTAGGTAGTTGATCATGTTTCTCCACAACATCCTATTCTATTTGCTTTCACAACGATTGTCTTTTTACTACCATTCTCATTCTGTCATCATCAATTAATACAAGGCCATTAGGTAGTTGATGTGTGTTTCTCCACAACATCCTATTCTATGTTGCTTTCCACAACGATTGTCTTTTTACTACCATTCTCATTCTGTCATCAATTAATACAATGCCATTAGGTAGTTGATCATGTTTTCTCCAACATCCTATTCTATGTTGCTTTCACAACGATTGTCTTTTTACTACCATTCATTCTGTCATCAATTAATACAAGGCCATTAGGTAGTTGATCATGTTTCTCCACAACTTCCCTATTCTATGTTGCTTTCTAACGATTGTCTTTTTACTACCATTCTCATTCTGTCATCAATTAATACAAATGCCATTGGTAGTTGATCATGTTTCTCCACAACATCCCTATTCTATATTTGCTTTCACAACGATTGTCTTTTACTACCATTCTCATTCTGTCATCAATTAATACAATGCCATTAGGTGAACAATCATGTTTCTCCACAACATCCCCTATTCTATGTTGCTTTCACAACGATTGATTTTTTACTACCATTCTCATTCTGTCATCAATTAATACAAGGCCATTAGGTAGTTGATCATGTTTCTCCACATTTCCTATTCTATGTTGCTTTCACAACGATTGTCTTTTACTACCATTCTCATTCTGTCATCAATTAATACAAAGGCCATTAGGTAGTTGATCATGTTTTCCTTCAAATTCCCTATTGTTGCTTTCACAAAATTGTCTTTTTACTACCATTCTCATTCTGTCATCAATTAATACAAGGCCATTAGGTAGTTGATCATGTTTCTCTCCTATTGCTTTCACAACGATTGACTTTTTACTACCATTCTCATTTCTGTCATCAATTAATACAAGGCCATTAGGTAGTTGATCATGTTTCTCCACAATTTCCTATTCTATGTTGCTTTCACCACGATTGTCTTTTTACTACCATTCTCATTCTGTCATCCAATTATAATGCCATTAGGTAGTTGATCATTCTATATTTGCTTTCCATTGATAGTTTCCTATTCAATATTTACAAGGCCCATTGGTAGTTTCATGTTTCAAAGACATTATTCTTTTTACAACGATTGACTTTTTTCATTCTCATTCTGTCATCCATTAATACAAGGCCATTGGGTAGTTGATCGTGTTTCTCCATTCTCAATTTCCTATTCTATTTGCTTTCACAAGATTGTCTTTTTACTACCATTCTCATTCTGTCATCCAATTAATACAAGGCCATTAGGTAGTTGATCATGTTTCTCCACAATTTCCTATTCTATGTTGCTTTCACAAGATTGTCCTTTTACCATTCTCATTCTGTCATCAGTTAATACAAATGCCATTAGGTAGTTGATCATGTTTTCTCCACAACATCCTATTCTATGTTGCTTTCACAAAGATTGTCTTTTACCATTTCTCATTTCTGTCATCAATTAATACAAATGCCATTGGTAGTTGAAGTCATGTTTCTCCTTTTCCTATTCTATGTTGCTTTCACAACGATTGTCTTTTTACTACCACATTCATTCTGTCATCAATTAATACAATGCCATTAGGTAGTTGATCATGTTTCTCCAACATCCTATTCTGTCTTTGCTTTTTCCAACGATTGACTTTTTACTACCATTCTCATTCTGTCATCAGTAATACAATGCCATTGGTGATTGTCATGTTTCTCCAACATCCTATTCTATGTTGCTTTCACAACACTTTTCATTTCATTCTGTCATCAATTAATACAAGGCCATTAGGTAGTTGATCATATTTCTCCCAACATCCTATTCTATATTTCTTTCACAACGATTGTCTTTTTTTCCATTCTCATTCTGTCATCCAATTAATACAAGGCCATTGGGTGATTGATCATGTTTTCTCCACAACATCTATTCTATGTTGCTTTCACAAAGATTGTCTTTTACTACCATTCTCATTCTGTCATCAATTAATACAAGGCCATTAGGTAGTTGATCATGTTTCTCCACAACATCCTATTCTATGTTGCTTTCACAAGATTGTCTTTTTACTACCATTCTCATTCTGTCATCAATTAATACAATGCCATTGGGTAGTTGATCATGTTTCCCTCAACTTCCTATTCTATGTTGCTTTCACAACGATTGTCTTTTTTACTACCATTCTCATTCTGTCATCAATTAATACAATGCCATTGGTAGTTGATCATGTTTCTCCACAACATCCTATTCTATATTTGCTTTCACAAAGATTGTCTTTTACCATTCTCATTCTGTCATCAATTAATACAATGCCATTAGGTAGTTGATCATGTTTCTCCACAATTTCCTATTCTATGTTGCTTTCACAACGATTGACTTTTTACTACCATTCTCATTCTGTCATCAATTAATACAATGCCCATTAGGTAGTTGATCATGTTTCTCCACAACATCATATTCTATATTTGCTTTCACAACGATTGTCTTTTACTACCATTCTCATTCTGTCATCAATTAATACAAAGGCCATTAGGTAGTTGATCATGTTTCTCCACAACATCCTATTTCTATGTTGCTTTCAACGATTGACTTTTTACTACCATTCTCATTCTGTCATCAATTAATACAATGCCATTAGGTAGTTGATCATGTTTCTCCCACAACATCATATTCTATGTTGCTTTCACAAAGATTGTCTTTTTACTACCATTCTCATTCTGTCATCCAATTAATACAAGGCCATTAGGTAGTTGATCATGTTTCTCCACAACATCCTATTCTATGTTGCTTTCACAACGATTGTCTTTTACTACCATTCTCATTTCTGTCATCAATTAATACAAGGCCATTGGGTAGTTGATCATGTTTCTCCCAACATCCTATTCTATGTTGCTTTCACAAAGATTGTCTTTTTACTACCATTCTCATTCTGTCATCAATTAATACAATGCCATTAGGTAGTTGATCATGTTTCTCCACAACATCCTATTCTATGTTGCTTTCACAACGATTGTCTTTTTACTACCATTTCTCATTCTCATCAATTAATACAAATGCCATTGGTAGTTGATCATGTTTCTCCACAATTTCCTATTCTATATTTGCTTTTTTCACAACGATTGACTTTTTACCATTCTCATTCTGTCATCAATTAATACAAGGCCATTGGGGTAGTTGATCATGTTTCTCACAACATCCTATTCTATATTTGCTTTCACAACGATTGTCTTTTACTACCATTCTCATTCTGTCATCAATTAATACAATGCCATTAGGTAGTTGATCATGTTTCTCCACAACATCCTATTCTATGACTTTTACTTTCTGTCATCAACAATGATTGTTTTTTACTACATTTCTCATTCTGTCATCAATTAATACAAGGCCATTAGGTAGTTGATCATGTTTCTCCACAACATCCTATTCTATATTTTTTTTCACAATTGTCGATTCTTTTTTTACCATTCTCATTCTGTCATCAATTAATACAAGGCCCATTAGTAGTTGATCATGTTTCTCCACAACTTCCTATTCTGTTTTGCTTTCACAACGATTGTCTTTTTTACTACCATTCTCATTCTGTCATCAATTAATACAAGGCCATTGGTAGTTGATCATGTTTTCACAACATCCCATTCTATTTTGCTTTCACAAAGATTGTCTTTTTTTTACCATTCTCATTCTGTCATCAATTAATACAATGCCATTAGGTAGTTGATCATGTTTCTCCCACAATTTCCTATTCTATGTTGCTTTCACAACGATTGTCTTTTTTACTACCATTCTCATTCTGTCATCAATTAATACAAATGCCATTAGGTAGTTGATCATGTTTCTCACAACATCCTATTCTATGTTGCTTTCACAACGATTGACTTTTACTACCATTCTCATTCTGTCATCAATTAATACAAGGCCATTAGGTAGTTGATCATGTTTCTCCACAACATCCTATTCTATGTTGCTTTCACAACGATTGTCTTTTTACTACCATTCTCATTCTGTCATCAATTAATACAAGGCTAAATTAGGTAGTTGATCATGTTTCTCCACAACATCCTATTCTATGTTGCTTTCACAACGATTGATTTTTTACCCATTTCCTCATTTCTGTCATCAATTAATACAAGGCCATTAGGTAGTTGATCATGTTTCTCCACAACATCCTATTCTATGTTGCTTTCACAACGATTGTCTTTTTTACTACCATTCTCATTCTGTCATCAATTAATACAAGGCCATTAAAGTTGATCATTTGTTTCTCCACAACATTCCTATTCTGCCCATAGTTGCATGTTTTCACAATTCGATCTTTTTACTACCATTCTCATTCTGTCATCAATTAATACAAGGCCATTGGGTAGTTGATCATGTTTCTCCACAACATCCTATTCTATATGTTGCTTTCCACAGATTGTCTTTTTTACTACCATTCTCATTCTGTCATCAATTAATACAAAGGCCATTAGGTAGTTGATCATGTTTCTCACAACTTCCTATTCTATGTTGCTTTCACAACGTTGTCTTTTTACTACCATTCTCATTCATCATCAATTAATACAAGGCCATTAGGTAGTTGATCATGTTTCTCCACAATTTCCCTATTCTATATTTGCTTTCACAATGATTGTCTTTTTACTACCATTCTCATTCTGTCATCAATTAATACAAGGCCATTAGGTAGTTGATCATGTTTCTCCACAACATCCTATTCTATGTTGCTTTCACAACGATTGACTTTTTACTACCATTCTCATTCTGTCATCAATTAATACAATGCCATTAGGTAGTTGATCATGTTTCTCCACAATTTCCTATTCTATGTTGCTTTCACAATGATTGTCTTTTACTACCATTCTCATTCTGTCATCAATTAATACAAGGCCATTAGGTAGTTGATCATGTTTCTCCACAACATCCTATTCTATGTTGCTTTTCACAACGATTGTCTTTTTTACTACCATTCTCATTCTGTCATCAATTAATACAATGCCATTAGGTAGTTGATCATGTTTCTCCACAACATCCTATTCTATATTTGCTTTCACAACGATTGACTTTTTACTACCATTCTCATTCTGTCATCAATTAATACAAGGCCATTAGGTAGTTGATCATGTTTTCTCCATTCTACTTTCCTATTCTATGTTGCTTTCACAAGATTGACTTTTACTACCATTCTCATTCTGTCATCAATTAATACAATGCCATTAGGTGGTTGATCATGTTTCTCCACAACATCCTATTCTATGTTGCTTTCACAAACGATTGTCTTTTACTACCATTCTCATTCTGTCATCAATTAATACAATGCCATTAGGTAGTTGATCATGTTTCTCCACAACATCCTATTCTATATTTGCTTTCACAACGATTGACTTTTTACTACCATTCTCATTCTGTCATCAATTAATACAGGGCCATTAGGTAGTTGATCATCCACAACATTTCTATTCCTTTCAACATCCATTCTCCTTTTGTCATTAATACAAATGCCATTAGGTAGTTGATCATGATTATTTCTTTTTGACACTACCATTTCTCATTCTGTCATCGTTAATAATACAAGGCCATTAGGTAGTTGATCATGTTTCTCCACAACATCCTATTCTATATTTGCTTTCACAACGATTGACTTTTTACTACCATTCTCATTCTGTCATCCAATTAATACAAAGGCCATTAGGTTGTTGATCATGTTTCTCCACAACATCCTATTCTATGTTGCTTTCACAAAGATTGTCTTTTACTACCATTCTCATTCTGTCATCAATTAATACAATGCCATTAGGTAGTTGATGTGTTTCTCCAATTTCCTATTCTATGTTGCTTTCTAAAAGATTGTCTTTTACTTACCATTCTCCTTCTGTCATCAATTAATACAATGCCATTGGTAGTTGATCATGTTTCTCCACAACATCCTATTCTATATTTGCTTTCACAACGATTGTCTTTTTTACTAACATTCTCATTCTGTCATCAATTAATACAAGGCCATTAGGTAGTTGATCATGTTTCTCCACAATTTCCTATTCTGTACTACCATTCTCATTCTTCATCAATTAATAAAAGATTGATCTTTTCTACCATTCTGTATATTTCTGTCACAACAATTAATACAATGCCATTAGGTAGTTGATCATGTTTCTCCACAATTTCCCTATTCTATGTTGCTTTCACAACGATTGTCTTTTACTACTATTCTCATTCTGTCATCAATTAATACAAGGCCATTGGTAGTTGATCATGTTTCTCCACAACATCCTATTCTATGTTGCTTTCACAACGATTGTCTTTTACTACCATTCTCATTCTGTCATCAATTAATACAAGGCCATTAGGTAGTTGATCATGTTTCTCCAACATCCTATTCTATGTTGCTTTCACAACGATTGTCTTTTTACCATTCTCATTCTGTCATCAATTAATTAAAGCCCATTAGGTAGTTGATCCTTGTTTCTCCACCAACATCCTATTCTATGTTGCTTTTTCACAACGATTGTCTTTTTACCATTCTCATTCTGTCATCAATTAATACAATGCCATTAGGTAGTTGATCATGTTTCTCCCACAACATCCCTATTCTATTTGCTTTCCCAAAGATTTCTTTTTTACTACCATTTCTCTTCTGTCATCAATTACACAATGCCATTAGGTAGTTGATGTGTTTCTCCACAACATCCTATTCATATGTTGCTTTTACAACGATTGATTTTTACTACCATTCTATGTCATCAATTAATACAAGGCCATTAGGTAGTTGATCATGTTTCTCCACAATTTCCCTATTCTATATTGCTTTCACAAAGATTGTCTTTTTTACTACCATTCTCATTCTGTCATCAATTAATACAAGGCCATTAGGTAGTTGATCATGTTCTCCCCAACATCCTATTCTATGTTGCTTTCACAACGATTGTCTTTTTACTACCATTCTCATTCTGTCATCAATTAATACAAGCCCATTAGGTAGTTGATCATGTTTCTCCACAACATCCTATTCTATTTGCTTTCACAACGATTGACTTTTTACTACCATTTCATTCTGTCATCCAATTAATACAAGGCCATTGGGTAGTTGATCATGTTTCTCCACAATTTTCCTATTCTATGTTGCTTTCTAGCGATTGTCTTTTTACTACCCATTCTCCTTCTGTCATCAATTAATACAAAGGCCATTAGGTAGTTGATCATGTTTCTCCACAACATCCTATTCTATCACAACGATTGTCTTTTTGCTTTCCAATTAATACAAGGCCATTGGGTAGTTGATCATGTTTTTTTACTACCATTGTCTTTTCTCATTCTGTCATCAATTAATACAAGGCCATTGGTAGTTGATCATGTTTCTCACAACATCCTATTCTATATTTGCTTTTCACAAAGATTGTCTTTTACTACCATTCTCATTCTGTCATCAATTAATACAATGCCATTGTTGTTCCACAACATCCATTCTGTTTCTCCAACGAACATCCTATTCTATACCAATGCCATTTTGCTTTCCACAATTTCCTATTGACTTTTTACTACCATTCTCATTCTGTCATCAATTAATACAAGGCCATTAGGGTAGTTGATCATGTTTTCTCCACAACATTTCCTATTCTATATTGCTTTCAGGCCAACGATTGTTTTTACTACCATTCTCATTCTGTCATCAATTAATACAAGGCCATTAGGTAGTTGATCATGTTTCTCACAATTTCCTATTCTATATTTGCTTTCACAACGATTGTCTTTTTACTACCATTCTCATTCTGTCATCAATTAATACAAAGGCCATTAGGTAGTTGATCATGTTTCTCGCAACATCCTATTCTATATTTGCTTTCACAACGATTGTCTTTTTACTACCCATTCATTCTGTCATCAATTAATACAATGCCATTAGGTAGTTGATCATGTTTCTCCACAACATCCTATTCTATATTTGCTTTCACAACGATTGACTTTTTACTACCATTCTCATTCTGTCATCAATTAATACAAAGCCATTAGGTAGTTGATCATGTTCTCCACAACATCCTATTCTATATTTGCTTTCACAACGATTGACTTTTTACTACCATTCTCATTCTGTCATCAATTAATACAATGCCATTAGGTAGTTGATCATGTTTTCTCCACAACATCCTATTCTATATTTGCTTTCACAACGATTGACTTTTTACTACCATTCTCATTCTGTCATCAATTAATACAAGGCCATTAGGTAGTTGATCATGTTTCTCCCCAACATCCTATTCTATGTTGCTTTTCACAACGATTGTCTTTTTACTACCATTCTCATTCTGTCATCAATTAATACAATGCCCATTAGGTAGTTGATCATGTTTCCCCAACATCCTATTCTATATTTCTTTCAACGATTGACTTTTTAACCATTCTCATTCTGTCATCAATTAATACAAGGCCATTAGGTAGTTGATTTCTTTCTCCACAACATCATATTCTATGTTCTTTTTATTTTTACCATTCTCATTCTGTCATCAATTAATACAAGGCCATTAGGTAGTTTTTGATCATGTTTCTCCCAAATTTGTCCTATTCTATCATTTGTCTTTCACAAAGATTGTCTTTTTACAACATTCTCATTTCTGTCATCAATTAATACAAGGCCATTGGTAGTTGATCATGTTTCTCCACAACATCCTATTCTATATTTGCTTTCACAACGATTGTCTTTTACTACCATTCTCATTCTGTCATCCAATTAATACAAGGCCATTAGGTAGTTGATCATGTTTTTCTCCACAACATCCTATTCTATGTTGCTTTCACAACGATTGTCTTTTTACTACCATTCTCATTCTGTCATCAATTAATACAAGGCCATTAGGTAGTTGATCATGTTTCTCCACAACATCCTATTCTATTTGCTTTCACAACGAGTTGTCTTTTTACTACCATTTCTCATTCTGTCATCAATTAATACAATGCCATTGGGTAGTTGATCTCATTTGTTTCTCAACATCCTATTCTATATTTGATCTTTCCACAA
This sequence comes from Acanthosepion pharaonis, assembly GCA_903632075.3. Taxonomy (NCBI): domain Eukaryota; kingdom Metazoa; phylum Mollusca; class Cephalopoda; order Sepiida; family Sepiidae; genus Acanthosepion; species Acanthosepion pharaonis. The sequence goes on from CAHIKZ030001860.1 coordinate 750,813, forward strand.
ACGATTGACTTTTTTACTACCATTCTCATTCTGTCATCAATTAATACAATGCCATTAGGTAGTTGATCATGTTTCTCCCACACATCTATTCTCTGTTGCTTTCACAACGATTGTCTTTTTACTACCATTCTCATTCTGTCATCAATTAATACAAGGCCATTAGGTAGTTGATCATGTTTCTCCACAACATCCTATTCTATGTTGCTTTCACAACGATTGACTTTTTTTTTACTACCATTCTCATTCTGTCATCAATTAATACAAGGCCCATTAGGTAGTTGATCATGTTTCTCCCACAACATCCTATTCTATGTTGATCTTTCACAAAGATTGTCTTTTTACTACCATTCTCATTCTGTCATCAATTAATACAATGCCATTAGGTAGTTGATCATGTTTCTCCACAACATCCTATTCTATGTTGCTTTCACAACGATTGTCTTTTACTACCATTCTCATTCTGTCATCAATTAATACAATGCCCATTAGGTAGTTGATCATGTTTCTCCACAATTTCCTATTCTGTGTTGCTTTCACAAGATTGTCTTTTTACTACCATTCTCATTCTGTCATCAATTAATACAAGGCCATTGGTAGTTCATCATGTTTCTCCACAACATCCTATTCTATGTTGCTTTCACAACGATTGACTTTTTACTACCATTCTCATTCTGTCATCAATTAATACAAGGCCATTGGGTAGTTGATCATGTTTCTCCACAACATCTATTCTATTTCTCACAAATTGACTTTTTACTACCATTCTCATTCTGTCATCAATTAATACAAAGGCCATTAGGTAGATTGTCATGTGTTTTCTCCACATCCTATTCTGTTGCTTTCACAACGATTCCTAATTCTATCTTTCTTTCACAAAATTGACTTTTTACTACCATTCTCATTCTGTCATCAATTAATACAAAGGCCATTAGGTAGTTGATCATGTTTCTCCACAACATCCTATTCTATGTTGCTTTCACAACGATTGTCTTTTTACTACCATTCTCATTCTGTCATCAATTAATACAATGCCATTAGGTAGTTGATCATGTTTCTCCACAACATCCTATTCTATGTTGCTTTCACAACGATTGACTTTTACTACCATTCTCATTCTGTCATCAATTAATACAAGGCCATTAGGTAGTTGATCATGTTTCTCCACAACATCCTATTCTATGTTGCTTTCACAAAGATTGACTTTTTTACTACCATTCTCATTCTGTCATCAATTAATACAATGCCATTAGGTAGTTGATCATGTTTCTCCACAACATCCTATTCTATGTTGCTTTCACAACGATTGTCTTTTACTACCATTCTCATTCTGTCATCAATTAATACAAGGCCATTAGGTAGTTGATCATGTTTCTCCACAACTTCCTATTCTATGTTGCTTTCACAACGATTGACTTTTACTACCATTCTCATTCTGTCATCAATTAATACAAGGCCATTAGGTAGTTGATCATGTTTCTCCACAACATCCTATTCTATGTTGCTTTCACAAAGATTGTCTTTTTTTACTACCATTCTCATTCTGTCATCAATTAATACAATGGCCATTAGGTAGTTGATCATGTTTCTCCACAACATCCCATTCTATGTTGCTTTCACAACGATTGACTTTTTACTACCATTCTCATTCTGTCATCCAATTAATACAATGCCATTAGGTAGTTGGTCATGTTTTGATCTATGTTGCTTTCCAACTTTTACTACCATTCTCATCATCAATTAATACAATGCCATTAGGTAGTTGCTTTTCAACATCCTAACGATTGTCTTTTTACTACCATTCTCATTCTGTCATCAATTAATACAAGGCCATTAGGTAGTTGATCATGTTTCTCCACAACATCCTATTCTATATTTGCTTTCACAACGATTGACTTTTTACTACCATTCTCATTCTGTCATCAATTAATACAATGCCATTAGGTAGTTGATCATGTTTCTCCACAACATCCTATTCTATGTTGCTTTCACAACGATTGACTTTTTTACTACCATTCTCATTCTGTCATCAATTAATACAATGCCATTAGGTAGTCCACAACATCTATGTTTTCCAACAACATCCTATTCTATGTTGCTTTCACAAAAGATTGTCTTTTTACTACCATTCTCATTCTGTCATCAATTAATACAATGCCATTAGGTAGTTGATCATGTTTCTCCACAACATCCTATTCTATGTTGCTTTCACAAAGATTGTCTTTTACTACCATTCTCATTCTGTCATCAATTAATACAATGCCATTAGGTAGTTGATCATGTTTCTCCACAACATCCTATTCTATGTTGCTTTCACAACGATTGACTTTTTACTACCATTCTCATTCTGTCATCAATTAATACAATGCCATTAGGTAGTTGATCATGTTTCTCCACAATTTCCTATTCTATGTTGCTTTCACAACGATTGTCTTTTTACTACCATTCTCATTCTGTCATCAATTAATACAAGGCCATTAGGTAGTTGATCATGTTTCTCCACAACTTCCTATTCTATGTTGCTTTCACAACGATTGACTTTTTACTACCATTCTCATTCTGTCATCAATTAATACAAGGCCATTAGGTAGTTGATCATGTTTCTCCACAACATCCTATTCTATGTTGCTTTCACAAAGATTGTCTTTTTACTACCATTCTCATTCTGTCATCAATTAATACAATGCCATTAGGTAGTTGATCATGTTTCTCCACAACATCCTATTCTATGTTGCTTTCACAAAGATTGTCTTTTTACTACCATTCTCATTCTGTCATCAATTAATACAATGCCATTAGGTAGTTGATCATGTTTCTCCACAACATCCTATTCTATGTTGCTTTCACAAAGATTGTCTTTTTACTACCATTCTCATTCTGTCATCAATTAATACAATGCCATTAGGTAGTTGATCATGTTTCTCCACAACATCCTATTCTATGTTGCTTTCACAACGATTGACTTTTTACTACCATTCTCATTCTGTCATCAATTAATACAATGCCATTAGGTAGTTGATCATGTTTCTCCACAACATCCTATTCTATGTTGCTTTCACAACGATTGACTTTTTACTACCATTCTCATTCTGTCATCAATTAATACAAGGCCATTAGGTAGTTGATCATGTTTTCTCCACAACATCCCTATTCTATGTTGCTTTCACAAAGATTGACTTTTACTACCATTCTCATTCTGTCATCAATTAATACAATGCCATTAGGTAGTTGATCATGTTTCTCCACAACATCCTATTCTATGTTGCTTTCACAAGATTGTCTTTTTTTACTACCATTGTCTTTTGCAATGCCATTAGGTACCATGTTTTCTCATTCTGTTCTTTCAACTTTTTTACTACCATTCTCATTCTGTCATCATTGCCATTAGGTAGTTGATCATGTTTCTCCACAACATCCTATTCTATGTTGCTTTCACAACGATTGACTTTTTACTACCATTCTCATTCTGTCATCAATTAATACAATGCCATTTAGGTATGTTTTGATTCATGTTGTTTCTCCTTTTACTACCATTCTCATTCTGTCATCAATTTCAATGCCATTAGGTAGTTGATGTTTTCCACAACGATTGACTTTCAAAGATTTTTTACTACCATTCTCATTCTGTCATCAATTAATACAATGCCATTAGGTAGTTGATCATGTTTCTCCACAACATCCTATTCTATGTTGCTTTCACAACGATTGACTTTTACTACCATTCTCATTCTGTCATCAATTAATACAATGCCATTAGGTAGTTGATCATGTTTCTCCTGTCAACATCATTAGGTATTCTGTTTCTCCGCAACATCCTTTCTTTCACAACGATTGTCTTTTTTACTACCATTTCTCATTCTGTCATCAATTAATACAATGCCATTAGGTAGTTGATCATGTTTCTCCACAACATCCTATTCTATGTTGCTTTCACAACGATTGACTTTTTACTACCATTCTCATTCTGTCATCAATTAATACAATGCCATTAGGTAGTTGATCATGTTTCTCCACAACATCATATTCTATGTTGCTTTCACAAAGATTGTCTTTTTACTACCATTCTCATTCTGTCATCAATTAATACAAGGCCATTAGGTAGTTGATCATGTTTCTCCACAACATCCTATTCTATGTTGCTTTCACAACGATTGTCTTTTTACTACCATTCTCATTCTGTCATCAATTAATACAATGCCATTAGGTAGTTGATCATGTTTCTCCACAACATCCTATTCTATGTTGCTTTCACAAAGATTGACTTTTACTACCATTCTCATTCTGTCATCAATTAATACAATGCCATTAGGTAGTTGATCATGTTTCTCCACAACTATTCTATTCTTTATGTCTTTTTTACCATTCTCTTTCACAAGGCTTATTAGGATTGTCTTTTTACGATTACTTTTCTACCATTCTCATTCTGTCATCAATTAATACAATGCCATTAGGTAGTTGATCATGTTTCTCCACAATTTCCTATTCTATGTTGCTTTCACAACGATTGTCTTTTTACTACCATTCTCATTCTGTCATCAATTAATACAATGCCATTAGGTAGTTGATCATGTTTCTTTCCAACAACCATCCTATTCTATGTTGCTTTCACAAACGATTGACTTTTTTTTTACTACCATTCTCATTCTGTCATCAATTAATACAATGCCATTAGGTAGTTGATCATGTTTCTCCACAACATCCTATTCTATGTTGCTTTCACAACGATTGACTTTTTACTACCATTCTCATTCTGTCATCAATTAATACAATGCCATTAGGTAGTTGATCATGTTTCTCCACAACATCCTATTCTATGTTGCTTTCACAACGATTGACTTTTTACTACCATTCTCATTCTGTCATCAATTAATACAAGGCCATTAGGTAGTTGATCATGTTTCTCCACAACATCCTATTCTATATTTGCTTTCACAACGATTGACTTTTACTACCATTCTCATTCTGTCATCAATTAATACAAAGGCCATTAGGTAGTTGATCATGTTTCTCCACAACATCCTATTCTATATTTGCTTTCACAAGATTGACTTTTTACTACCATTCTCATTCTGTCATCAATTAATACAATGCCATTAGGTAGTTGATCATGTTTCTCCACAACATCCTATTCTATGTTGCTTTCACAAAAGATTGTCTTTTTTACTACCATTCTCATTCTGTCATCAATTAATACAATGCCATTAGGTAGTTGATCATGTTTCTCCACAACATCCTATTCTATGTTGCTTTCACAACGATTGACTTTTACTACCATTCTCATTCTGTCATCAATTAATACAATGCCATTAGGTAGTTGATCATGTTTCTCCACAACATCCTATTCTATGTTGCTTTCACAACGATTGACTTTTTACTACCATTCTCATTCTGTCATCAATTAATACAATGCCATTAGGTAGGTAGTTGATCATGTTTCTCCACAACATCCTCATTCTATCCAATTTGCCATTGGTAGTTTCATTTTCTCCAACGATTGACAACGATTTTTTTACTACCATTCTCATTCTGTCATCAATTAATACAAGGCCATTAGGTAGTTGATCATGTTTCTCCACAACATCCTATTCTATGTTGCTTTCACAACGATTGTCTTTTACTACCATTCTCATTCTGTCATCAATTAATACAATGCCATTAGGTAGTTGATCATGTCTTTTTTCTCTCATTCTGTCACAACATCCCTATTCTATGTTGCTTTCACAAAGATTGTCTTTTTATTACCATTCTCATTCTGTCATCAATTAATACAAGGCCATTAGGTAGTTGATCATGTTTCTCCACAACATCCTATTCTATGTTGCTTTCACAAGATTGTCTTTTTACTACCATTCTCATTCTGTCATCAATTAATACAATGCCATTAGGTAGTTGATCATGTTTCTCCACAACATCCTATTCTATGTTGCTTTCACAACGATTGTCTTTTTACTACCATTCTCATTCTGTCATCAATTAATACAATGCCATTAGGTAGTTGATCATGTTTCTCCACAACATCATTCTATTCTATGACTTTACTAACATTCTCATTCTTTCAATTAATACAATGCCATTAGGAGTTGATTGTTTCTCCACAACATCCCTATTCTATGTCTTTTTTGTCTACCATTCTCATTCTGTCATCAATTAATACAATGCCATTAGGTAGTTGATCATGTTTCTCCACAACATCCTATTCTATGTTGCTTTCACAACGATTGACTTTTTTACTACCATTCTCATTCTGTCATCAATTAATACAAGGCCATTAGGTAGTTGATCATGTTTCTCCACAACATCCTATTCTATGTTGCTTTAATACAACGATTGTCTTTTTACTACCATTCTCATTCTGTCATCAATTAATACAATGCCATTAGGTAGTTGATCATGTTTCTCCACAACATCCTATTCTATGTTGCTTTCACAACGATTGTCTTTTTACTACCATTCTCATTCTGTCATCAATTAATACAATGCCATTAGGTAGTTGATCATGTTTCTCCACAACATCCTATTCTATGTTGCTTTCACAACGATTGACTTTTTACTACCATTCTCATTCTGTCATCAATTAATACAATGCCATTAGGTAGTTGATCATGTTTCTCCATTACAACATCCTATTCTATGTTGCTTTCACAACGATTGACTTTTTTACTACCATTCTCATTCTGTCATCAATTAATACAATGCCATTAGGTAGTTGATCATGTTTCTCCACAACATCCTATTCTATGTTGCTTTCACAACGATTGTCTTTTTTACTACCATTCTCATTCTGTCATCAATTAATACAAGGCCATTAGGTAGTTGATCATGTTTCTCCACAACATCCTATTCTATGTTGCTTTCACAACGATTGACTTTTTACTACCATTCTCATTCTGTCATCAATTAATACAATGCCATTAGGTAGTTGATCATGTTTCTCCACAACATCCTATTCTATGTTGCTTTCACAACGATTGATTTTTTTACTACCATTCTCATTCTGTCATCAATTAATACAATGCCATTAGGTAGTTGATCATGTTTCCACAACATCCACAACTTTCCTATTCTTTTTACTACCATTCTCATTCTGTCATCAATTTTACAAGGCCAACGATTCATGTTTCTCCACAATTTTTTTACTACCACTTTTTCTCATTCTGTCATCAATTAATACAATGCCATTAGGTAGTTGATCATGTTTCTCCACAACATCCTATTCTATGTTGCTTTTCACAACGATTGTCTTTTTACTACCATTCTCATTCTGTCATCAATTAATACAATGCCATTAGGTAGTTGATCATGTTTCTCCACAACATCCTATTCTATGTTGCTTTCACAACGATTGACTTTTTACTACCATTCTCATTCTGTCATCAATTAATACAAGGCCATTAGGTAGTTGATCATGTTTCTCCACAACATCCTATTCTATGTTGCTTTCACAACGATTGTCTTTTTACTACCATTCTCATTCTGTCATCAATTAATACAAGGCCATTAGGTAGTTGATCATGTTTCTCCACAACATCCTATTCTATGTTGCTTTCACAACGATTGTCTTTTTACTACCATTCTCATTCTGTCATCAATTAATACAAGGCCATTAGGTAGTTGATCATGTTTCTCCACAACATCCTATTCTATGTTGCTTTCACAACGATTGACTTTTTTTTTACTACCATTCTCATTCTGTCATCAATTAATACAATGCCATTAGGTAGTTGATCATGTTTTTCTTTCATTCTCCCAACACCATTCCTCAATTCTATGTTGCTTTCACAAAAGATTGTCTTTTTACGTTTTTACCATCATTCTCATTCTGTCATCAATTAATACAATGCCATTAGGTAGTTGATCATGTCTTTTCTCCACAACATCCTATTCTATGTTGCTTTCACAACGATTGACTTTTTTACTACCATTCTCATTCTGTCATCAATTAATACAAGGCCATTAGGTAGTTGATCATGTTTCTCCACAACATCCTATTCTATGTTGCTTTCACAACGATTGACTTTTTACTACCATTCTCATTCTGTCATCAATTAATACAAGGCCATTAGGTAGTTGATCATGTTTCTCCACAACATCCTATTCTATGTTGCTTTCACAACGATTGTCTTTTTACTACCATTCTCATTCTGTCATCAATTAATACAATGCCATTAGGTAGTTGATCATGTTTCTCCACAACATCCTATTCTATGTTGCTTTCACAACGATTGACTTTTTACTACCATTCTCATTCTGTCATCAATTAATACAATGCCATTAGGTAGTTGATCATGTTTCTCCACAACATCCTATTCTATGTTGCTTTCACAACGATTGACTTTTTACTACCATTCTCATTCTGTCATCAATTAATACAAGGCCATTAGGTAGTTGATCATGTTTCTCCACAACATCCTATTCTATGTTGCTTTCACAACGATTGTCTTTTTTTACTACCATTCTCATTCTGTCATCAATTAATACAATGCCATTAGGTAGTTGATCATGTTTCTCCACACAACATCCTATTCTATGTTGCTTTCACAAACGATTGACTTTTTTACTACCATTCTCATTCTGTCATCAATTAATACAAAGGCCATTAGGTAGTTGATCATGTTTCTCCACAACATCCTATTCTATGTTGCTTTCACAACGATTGTCTTTTTACTACCATTCTCATTCTGTCATCAAGGCCATTAATTAATACAAGGCCATTTAGGTCACAAGTTGTCTTTTCATACTACCATTTTTCTCCATCAATTAATCCTATTCTATGATTGCTTTCCACAACATCCTATTCGATGTTGATCTTTTTTACTACCATTCTCATTCTGTCATCAATTAATACAAGGCCATTAGGTAGTTGATCATGTTTCTCCACAACATCCTATTCTATGTTGCTTTCACAACGATTGTCTTTTTACTACCATTCTCATTCTGTCATCAATTAATACAAGGCCATTAGGTAGTTGATCATGTTTCTCCACAATTTCCTATTCTATGTTGCTTTCACAACGATTGTATTTTAGTACCATTCTCATTCTGTCATCAATTAATACAAGGCCATTAGGTAGTTGATCATGTTTCTCCACAACATCCTATTCTATGTTGCTTTCACAACGATTGACTTTTTACTACCATTCTCATTCTGTCATCAATTAATACAAGGCCATTAGGTAGTTGATCATGTTTCTCCACAACATCCTATTCTATGTTGCTTTCACAACGATTGTCTTTTTACTACCATTCTCATTCTGTCATCAATTAATACAATGCCATTAGGTAGTTGATCATGTTTCTCCACAACATTCCTATTCTATGTTGCTTTCACAACGATTGACTTTTTACTACCATTCTCATTCTGTCATCAATTAATACAAGGCCATTAGGTAGTTGATCATGTTTCTCCACAACATCCTATTCTATGTTGCTTTCACAACGATTGTCTTTTTACTACCATTCTCATTCTGTCATCAATTAATACAATGCCATTAGGTAGTTGATCATGTTTCTCCACAACATCCTATTCTATGTTGCTTTCACAACGATTGTCTTTTTACTACCATTCTCATTCTGTCATCAATTAATACAATGCCATTAGGTAGTTGATCATGTTTCTCCACAACATCCTATTCTATGTTGCTTTCACAACGATTGACTTTTTACTACCATTCTCATTCTGTCATCAATTAATACAAGGCCATTAGGTAGTTGATCATGTTTCTCCACAACATCCTATTCTATGTTGCTTTCACAACGATTGTCTTTTTACTACCATTCTCATTTGTCATCAATTAATACAAGGCCATTAGGTAGTTGATCATGTTTCTCAATTCTGTCATCAATTACTTTTTACTAATTCCATTCTGTCATCAATTAATTGGCCATTCATGTTTCATGTTTCTCCAACATCCTATTCTATGTTGCTTTCACAACGATTGTCTTTTTACTACCATTCTCATTCTGTCATCAATTAATACAAGGCCATTAGGTAGTTGATCATGTTTCTCCACTAACATTCCTATTCTATAGGTAGTTGATCATGTTTTCCACAAATTCGATTGACTTTTTACTACCATTCTCATTCTGTCATCAATTAATACAAGGCCATTAGGTAGTTGATCATGTTTCTCCACAACTTCCTATTCTATGTTGCTTTCACAACGATTGTCTTTTTACTACCATTCTCATTCTGTCATCAATTAATACAAGGCCATTAGGTAGTTGATCATGTTTCTCCACAACATCCTATTCTATATTTGCTTTCACAACGATTGTCTTTTACTACCATTCTCATTCTGTCATCAATTAATACAAGGCCATTAGGTAGTTGATCATGTTTCTCCACAACATCCTATTCTATGTTGCTTTCACAACGATTGTCTTTTTACTACCATTCTCATTCTGTCATCAATTAATACAAGGCCATTAGGTAGTTGATCATGTTTCTCCACAACATCCTATTCTATATTTGCTTTCACAACGATTGTCTTTTTTACTACCATTCTCATTCTGTCATCAATTAATACAAGGCCATTAGGTAGTTGATCATGTTTCTCCACAACATCCTATTCTATTTGCTTTCACAACGATTGTCTTTTTACTACCATTCTCATTCTGTCATCAATTAATACAAAGGCCATTAGGTAGTTGATCATGTTTCTCCACAACATCCTATTCTATGTTGCTTTCACAACGATTGTCTTTTTACTACCATTCTCATTCTGTCATCAATTAATACAAGGCCATTAGGTAGTTGATCATGTTTCTCCACAACATCCTATTCTATGTTGCTTTCACAACGATTGTCTTTTTACTACCATTCTCATTCTGTCATCAATTAATACAAGGCCATTAGGTAGTTGATCATGTTTCTCCACAACATCCTATTCTATGTTGCTTTCACAACGATTGTCTTTTTACTACCATTCTCATTCTGTCATCAATTAATACAAGGCCATTAGGTAGTTGATCATGTTTCTCCACAATTTCCTATTCTATGTTGCTTTCACAACGATTGTCTTTTTACTACCATTCTCATTCTGTCATCAATTAATACAAGGCCATTAGGTAGTTGATCATGTTTCTCCACAACTTCCTATTCTATGTTGCTTTCACAACGATTGTCTTTTTACTACCATTCTCATTCTGTCATCAATTAATACAAGGCCATTAGGTAGTTGATCATGTTTCTCCACAACATCCTATTCTATGTTGCTTTCACAACGATTGTTTTTTTACTACCATTCTCATTTGTCATCAATTAATACAAGGCCATTAGGTAGTTGATCATGTTTCTCCACAACATCCTATTCTATATTTGCTTTCACAACGATTGTCTTTTTTTACTACCATTCTCATTCTGTCATCAATTAATACAATGCCATTAGGTAGTTGATCATGTTTCTCCACAACATCCTATTCTATGTTGCTTTCACAACGATTGTCTTTTTACTACCATTCTCATTCTGTCATCAATTAATACAAGGCCATTAGGTAGTTGATCATGTTTCTCCACAACATCCTATTCTATGTTGCTTTCACAACGATTGTCTTTTACTACCATTCTCATTCTGTTTACCATTAATGCCAATATTTTGTTTCTCAACTTCCTATTCTATGTTCTTTCACCAACGATTGTCTTTTTACTCATTCTCATTTTCATCAATTAATACAAGGCCATTAGGTAGTTGATTCATGTTTCTCTTCCTTCCATTCTATGTTGCTTTCACAAGATTGTCTTTTTACTACCATTCTCATTCTGTCATCAATTAATACAATGCCATTAGGTAGTTGTCTCATGTTTCTCCACAACATCCTATTCATTTGTTTCAACGATTGTCTTTTTTACTACCATTCTCATTCTGTCATCTAATGTTGCCATTAGGTAGTTGATCATGTTTCTCCACAACTTCCTATTCTATGTTCTTTCACAACGATTGACTTTTTTACTACCATTCTCATTCTGTCATCAATTAATACAAGGCCATTAGGTAGTTGATCATGTTTCTCCACAATTTCCTATTCTATGTTGCTTTCACAACGATTGTCTTTTTACTACCATTCTCATTCTGTCATCAATTAATACAAAGCCATTAGGTAGTTGATCATGTTTCACAACATCCTATTTTGCTTTCACAACGATTGTCTTTTTACTACCATTCTCATTCTGTCATCAATTAATACAAGGCCATTAGGTAGTTGATCATGTTTCTCCACAACATCCTATTCTATTTTGCTTTCACAACGATTGTCTCATCCCATTCTTTTACTACCATTCTCATTCTGTCATCAATTAATTACAAGGCCATTAGGTAGTTGATCATGTTTCTCCACAACATCCTATTCTATGTTGCTTTCACAACAAGATTTGTCTTTTTTCCTACCATTCTCATTCTGTCATCAATTAATCCAAGGCCATTAGGTAGTTGATCATGTTTCTCCACAACTTCCTATTCTATGTTGCTTTCCAACGATTGTTTTTACTACCATTCTCATTCTGTCATCAATTAATACAAGGCCATTAGGTAGTTGATCATGTTTCTCCACAACATCCTATTCTATGTTTTCCTACCAACGATTGTCTTTTACTACCATTCTCATTCTGTCATCAATTAATACAAGGCCATTAGGTAGTTGATCATGTTTCTCCACAACTTTTTACTACCATTCTATTCAATATTTGTCTTTCACAACGATTGTCTTTTTACTACCATTCTCATTCTGTCATCAATTAATACAAGGCCATTAGGTAGTTGATCATGTTTCTCCACAACATCCTATTCTATGTTGCTTACACAACGATTGACTTTTTACTACCATTCTCATTCTGTCATCAATTAATACAAGGCCATTAGGTAGTTGATCATGTTTCTCCACAACATCCTATTCTATGTTGCTTTCACAACGATTGTCTTTTTACTACCATTCTCATTCTGTCATCAATTAATACAATGCCATTAGGTAGTTGATCATGTTTCTCCACAACATCCTATTCTATTTGCTTTCACAACTCTTTTTACTACCATTCTCATTTTACAATTAATACAAGGCCATTAGGTGTTTTTCTCATCCTATTCTGTCCTTTACCAATTTTTACTCCATTCTCATTCTGTCCATTAATACAAGGCCATTAGGTAGTTGATCATGTTTCTCCACAACTTCCTATTCTATGTTGCTTTCACAACGATTGTCTTTTTACTACCATTCTCATTCTGTCATCAATTAATACAAGGCCATTAGGTAGTTGATCATGTTTCTCCATCCTATTCTATGTTGCTTTGTCAAAGATTGTCTTTTTACTACCATTCTCATTCTGTCATCAATTAATACAAGGCCATTAGGTAGTTGATCATGTTTCTCCACAACATCCTATTCTATGTTGCTTTTACAACGATTGTTTTTACTACCATTCTCATTCTGTCATCAATTACCAAGGCCATTAGGTAGTTGAATATTTTCTCCCAACTTCCTATTCTATGTTGTCCTTATTCTTGACTTTTATTTCTCCATTTTCTTCATCTACAAGGCCAAGGTTGTTCCTATTCTATGTTGCTTTCACAAAGATTGTTTTACCATTCTCATTCTGTCATCAATTAATTTGCCATTAGGTAGTTGATCATGTTTTCCAACATATTCAATGTTTTTTCACAAAGATTGTCTTTTTTCATTCTCATTCTGTCATCAATTAATTTGCCATTAGGTAGTTGATCATGTTCTCAACTTCCTATTCTATGTTGCTTTCATATTTGTCTTTTTACTACCATTCTCATTCTGTCATCCAATTAATACAAGGCCATTAGGTAGTTGATCATGTCTTCCATCCCATTCAATGTTGCTTTCTCCGATTGTCTTTTACTACCATTTCATTCTCACCAGCCAATATTTGATCATCCTTTTTCCTATTCTATGTTGCCTACCATTGTCTTTTTAATTCTCATTTGTCATCCTTACAAGGCCATTAGGTAGTTTCATGTTTCTACCATTCAATTTTGTTTCAACTCTTTTACTACCTTCCATTCTGTCATCAATTAATCAAGGCCAATATTTGTCTCCTTTCTTCTATGTTGCTTTACCAGTCTTTTTACTACCATTCTGTTTGTCTCCTTATTCTTCCTACCAGCAATATTTGTCTTTTTTAGTCTCATTCCATCAATATTTTCTCCACAACATCCTATTCTATTTTGCTTTCACAACGATTTGTCTTTATTCTCATTCTGTCATCAATTAATACAAAGGCCATTATAGTTTGTTTCTCCACAACTCCTATTCTATGTTCCTACCATTGTCTTTTTACAATCATTTGTCAATTAATACAATGCCATTTTCATGTTTCTCTTCCTATTCTAGCAAATTGTCTTTTTTACTACCATTCTCATTCTGTCATCAATTAATACAAGGCCATTAGGTAGTTGATCATGTTTTCCACAACATCTATTCTCCTTTAGATTGTCTTTTTACTACCATTCTCATTCTGTCATCAATTAATACAAGGCCATTTAGTTGATCATGTTTCTCCACAACATCCTAATGTTTTTCACAACTCTTTTACTACCATTCTCATTCTGTCATCAATTAATTTGTCATTAGGTAGTTGATCATGTTTCTCCACAACATCCTATTCTATGTTGCTTACAGTTGATTGTCTTTTCTACCATTCTCATTCTGTCCTAACTTTGCCATTAATCATGTTTTCTCACAACATCCTATTCTTTCACAACGATTGTCTTTTTTACCATTCTCATTCTGTCATGTTAATCATTAGGTAGGTTGAATACGTCATCCTACTATGTTGCTTTCACAAATTGTCTTTTTTGTCTCATTCTACTCTCCAAATTATTCCTATTTCCTTCCTTTCCTACCATTGCAATATTTGTCTACCATTCTCATTCTTCCTAACCAGGCCATTAGGTAGTTGAATGTTTCTCCACAACATCCTATTCTTCTCTTCCTTTCACAACGATTGTCTTTTTACTACCATTCTCATTCTGTCATCAATTAATACAAAGGCCATTAGGTAGTTGATCATGTTTCTCAACATCCTATTCTATGTTCTTTCACAACGAATTTTTACTACCATTCTCATTCTCTTTCATCAATTTTTACAAGGCCATTATAGTTGTTTACCTCTCATCATTTTCCTCCAGCAAATCATTTTCCCATTTATTCTATGTTCTTTACAACGATTGCAATTTTTGTCATTCTCATTCTGTCCTAATACAATGCCATTAGGTGTTTGATCATGTTTTCCACAACTTCCTATTCTATGTTGCTTTCACAATTGTCTTTTACTACCATTCTCATTCTGTCATCAATTAATACAAGGCCATTAGGTAGTTGATCTGTTTTCTCTTCAACATCCTATTCTATGTTTGTCTTTCCAACGATTGTCTTTTACTACCAATCATTCTGTCATCAATTTAAAAGGCCATTAGGTAGCAATCATTTTTCTCCACAACATCTATTCTCTTTCACAACGATTGTCTTTTTACTACCATTCTCATTCTGTCATCAATTAATACAAGGCCATTAGGTTTGATCATGTTTCTCCACAACTTCCTATTCTTGTTGCTTTCACAACGATTGTCTTTTTACTACCATTCTCATTCTGTTTTTACAAGGCCTTACTCTTCCCCAAATCCTTCCAGCAATTAGTTTCCTTTCTCATTTTTACCATTCTTCCTACAATGCCAATAGTTTTGTTTCTCTCCTTACTATTTTACCAGCAATGTTTTACTACCATTCTCATTCTGTCATCAATTAATAAGCCATTAGGTTTGATCCTGTTTTCCATCTTCCTATTCTAGCAATTGTCATTTCGTCATTCTCTCTGTCTTTCAATTAATACAAATACTATTCTATGTTGCTTTCAATGTTTCTTCTGTTCATTCTTCAATTAATACCAGCTGTTTTGTCCAATTCTATGTTTCACCCTATTGTCCACCATCATTTGTCATCAATTCTACAAGGCCATTAGGTAGTTGATCATGTTTCTCCACAACATCCTATTCTATGTTTTTCACAACGATTCTTTTTACTACCATTCTCATTCTTCATCAATTAATTTGCCATTAGGTAGTTGATATGTTTCTCTTCCTATTCCAGCAATATTTTTCTCTTTCTTCATCTACAAGCCAATTATCGTTTGTCATGTTTTATTCTTATTCTACCAGCAATATTTGTCTTTTCTCCATTTATTTTCCTCCAGCAATTACGTTTGATCATCCTGCCTCCTCTTCCTATTCCAGCAATGTTTGAATTCTTTGCCTCTTTAGTTCAATGTTTTTCTCAATATTTGCCTCTTTCCTTTCATTTTCAGTCGTTCTTTTTTAAGCAATATTTGAATACGTCTTCCCTCTATTCCCAATATTGTCTTTTTTTTTCTCTTCCAATCCCAGCAATATTTGTTTCTCCACAACATCCTTTCTCTCAATATTTGTCTTTTTTCCACCAATTACAGTTGTTTCGTTAGGTAGTCCTTGTCTTCCCCCTCCCAATTTGTTTTTCTCTTTTTACTCTTCTTTTTTAGCTCTAAGCAATATTTGCCTCTTTCCATCATTTCCTTCCATTCGTAGGTTGAATACGTTTGTCTCCTTTCAATCCTTTGTCTCGAAGCAATATTCATTCTGTCTCATTTTTCAGAAATTCGTTACGTAGGTTTCCTTACACTCTTCAACTCTTTGTATCAAGCAATATTTCTCTCTTTCCATCTCAGTACATTGTTTACGTCTCCTTAGACTCCCAATCCTTTTTGTCTCAATATTTGCCTCTTTCCATCAATTTTACAATGTTCGTTACGTTTGAATCGTCTTGCCCACACTTTCAATCGTTTTTTAGCTCTAAGCAATATTTGCCTCTTTCCATCATTTTCAGAAATTCCTTACGTAGGTTGAATGTTTGCCTCAACTCCCAATCCTTTTAGCTCAGCAATATTTGCCTCTTTCCATCTTTTTTCAGAAATTCGTTACTGAATACGTCTTGCATCATCTTCTCCTACTCCTTCAATTTTTTTTTACTCTTCTACCAGCAATATTTGTCTCTTTCCATCATTTTTTTCAGCAATGTTTGTTACGTAGGTTGAATACGTCTTGCCTACTCCCAATCATTTGTCGCTCAAAGCAATATTTTTTCCATCATTTTACAGAAATTTCTTCCTACCAGCAATATTTGTCTCCCAATCCTTTTTTCCTACCAGCAATATTTGCCTCTTTCCATCATTTTTCAGAAATTTGTAGGTTGAATACGTCTTGCCTCTACTCCCAAACTTTGTAGCTCGAAGCATTTTCTTTTTCCATCCATTTTGTTCGTTACGTAGGTTGAATAAGCTTGCCTTTATCTGATCTTTTCTCGAAGCAATATTTTTCCTTTCCACAATTACAGAGTTCGTAATAGAATTGTCTCCTCCAATCCTTTTTACTCTAAGAAATATTTCCTTCCATCATTTTAGAGATTTCGTCTCCCAACTTCCCAATCCTTTTTAGCTCTAAGCAATATTTGCCTCTTTCCATCATTTTTCAGAAATTCGTTACGTAGGTTGAATACGTCTTGCCTCTACTCCCAATCCTTTGTAGCTCTAAGCAATATTTGCCTCTTTCCATCATTTTTGTTTCGTTCGTAGGTTGAATACGTCTCTTCAATCCTTTTTACCTAAGCAATATTTGTCTTTTTTCTCTTCATTTTGTTCAATAATTACGTAGGTTGAATCTTCCTACCTCAATTGTTTGTCCTTCCTCTTCGTAATCCTTTTTAGCTCTAAGCAATATTTGCCTCTTTCCATCATTTTTCAGAAATTCGTTACGTAGGTTGAATACGTCTTGCCTACTACCAATCCTTTTTTGCAATATTTGCCTCTTTCCATCATTTTCAGATACCGTAGTTGAATATTTGCCTCGACTCCCCAATACTTTTCCTTATTTGCCTCTCAGAGTTCAATGTTTGTCTCCTTACAAATTTCTTCCTTTTTAGCTCTAAGCAATATTTGCCTTTCCATCATTTTTCAGAAATTCGTTCCGTAGATTGAATTTTACCTTCCTCACTCTAAGCAATAATTTGAATACGTCTTGCCTCTACTCCCAATACTTTGTAGCTCGAAGCAATATTTGCCTCTTTCCATCCAATTACAGATGTTCCTAGGTTAGAATATTTGTTCCAATACTTTTTAGCTCCTCCTCTTTCCATCATTTTTATCCTTTTTTAACTCCTAAGCAATATTTGTCTCTTTCCATCATTTTCAGAAATTCGTCGTAGGTTGAATACTTCCTGCCTCAAATTCCAATCCTTTTCAGCTCTAAGCAATTTTCTGTTGCCTCTCCATCATTAGCCAGCAGATATTCTTTACGTAAGTAGGTTGAATACGTCTACTCTCCCTAATCCCAATCCTTTTGCTCCTAAGCAAATTTGTCTCTTTCCATCCCAGATTTTTAGGTAGCTCTCCTCGTCTCCTACAACTCCCAATCCTTTGTAGCTCTAAGCAATATTTCTCTTTCCCATCCATTTACAATGTTCGTAAGTTGAATAGGTAGAATACTCTTCTCCCATCCAAATTTGTCTCTTTGCTCAATATTTTCTTTCCTAAGCAATATTTGTCTCCTCGAATCCCAATCTTTCCATCCATTCAGCAATATTTTAGGTTGAAATTCGTTCCGTAGCAATATTTGTCTTTCCTTTAGGTTTAATCTTCCTAAAGCAATATTTGTCTCTTTCTTTTTCCATCCATTTTTCAGATTACGTAGGTTGAATCGTTACGTAGGTTGAATACTATCCTTGCAGCCAGCAATATTTGTCTCTTTCCATCCTTTGTCTTCTCTAACCAGCCTTTGTTATTTGTCTTTCCATCCATTACCAGAAAATAGGTAGGTTGAATACCTCTTCCTGAAATTTCTATCCTTTTTAGCTCTAAGCAATATTTGTCTCTTTCCATCCATTTTTCAAAAAATTAGGTAGGTTGAATACCTCTCCTCCTGAAATTCCCTATCCTTTGCAGCTCTAAGCAATATTTGTCTCTTTCCATCCATTTATAAAAATTTCGTAGGTTGAATACGTCTCTCCTCAAATTCCTATCCTTTTGCAGCTCTAAGCAATATTTGTCTCTTTCCATCCATTTATAAAAATTAGGTAGGTTTGAATACGTCTTTGAAATAGCTCTCAATATTTGTCTCTCCATCCATTTTATAAAATTAGGTTTGATCCTTTTGAAATTCCTATCCTTTGCAGCTCTAAGCAATATTTGTCTCTTTCCATCCATTTATAAAAATTAGGTACAAATTAGGTTGGTTTACTATCCTTTCTCCAGCAATATTTTCTCTTTCCATCCATTTATAAAATTATTAGTCTGAATACTCTTCCTGAAATTCCTATCCTTTGCAATATTTGTCTCTTTCCATCCATTTATAAAATTAGGTAGGTTTGTCCCTCAGCTCTAAGCAATATTTGTCTCTTTCCATCCATTTATAAAATTAGGTAAATTCTCTCCTGAAATTCCTATCCTTTCTAAGCAATATTTGTTTCTTTCCATCCATTTATAAAAATTAGGTAGGTTGAATACCTCTCCTCCTCAAATATTTTCCTATCCTTTGCAGCTCTAAGCAATATTTGTCTCTTTCCATCCATTTATAAAAATTAGGTAGGTTGAATACCTCTCTCCTGAAATTCCTAATTCCTATCTTTATCCTTTGCAGCTCTAAGCAATATTTTTGTCTCTTTCTTTCCATCCATTTATAAAAATTAGGTAGGTTGAATACCTCTCTCCTGAAATTCCTATCCTTTGCAGCTCTAAGCAATATTTGTCTCTTTTCCATAAAATTAGGTTGAATACCTCTCCTGAAATTCCTATCCTTTGCAGCTCTAAGCAATATTTGTCTCTTTCCATCCATTTAAAAATTTGAATACCTCTCCTGAAATTCCTATCCTTTGCAGCTCTAAGCAATATTTGTCTCTTTCCATCCATTTATAAAAATTAGGTAGGTTGAATACCTCTCTCCTGAAATTCCTATCCTTTGCAGCTCTAAACAATATTTGTCTCTTTCCATCCATTTATAAAAAATATTTAGGTTGAATACCTCTCTCCTCAACTTCCTATCCTTTGCAGCTCTAAGCAATATTTGTCTCTTTCCATCCATTTATAAAAATTAGGTAGGTTGAATACCTCTCACCTGAAATTCCTATCCTTTGCAGCTCTAAGCAATATTTGTCTCTTTCCATCCATTTATAAAAATTAGGTAGGTTGAATACCTCTCTCCTGAAATTCCTATCCTTTGCAGCTCTAAGCAATATTTGTCTCTTTCCATCCATTTATAAAAATTAGGTAGGTTGAATACCTCTCTCTCCTGAAATTCCTATCCTTTGCAGCTCTAAGCAATATTTGTCTCTTTCCATCCATTTTAAAAATAGCTCTAAGCAATATTTGTCTTGAATCCATTTATAAAAATTAGGTAGGTTGAATACCTCTCCTGAAATTTCCTATCCTTTCCAGCTCTAAGCAATATTTGTTTCTTTCCATCCATTTATAAAAATTAGGTAGGTTGAATACCTCTCTACTGAAATTCCTATCCTTTGCAGCTCTAAGCAATATTTGTTTCTTTCCATCCATTTATAAAAAATTAGGTAGGTTGAATACCTCACTCCTGAAATTCCTATCCTTTGCAGCTCTAAACAATATTTGTTTCTTTCCATCCATTTATAAAAATTAGGTAGGTTGAATGGTTGAATACCTCACTCCTAAACAAAATTTTTTATCCTTTGCTCTCTAAGCAATATTTGTTTCTTTGTTTCTTTCCATCCATTTATAAAAATTAGGTAGGTTGAATACCTCTCCTGAAATTCCTATCCTTTGCAGCTCTAAGCAATATTTGTTTCTTTCCATCCATTTATAAAAATTAGGTAGGTTGAATACCTCTCTCTGAAAATATTTATCCTTTTGAATACCTCTCTAAGCAATATTTGTTCCAATTTGTTTCTTTCCATCCATTTATAAAAAATTAGGTAGGTTGAATACCTCTCTCCTGAAATTCCTATCCTTTGCAGCTCTAAGCAATATTTGTTTCTTTCCATCCATTTATAAAAATTAGGTAGGTTGAATACCTCTCCTGAAATTCCTATCCAGATCAATATTTGTCTCTTTCCATCCTTAAAAATTAGGTAGGTTGAATACCCTCTCCTGAAATTCCTATCCTCTGCAGCTCAATATTTGTTTCTTTCCATCCATTTATAAAAATTAGGTAGGTTGAATACCTCTCTCCTGAAATTCCTATCCTTTGCAGCTCTAAGCAATATTTGTTTCTTTCCATCCATTTATAAAAATTAGGTAGGTTGAATACCTCACTACTGAAATTCCTATCCTTTGCAGCTCTAAACAATATTTGTTTCTTTCCATCCATTTATAAAAATTAGGTAGGTTGAATACCTCTCTCCTGAAATTCCTATCCTTTGCAGCTCTAAGCAATATTTGTCTCTTTCCATCCATTTATAAAAATTAGGTAGGTTGAATACCTCTCTCCTGAAATTCCTATCCTTTGCAGCTCTAAGCAATATTTGTTTCTTTCCATCCATTTATAAAAATTAGGTAGGTTGAATACCTCACTACTGAAATTCCTATCCTTTGCAGCTCTAAACAATATTTGTTTCTTTCCATCCATTTATAAAAATTAGGTAGGTTGAATACCTCACTACTGAATTTCCTATCCTTTGCAGCTCTAAGCAATATTTGTTTCTTTCCATCCATTTATAAAAATTAGGTAGGTTGAATACCTCTCTCCTGAAATTCCTATCCTTTGCAGCTCTAAGCAATATTTGTTTCTTTCCATCCATTTATAAAAATTAGGTAGGTTGAATACCTCTCTCCTGAAATTCCTATCCATTGCAGCTCTAAGCAATATTTGTCTCTTTCCATCCATTTATAAAAATTAGGTAGGTTGAATACCTCTCTCCTCAACTTCCTATCCTTTGCAGCTCTAAACAATATTAGTCTCTTTCCATCCATTTATAAAAATTAGGTAGGTTGAATACCTCACTCCTGAAATTCCTATCCTTTGTAGATCTAAGCAATATTTGTCTCTTTCCATCCATTTATAAAAATTAGGTAGGTTGAATACCTCTCTCCTGAAATTCCTATCCTTTGCAGCTCTAAGCAATATTTGTTTCTTTCCATCCATTTATAAAAATTAGGTAGGTTGAATACCTCTCTCCTGAAATTCCTATCCTTTGCAGCTCTAAGCAATATTTGTCTCTTTCCATCCATTTATAAAAATTAGGTAGGTTGAATACCTCACTACTGAAATTCCTATCCTTTGCAGCTCTAAACAATATTTGTCTCTTCCTATCCATTTATAAAAATTAGGTAGGTTGAATACCTCACTCCTGAAATTCCTATCCTTTGTAGATCTAAGCAATATTTGTCTCTTCCCATCCATTTATAAAAATTAGGTAGGTTGAATACCTCTCTCTTGAAATTCCTATCCTTTGCAGCTCTAAGCAATATTTGTTTCTTTCCATCCATTTATAAAAATTAGGTAGGTTGAATACCTCTCTCCTGAAATTCCTATCCTTTGTAGATCTAAGCAATATTTGTCTCTTTTCATCCAGTTACAGAAGTTCACTAGGTCGGTTGAATACGTCCCTCCTCAACTTCCTATCCTTTGCAGCTCTAAGCAATATTTGTCTCTTTACTATCTGTTCCATTCCCCGTTATGACATCCATTTATACAATCAAATAGATTACTTGTTGATTCCTTCTGTAACTCTTGCTTTCATTATGTCCATTTAGTGTTGAATTTTCCAAGCCTTCTTTACTTATTATGTGTCCTAGTATAACCGCCTTTTTTATCTATTTTTCCCCCAAAAATCACTTTATTTACATGTTCGGACAATGCTATTCTCAGCATCCTTCTGTCGAATCAGATTTCTGTTACCTCAAGTATACAGACATATAAGAGGAATAATATTAAATAGCAGTTGAGCACGCTTTCTCATTGTTTCCAACGGAATGTTCCTGTTTCTTAATACTTTGTTTAGTTTTTGTTAGACATCTTTCGTTATTCCAAAGTATCTTCGGATTTCTGTGTCACATTTTTCATCGTTTGTTATAACACTTTTCAAATAGTTTTATTACTCTACTTGGCTTGATTTTGACACCCCCATACTTACAAAGCTGTTCCTATATTTCTTTGCTTCTATCGAAATTTTCCTCTTTCTTAATACTTTGTTTAACTTTCAGAAGGCAACTTTCGTTATTTAAAATATCTTCTGATTTCTATGTCACATTTTTCATTGTTTGTTATAACACTTTTCAAATAGTTTAATTTCTCCACTTGCTTGCGAATGTCCACCCACGACCCTTATTACAAATCAGTTCATTTTTTTGTTTTCAACGGAATTTTCTTCTTTCTTAATACTAGAGGAGAAGCTGAGTGGAACTTCCTCCTTACCAACGCAATACAAAGAGAACGAAGGAGATTTGACGCTAGTACGACCGGTCCTAGCTGTGAAAGTGGAATGAATAAACGTAGAGTCTTCTTGTAAAAACTACTATATAGTGATTTTCTAAGCCCGGCTCAGATGTGACACCAGGCCGAAAGTATGGAGTCCCCAGTGAGGATCGAACTCAGTACTTAGTCGTAATTGATCTAGCAAGACATGCTTTTTTTACTACACCACCCAAATCTGCTATATATGTATTACTATTAATATTCACCCCCATCGTAACCAAGGAAGTGCATTATTTGAAGTAAATAATGTAATACTAAATTCTAAAAATTAGTATTTCAATTGAATTATTGTATTTTTTCTTCAGTAAAAAATAATGTAAATTGCAAAGTTTCAGATGTTGCCAAAGAAAGAAATTTGTTATAAATTATTTGAATAGTGCTAGAGTGCGAACGCGTCATCTACAGAATAATTTATATCGATTAAGAAACTCACTCCTGAATAACATGCCGATAGTGTGGTTTGTAATATTTATTTATCCATCTACGGATTTCTTAAGACTTAACTTAATTTTTCTCTTGTTGACCGATATATTGTCTTTGTTATTTTTTCAAAAGGAACGTATCACCGCTGACACCGTTACTTTGTTGATCAAGTTTGGCCTGAGTACTATGAATGATGTACGTTCAAATTCAATTATTTTAACTCGATTCTTTTCTTTACTCTTTCAATAGAAATATAGTTTTTAATTTTACTTTAATATTTCCTAAAAATCAAAAAAATAAAATTTCTCTAATTAATTTAGAATATCGGCTGTTTCAATGTAAAACATGACATTGTTTAAAAATGATTTTTTTTTTTTTTTTTTACAAATACCGGCATTTACATTTTTTTTATACTAAAACAAATTATTTGCAAATATCTTCAATAAATTTGTATCTCTTCGTGTTTGAATCTGCTTCAATGTTCCATATAGTTTTATTTAAACACAATTGATGACAATGATTCATAAATAAATTTAACAATGTCCCTTTCTTAGTTATGTAAAGTAAGAAGGGGATGAAAAAAGAACCACTTTGTTTTGTTGTTCTGTAGATTTGTAATTAAATTAAATTATGACCATATCCATTTTTATTTATAAACTTCCAAGTTTCTTATTTTAAAACGTGTATCAAATTTCAAAGTCAAAATAACTTCGGGTTTTTTTTCTTTTGTTATTGTTTTCTTTTGTGTTTTTTGTAGTGTGCTTGTCTCATTTCGTTATCACTATCAAATCCATTGTGTCACAATAATTAACAATATCCCTTTATTTTGTATCAGTTTTTATTTTATATTTTGTTTCTTTCTTATTTTGATTATTGGTGTTTATTTAGTTTTGACTTATATCTTCATTTATTTGAACTTTTTAAAAATTAAACAAAATCTTTCACAAAATGTTAAATAATTCAAATTTTTAACTTATCTGATTTCTATTCTTATTATTCTTTCTTTACTCCTCTTAAACTTTAACATTTTAATGCCAAAAACGGTTTCAAAATTTGATTTCAACACTAAAAATGCTATACTAAAAAAAACACATTTAAACTAAAAACAAAAGTTTAGAGATCCAATCAACTGAAAATTGACCTTTTGGAAATTTTACCGTCAGTCTAATAATCGTCAAATGTGTTATTGATTTCTCCTCACCTACCCAGTCATAATTTGTTTAAAAAAAGTAGTGGGGGGACTTTTTGATTAATCATGGTCACTGGTCATGTTCCCCATATTTATTCTTTGTTTTTTTACCTGAACCAACCAAAATTCGCCTATTTTAACAAAACAAATTATTACCCCCGCCCCAATGAATAAAATCCCAACGGTTCCGATCCTTTTTCTATAACCAAAATATTCTTAACTTTATCATCGCTATATTCGGTGGTGCATGTGCGTAACTTTTTAAGAAGATTTTAAAAGTGAAAATTTGAAAAAGAAGGATTACTAAAAACACTAAAACTAAAACAGTTAAAAAAAAAAACCACTAGTGACCCTGAAAGTGAAATCAATGCATACTTTCCATTCTGTGGATAAAAGGACAAAAAAAATTACTTTTGAAAAGTTAACCTCTTCATTTGTTTTAAGAACTTACCAATATCGTGAGTAGAGTAATAATTTATTATTGTATAATTATCTGCACGCACGGAGCAGTGTTTGTTTTGTTTTTTGTGTTCGTTCTTTTTGTTTGTTTATTTCTTCTTTTTTATGTTTTTGTATCTTTAATAAAGTTTCATTTATTTATTTAACACAGACCTATGACCAGTAAACTTGTTCACTAATGAAATAATGTACTTTTTAACTTACACAATTTAATTTCGTTTCTATTCATTTATATTTCTTTTTCATTGATAGAAAACTTGAAGAATTTTTTTTTTTTTGTCACTTCTCTTGGTTATCCTTATGATTTTTCATTCAACATTTGATTTACAAGTTGTTGTCTTTGTTTTGTTTTGTTTTTGGTTGTCCATATTTTTTTAGTTAAAAAATTAAAATTACTTTGACCTAAGAAAAAATAAATTCACCATAAAAGAGGATTTTGACTTTTAAAATAAAGTTCAAGACTGTCTAAATTTGTCTTTTTTTCCACAAAATAAACCAAGAAAAAACTACAATACATTGAATGAACTTTACGTTTTTCGTGATTCTCTATTTTAAATGTACTAATATTTATTGTTATAAATTTTAGGTAAACTATGGCAACACTGCATGATTTGGTTTATTGCCACAGAGAGGAGTTTAATAAAAATGTGGCTGTGACCTATGACGATGGTGAAGGAAAAAAGCATGTAATTACTTATAGTGAACTCTATCAAGTTTCAAGAAAGGTAATAAATGACGTCCTACTGTTTGATTAAAAAAATTGTTGAGTAAAAATGCCTCTGTGATGATATTTCAGTTTATCAAATATTAGTTTTTAAATTGATCTGATCAATATTTTCACCCGGTTAATTTCATTTTTATGAATTTGCAAAAAACTAGTTAAAAAAGAAAAAAACAAACTTGATTAATTCAGCAGTTGAGGAACAGAATACAAAACTCATCAAGCTGTATAATTCAGGTGACTGGAAAATTGTGCCGTAACTTTGGTTTGAGAGAAGAAAGAGTCAAAAAGAAATTTTCAGTCTATTTTCAATGTTGCTTCCGTTCATTCTGTTGGTACATGCGTTACGCCTTGCTATTATTACCTAGTAATTGACCATTCTGTTTTAGTTGCGAGGAAAGACGGAAGAAAAAGATATATCATGGGTGCTGATTGTTTTTTTAGTCAGAAAAAGAAAGCATGTATCATCAGTATAAGAATGAATGAATGAATGGAAGGCGATAACGCTCTCATGCGTTTAAATGAAATGGCTGCTTCAGTGAAACGGAAAATTCTTGTAATTAATTAACTTGAGAATTTATAATTCATCAGAAAAGAAGTGAAATTGGAAAACTGTAGTGTAACCCGAACCGTGATATTTTCACGGGTACTGCGAGTTAATGATTCCATTACTTGCTATAAAAAAAGCTGATTCTTTTCTTTCTCTCTCTCTTTCTTTCTTCTTTCTTTTTTTCTTTCTTTCTCTCTCTCTCACACACACACTTATGTCTGTGCTGTGTGTCATTGACTTTGACTTTTGTTACACACACAATCACACATACATACACAATTTGACTGAGTTTGAAATAAGACATTGGAATCTCTTCTTTCGGTTCAGAAAAAAAAATATCAAAGTTTTTAAGTCCTAAAAAACTCAGACAATTATTAGTTTTTATTGAAATTTCAAAAAATTATTTAATAAATAGAATTGTTTTTAATTTTTTTTTTTTTTTTTTTTGTAATTTGTAGAAATATTTTTTAAGGTAGATTTGTAATTTGTAGAAATATTTTTTAATATGTAGAAATATTTTTTCATTGAATTATAAAATATACATGTGGACACGGAAACTTACATACACGCACAATTTGAATGAAATTTAGACTACTGTTGACGCGTCAGCTAATTTCCCTTTCACTTTGGTGGTGGATATCACCAGAAAATGCTTGCGCACTTAAAAAAAAAATGTTACCCTAATTTTTTTTTATTTTAAAAATACCAAGGAATTATCCGACTTAAATAAAAGTTTTATTACTTATTCTAATGAATGATTTAGGCTTTCCAAAAGCTAAACAAAGTATTAAGAGGAAAATTCCGTTAGAAACAAAAAATATATGGACTGCTTTGTAATTATGTCAAAATCAAGCAAATGCAGAAATTTAACTATTTGTCAAGTGTTAAAACAAACGATGGAAAATGTAACACACAGAAATCCGAAGATACTTTGAATAACTAAAGATGTCTTCAAAAAAAAAAAGTATTAGGAAAGGAAAATTTCGATAGAAATAAAAATATATGGACTGCTTTGTAATTATGAGGGTGTCAAGTACATGTTTTGTTTTTTTTGTTTTTTGTTTTTTTTAATTTTGTGGAAATATTTTGTTTTAGAGATCAGTTTCACTCACCAATTTCGTTAGTACTTTTAAATTTGGGTGGGGGTGCCTATATAATATTCCCAAGAGGATAGAATCCAGGTAGAACTCAATGTCCAGGACAGAGTAAGAATATAGTAACGTTTAAAAACATCTCTAAAGATATTATATTTCAATTTTAAAAAAAAATGTTCTATTCACTAGTGAACATGCTGAAAATTCTTCCCAAACCTTTACCAAAAATAATTTAAACACACAAAAAAAAAATTGTTATGTCTTGTTAAAAGTTACTTGCATATTGATAAAAAAAAAAAACTTATTTTGATTTTGACACGGAAAATTCAATATTCAGTGTTTATTTTTAAAAACTCATTTCTAATTTTTCAGTGCTATTCTGAAATTCATCAAGTTGCTGTTCACAAGAGAATTTTTAGACAGGTTTCTTTAAAGAATCGAAAAATATAATGTTATTCTTCGAGTGTGAACATTTTTTTTTTTTTAGATTTTGTTTTTTTGAATTTTGCAACTGTTAGATTATTTTTTTGTACGGAAGTTCAAAAAGGGAATAATTTAATAATTCTATGACTGTAATCAGTTAACAACAATATAAATTAGGTACCGCCACGGACTTCCTAAAATACGGAAAACGCATTTTAAATACCGTATTTGACGGCACATAAGGCGCACTTTTTTCTTTTTCTTTTTTATTTTTATTTAATTTTTTTTTTTTTTTTACTAAAAATATCTTTTAAAATTCTCCTCCGGTTTATACGCCATATGTAGGCTTACTAATTTTACTAATTACTAATTTTTTCTTGATTTGCTCTGCTGAAATTGGGGTGCGTCAAATACGGTAATTTAAAATAAAAATGACTTCGTTGAAGTTTGAACTTAGTTTTTTTACTTAACGCTAAAAAACAGAATTTAAATGTTTTACAAATTTAAAAATCTCTTAAAAACCCAATATTTTTCCTGGAGATGTATATTGAAGTCACTTAGTAAATCTAAGGATTAATTAACTGCTCTTTGTAAACGTAATGCTTACTTTTTGTTTATTTTTTTTAAAAAAATATAAATAAAATAAGGTGTATTTACGCACTGTAGCCTGTCAGGTCAGAGGTCAATAACTAAATATCTCTCTTTCCTTAGCTTAAAAAGTGCGCAAAAAAATAAAACCAGCAGTGCAATATCAAGAAATTAGTATTTATGTTTAGAAATAAATTATTTTATAACCTATGTGATTTTATAAAACTTAGTATTAAATTTAATCACTAATTTTATTTTTTTTATTCTTTGCTTTAAAGAAATTAATTAAAAATTAGTGAAATAATAGTTTTGATTTTAATCCATTGTTTTTATTTTTTATTATTTCCTTATCTATTTGATGTCATAAAATATTTAATTGCACCGAAATGTATTCTTTAATAATTTTGAATTACTTACTGCCACGAACTTTCTAAAAAAAATCCGAAAAATTGATTTTAAAATACCTTCTTTGAAATTTAAAATTTCCTTTCTCACTAAAAGATAACTGCCTAACTAAAAGCGAATACGAATTAAAAGTAAAATTAATTTCAGTGTATAAATAAAGGTTTTAGGCATTTTTAAAGCATCGGTATGATTTTCGTCTCTCCTCGTATCGCCGTTATAGACGAAAAAAACTATAAACAACAAATTTAAAAATCTCTTTAAAATTCAATATTTGCCCTAAAAAAGTCTATTAGTAAATTCAAAGATTAATTAACTGGATTTTCTAGAAGTAATGCTTGCCTTTTAATGGAAATAGAATGAAAATAACGTTTTATTTACGTGTGGTAGCTTGTGAGGTCAAAGGAATTGTAAAAATTGTGTTAATTCCTCCCGTCTTAAAAAGCGCGCGAAAAAGTAAAAAAAATAAAAGTAAAACCTAAAGAAATGTGGAAGACCAGCAGTGAGAGTAATCAAAATTTTTTCATTTATGTTTAAAAAATAAATTTTCTCTAAAACTAAAGAAAGAATATTTCTTCTATTGTATGTGCTTTTATTAATTATTTAAACTTAGTAGTATAATGAATAAACTTGAAGGAGTTCAAGGTGCTACCAAAACAAAAATATAGCAATATATATAAATCGTGATTTACGTTCGTTTAAAAAGTGAAAAGAAAAGCTTTTGTTTTCAGAATTTTTTTTTAGAAAAATTACAGTATTTTATTTATGTGAATTAAATAGTTTTGTTGTAATTCAGAAAATTTTCTTGATGGAAATGGGAATAAATTATGTAGGAAAAACAAGGTAAATATTTGTTTTTAAAATTAAAAACTTAAAAGAACAACTTAGTTTAATTAATTACTGAAGTAAGTTAGTTCTTCTTGTATGCAAGAATCTATAAATAAATGCAGGAAAACAGACATGTGGAAAAAAACAAGCATTCGTAATGATGGATCAGAAAACAGTGCTTTCATAATACAAGAACTGACTAAACGGGAAATATGAAATTATTAGATTATCGTAATAGTACTCTTCTGATATTGAATAGTATTATGACTAATGGATATATCCTAATAATTTCCTTTTTGTACATCCATACCAAAAATAATCTAACAGTTGCTAAAAGGACAAAATAAAATTATTTAAAAAAGGTTCACACTCAAAAATAACATTAAACTTTACTTTTTTTTAATCTTGAAACATATCTTTACTCATGTGATGAACTGCAACAGGATGAATTTCAAAATCACACTGAAATATTACAAGTACTTTTTTGAATATATAAAATTTTTAAATGTAGATTATTTTATTAAATTATGCAAGCACCAACTATGAAAAACATTATTTTTGATAAGATGTGAGCCAAATTTTCTGTATTTTCACACTTGATATTGTATAATTTTTTTACTGAATTAATATTTTCAGGGATTTTTCTTTATGTAACTGTAAAAAAAAATTAGAGGTACATCCCCTACCAAATTAAAGTACACAGACAGTTATGTGCCATGCATGATACACACTTAGGCAATCATACATGACTGACGAGGCAAATTTTTTCTGCAGTAGGTTGCCATTTCTTTCTGCAATAGACCAGTTGCCATCCAAGGCTATTTATCCATAGCTTGGGGGTAAAGAAGAGGTATTAGCACATAAGTGAATGTGAGGGATTGGAATGCGAACTCGGTTCACTGATTCCTCAATCCAAGATGCTATCCATTACTCAACCATAAAGGAGGTGGAGTGAAACATCCCCCGACCAAATATTTCCACAAAATTTTTTAATAAAATAATATATTCAGTAAAATGTGTATTCATTAATGAATAATAAGTAATGAAAATTTCATTTGAATTGGATAATTCCGAATTTTGGCAAATATATTAAAACAGAGGTTAGCAATTTTTGTTTTTATTCTGGTGGTACCTTTTCTTTTTTCTTTTTTTTATTTATCCCATGCTAGGCAATAATGCTTCGGAGACATAAGTGTGTGTGGGGGGGGGTATTAGGAATGAAAAAGAATCTAAAATATTTTACTTATACGGAATCTGGAAACCCAATCCTGAACAGGAGACAAGGGATAAACTGCAACTCCTGTTCAAAAAATCAGTCTTTTGAACAGGAGTCTTTTCAAAGGGAAAGGTAATCAAAGGTGATAATTCAAAATTATCCCATTTTTTTTTTTAGCATCTCTACCAAAAATATAACAATTATTAAAATGAAAAAAAATTAAAATTCTTTTTAAAAAGTTTCACATTGGAAAATGACCTTAAACTTAAAAAAAAAAAAAAATCCTTCTTAAAAACAGGAACAGGATGAATTCCAAAATCGCACTGAAAAATTATAAGTAATTAAAGAAAAGAAATAATTGTGGAGTGTTTGTTTTTTTGTGTCTGAAAGAAAATAAAGTTTTGTTTTATTTTATTTTATTGTTTTTTATTTTATTTTTTTTTTTTTATAAATTATGCAAACATCAACTATCAGAACAATTTATTTTTTTGGAGTTTATTGAATTATTTATTATTTTAAGGCATGAGATGGATTTTCCCTATGTTCACACTTGATATTGCATGAATCTTTTACTGAAATAACATCTGCAGGTATTTTTCTTTCTGTAAAATGTAAAAATATTCCATGAACAGTTAACTCCCCCCCCAAAGTAAACATGATTGCAAGGAATAAAACTGACCCCCCCCCCCACAAAAAAAATATTTCCACTAAGTTTTCTAATAAAATCAGTATTTAATAATTAATGAATAAGTTAAGTATTTTTAAAATTTCGTTTGAATTGAATAATTTCCTGGTTCTTGGCAAATATTTTAAAACAGGAGGTAGTGACTTTTTTTCTTTTCCTTTTTTTTTTATTTGCTTTCATTTTGGAAAAAAACTTCATTCATTTGCTGGTGCCTAATATGAATAGAATTGAAAAAATTTTCTTTCCCTCTCTCTCTCTTTCTCTTTCTTTCTAATTAAAAAAACTTATTGGATGCAATTAAATATTTTATGACATCAAGCAAATAAAATAAAACCCCAATGAAAAAATCAAGTGTTATTTAACTAGTTTTTAATAAATTTCTTTTTTAAATTCAATGTAGCATAAAAAATTAAATTAAGTTTTATAAATGCATATAGTATTCAAAAATGACTATTAATCTGTTGGTTACATAAGTTTAAGGATATTTTTTTTAAACATACCAATTTCTGGACTGTGTTAATTCGGTCCCTCTGTATTCTATTTAAATTTTACAGGTGTTTTTTCAAAGTCAGATTGACAATGTTTTTTTTTTGTTAACCTTTGACATTGATGACTGCTCACAGGCTACTATAAGTAAATAAATGTTAGTCACTGTTTTAACAAAAAGTAAGCATTACTTTTCTAGCTATGTTCCAAATAAAACTAACATTTGCTTCATGAAGACATTTTAATTAGATTATTTAAATGCATTAAGCTTTTTTTTAATAAGTCCATCATGGACCTACTGTTTTTAGCTAGCACACACTTCCTTGGGTAACATAAGAAGAGTGTCACTTTAAAATTATTTTTTTATGACTACTGTATGTAAACTTAATATATATTCTAATAAAAGTCACATTTTAGATAGGTACTACCAAAACCAAAATCATGTGCATTTTTGACAGACGAAAAAAATCAATATCCACAAAGGTTTTTAAAATCTACAAAAAAAAACAGGTAAGATAAAATTAATTGAAACTTTCAGCAATTATTCATTAATGAAAGAATTCTATATTGGATTTTAAAAAATTTTGTTGAGTATTTTTTTTATATCAATTATGCACTTTTCTCAACTCGTGCCTAACCTGTGCTAGAAAATTAAGGTCCTTTTTTAGATGTTCCTAATTTTTACAATGATGTTCACTCTGTACAAAACCCAGGAGCCACTCAAGGTAGAGGTTTACAGAGTAAAAGGCACAGTTCATGTAGATATGTAAGGAAGATAACAGTTGAACTTGACCTTAGACATGAACAGATTAGTAGTTATCAGGAAAGCATCCTCCTGGGAGTCAGTTTCCTAAAGCAACAGTTCATGAGAAGTTACCTACATCACTACAATTTGTGTGACATAGCGGGTCTTAACTATGAAGTTTAGAACTGGTGGAACTAAGGAATGTAGTTCATCTGAACACTTTTCATGGAAATAGCAAGAGAATAGCAAGAGGCTTACGATGTTTCATCTGTAGAAAGGGGTTGTAGGATGGGAGATAATTCACCACCCACAAGGACATGGAGACACTTTTGAACTCTATCTAGACTGGAAATTGAAGACTGGGCAGCTCCTGCTTATATATGACTGCAGTAATCCAATTTGGGCCTGATGTGGCTTTTGTAAAGGTAGAGGATCGTAGGAGGAGTCAGGTATTTACTGGAGTGGTACAGGTAGCTGACTGTTGATTAGAAGAAAAAAATTAATATTGACCATGAGCACATGAAAATACACTTTTCTCAAAAGAATGTATATTTAAAAAAAATCTACCTAGACAAGCTTTTATTCAAGGCTAAAATTTTTAAAATAGTAAAAGTAAAATTTTTATAATTTTTTTGTGAAAAAGTGATATATTTTTGTAGTATGATTTTAAAACTGTTCCAGATCTTTCTCTTTGCTGAGAAACTTAATATAAAATAGATGTTTGAAAAAATGAAAAGTTTAATGTCATTTTCAAGTGTGAACATTTTTTAAAAAGAATTTTTTTTTCATTTTACTAATGTTTGATTCTTTAGTTCTACGGAAGATCAGAAATGAAAATCAAATTCTGAAGAGTAACAATCCAAGAGTGAATGAAGATGTGTGTAGGAGGAATAGCCCTTTTTTGCCACCCCAAATTACTAAAAAATTTTGACTAATCTATTCATGCTGATAATATTTCCAGGTTAATACAGTTTTAGTTGTCATAATGCTAGAAATACAGTAAAGTACAGTAAAAATCACTTAGATACCATAGAATAAATTAAGGGTTTATAAGTGGTCTGAAAAATATTTCCACAGATTTTAATAGAATAAAGTTTTCAATACAAAATTAATTAATTAGTGTTGAACTTTTAATTAAATTGGATAATTCCTTGAATTTTGGTAATTTTTTTTTTAATCTTAGTAAAAAACTTAATATCAACCATGCACATACTGAAAATATAGTCTGAAATTTTAAAAGAATTCAAGAAAATTATTTTTTATGACCCATTTCTGACACTCAGTTTCAATAAAATATATTTTGTTTTACGGAAGAAAAAATTCTAGTATATATTTGTTTGAGAAAAAAAATAACATTTTTACAGTACAATTTAAACAGTTTTATGACATTAGTAGCAAAAAGAAAAAGAAAAAAAAAAATAAACACTCACCTGAAAATGAAAAACTTAAAAAATGTAATAAATGCAATGGCCACGAGGGGGCTAAAGATGTCATTTATTAACTTTTAATCCGCTGTTATGCCAGTGTCTATGCCTGCAATAAAAAGTGGGATGGATGAATTTATGATAAAAATTTTTTTTTTTTTAAATTCCAAGTTTTCAATTTACAGCATGAATAATTGTAAAGTGGACCCTTACTTTGTGTCCATAGCTAAATTGAATCTTTTATAACTTCCCCACCACTACCACTGCTTTTGTGATATTTAATTTAAATATGATCATAAAGTTCATCAGGGTAATTATTCAACGAATTGATTAATAGATCTCCCACAAAAACATGTCCTAGGTATGATGATAAACTACATCTGTATCCTGGGTAAGACAATAAACTACATCCAACAGCAAGCCTCTGATCAGGAAGTTTTGAGAAGCATGGAACCACCTCTTAGTTGCTTGTGTTCCCAGATCCACCCTGACCTAGAGTAGTAGCACCTGTTCGGGTTCCAGCTATGGGCAAATAGTTGATCCCCAAACTGGGTCAAAACACTATGAAAATGTAAAAATAGGTTTTAATACCAGTAACACATTTTTGCAAAAGCTTATTACCAGCAATGAATTTTTGAAGAAAAAAATTATTGCCAGCAGTACATTTTTGAAAAAATATTATCATACTTATTATAAAACCCAGGTTGTGTGTGTCTGTACGTTTATATATTGGATCAGATTTCCTACATTTTTCAACCGATTTCAACAAAACTTCACAGGACTATGTAAAATTACCTTGCGGTGGTTCTGACAGCACCAAAAATTGGAAAAACAATTGTTTTTGCATGAAATCAATTTGAAAACACAATTAAGAGGCAAATGAAAGGGGGACAACTCATATCGAGTTATACTTATTATAAAACCCAAGTTTTTGTGTGTGTGTGTGTGTTCATTTTATATATGGGATCAGATTTCCTACATTTTCAACCGATTTCAACAAAACTTCTTTTTTTTTTTTTTTGGCAGGTAGTGTTTCTTATTGTCTTACACTTTTCTTATTTTTACATTCAGAATGCTTTAAAAATTCCATTTACAAGACAATTGTTTATAATAAAATTCTATTCAATCGGTAGACTCATAACGATTGAAAACAATGCTTTTGTTTGAGTTTTGGTTTGACCAATTCGTAAAAAAAAACAAAAAAAAAACTAATTAAGACATGTGTGTCCGTCAACCTTAAACAATAATCTTTGTCAATTTTATTTTTCAGTCTTTATGATGGTCGATACTTGATCTATCTCTTACTGTTACATCCCCAGGCGATGCTGGGATCTACTGCGAGTCAGCAATAAAAAATCTTGTCAGTATTAACCTATTGAGGTTGATATACCTTAAAACGAATCAAACCAAATTTCCACAAAAACTATGTTCAAATCCCAGAGCTTCAGCTTCTTTGTCATCTTATATATGTTATGTCCCTTTAGAGGACGGACAATAACAGCTCTCCACAACTTCCTATCCTTTGTAGCTTTTAGTAAATTTTGTCTTTTTGCTATCTCTCCTAAACCCTGTTCTTCCAACCATTTACACATGCTTGTCATGTAGGTTATACCCTCTGTCTCTCTTGCATTTAATATGTCCTGTTGAGTGTCAGATTTTCCAAGCCCTCTTTCCTCATTATGTACCCTGGGTTTTTTAAGATTTAAATTAATAAACTTTATTTACATTTATGGAAAAAAAAAATTCTTTCACTTTATTTAAAGGTGACAAATATTTTACAAAGCTGTAATGCAGAAAATGAAATTGTTGGGGTCTGTGTTCAAATGACAGAAGACATTCCAGCTATTTTACTTGGGTAAGACAATTTTTATTTATGTTCTTATATATATATGAATGATCATATTGATTGATTTGTATTTTTATGGTTTATCAACCTTTTACAGGTTATTTAAAGCCAGAAAATATTTTTAAATTGTAAATTTTTTTTTTAAGCTTAATAATCATTTACTGATACAAATGCTAATTATTAACCCATAGCTGAGGGGAGAAGTGATGGATTTATATCTTTCCCAAGGATGTTTGAAATAAAGTAAATGTTAATGAACCCAAATAGAATTGAAACTCAGCTCTCTGATTTCCAATTCTGAGCAATTATCTATTACACCACCCTCACATCCAAGCTTATAGCACCTGGTACTCCCAAACAGTCACCAATTTAGATATCCACCAGGCTCAATGTTGCTTAACTTTACTCGTTAACCTATTTGTTTACTTCTCTATTATTGTTTTTATTATTATTATTGCTATTTGAACGGATAATTATAAGGAAACTATTGTTTTGCATTTATTGCAAATCAGTCAACATTAATTTTAGTACATTTTACAAGAACAAAAAAATAATTACCATGAGGCTCTAAAGTTTAAACTGCACAAGTTTTCCACAAAAATATCTAAGACTAGCAGCATGGCCCGGTGTTGCCCGTACTTGATTCAAAAATCGTACGACTCATACAGCAATCGCTATCACTTGACTTATATATTGATATTTTTGCCCTTCCTTGCCTTCAAAGGAGTGCCCTTTGCCATGCTGATGTTGCTACATGCCTTACTTCTTGCCTATCTCACACTATGAATTTTTTCTAAGCTCTATACTAAACATTAAATCTGTTACAAAAAAAGAACTAAACAAAATGAACACAAAACGATTAGCTTTAATAAAGGACTCATAACTGGAAAAACCGAATGAAAAGAGAATGTTAACAACAAATACTTTTTCACGCCCAACCCAGTTCTGCGGAATCAGAATCAACATTGAGTTTAAGCAAGCGAATGAGCCAATTGGAGTAAAGTGCCATGCAGATTTAAATTTTTCCCACTTGTGATGAATGCAGCTATCGATTTTTTTTGCATGCTAGCATGCTAGTTAACATTCGTGTCAGTCAGCTGTTGGCTCACACACTGGCCAATAGAATCTTCCTGCCTATTTCGTGGCAGCCAGCTATAGGCTCTTTTCTAGCCAGTACAAAATGGCCGCAAACTACATGAAAACTGCCATAGAAGCATGAAAAAAATCGATTATTTCCACTATATTGGGAGTTGGGAAATGCAAAGTCAGTCTTGGCCTTCCGCTTAACTTGGAGCATGTGCATGTAAATTTTGGCACAAAATCCGTAAAATTATTAAAGCCGTGCATTCTGAACACACACACACACACACACACACATCCTGCCTTTTATAGATAGATTCATAACATAATAATTTACTGTGTTTTTTGTATCACTTCTTTTCCTTACATGAATGTAAGGTAAAATTTATCTTTTTAAATGGCAACCTCTTGAAATCATTAAAGATGCAGTCCTTCAAAGTCCTAAATAGTTTGGTTATAATTATCTGTTCAAAGATACAGTAATTTTGAAGTCCTTCAAAAATCTCAAAGAATTGGAAGACACAGTCCTTCGAAGTCCTTGAAGATGCAGTCCTTCAAAATCCTCAAAGATAAAGTCCTTCAAATTTATTCAAATGTCTTTTGCTTAACTTGTGATATTTACCTGAATTACATACAAAAATTTCAAGTTTACACTACTCTTCCCAATATCTGTCTATATTTCTGAGATGAGGTATTATGTACACTATTTATATTATTCAGACTATTGTCCTCATCTTTATTGCCATATATTTATTACAACATTTATATAAAAAACTATGCTTCCGGCTTCTTCAGGTGGTTGGAATGTTGAACTGAATTTTTATTTCACTCAAAAATTGTTCAAGGACACATAAAGGCGTTGGTTAGAAAATATATGACAGGACCCAAATAGTGTAGTTCAATGCCTTTTAAAAAAAAGAAAAGAACTTGGAAAGAATTAACAGGAATAACTGATTAACTGACATCCATTAAAATTGGAACTGAACAGTTGAAACCTAATTAAAAATTAAAAAATTTGGTTAAAATTCCAACTTTTCTGAAGGCGGAGGCAAATAAGGCAAAATTGTAATAAATGTGGCAAAAAAATGAATAATATTCAAATAATGTAAATCAAATGTAAAAAACAATTTTAAAAAAATAAAAATAATTAAAACATGTAAACGGTGTGGTAAATGTTGGCAGCAAAAGATGAGGACAATATTCGAATAAATGTAAATAGTTAAAATACCTTTTTTAATTGTTTGGTTTAAGAAAAACATTTTTTACATTGATTTATTAAATGCATTTAGTTCTTTGTTTCACTATTTTTAAAATCTTGAAACCAACATAAATAATATTGTCCTTCTAGAACATTTTATTTTTCTCAGAAAAGGACTGTTTTTTTCATGTCTTTTACAGTCTTCCAGGGAATTTTTTTTCCATCATAAAGATTACAATAAATAGTAATATATGGAATATCTTGTTATCACTATTTCTAAAATGTTCAAATAGTCACCATTTTTAGGGAATAAAATTAGTCTTTCAGTTTTCTTTCTACTAGAATTGTGCATAATTGGAAATATTTATATTTTGTTATTTTCTACTTTCAAAACCATAGAATTATAAATATGTTTCTTTCAGTTTTTATTTTGTATAATAAATAAATTCTTTATAAAAATTCTTTATAAAAATTCTTTATAAAGTTATCTTATACATGCATCTATTTTTCAGTATTCTTCCAGTACCAGCAGCGTTTTATTTTTTTGAACCAAATCCTATTGAATTAATTTCTCAGGCACTTCAGAAACTTTCAGTTGGTATCTTGATTGTTGATATGCATTATCTAAAGGTAATAATTGAATTATTTTTTACAGTTTTATTTTTTGAATGTTAATATTTTATGGGATAAATGGCTTTCATATAACTTAATATCAAAACATTTTCATAAGATTCAATGCTGCAATACAAAATTAGATGTTGAAACATTTTTGTAATCATAAACAACATGACTTTGTAGATTAAAATATACAGGGGTCCTCGACTTTTTTTTTTTTAAAGCGTTTCACCCCAAGCAAGGCGGGAAGCCACTAGGACGCAAAGGGTTACAGAAAATTTGGAGCAAGATCAGATAGGAGTGATAGAAGAAAGGATGAGGAGAAGGGTAGTGGATAGATCAAGGCAACTGGAGATGTTGATTGACATTACATTTGACTTAGTTCCGTTCCTATGATGTGTCATAACACATTCCATGTAAGTCAGAAAGTACCCACAATTTTCCATGAATAAGCACTTACGTCATTCACCTATGCTAATGCAATACTAAAGTAATAATCTAGGACATAACAATACATTTCTATGACATATCTTAACATAATTAGTACTAAATAAACACATGGAGGATGTAATACATATAATGAAATGAGTTTTAAGCTGCTTGTATATTTATTACCACTGAGGTCATTGGATCTTGGTAGATAAGATGACAAAGCATGTGAACTTTTTTCTCTTGTAATACTCAGAAGAAGCAGCAAATTTGGGCAAGAAAGAAAAACAGACACTTGTTTGTTTTGTCTTTTTAATGTTTTTATCAGGAATTCACCAACTTATAGTTTAACAAGAAAATGTCTTCATCACTTACAAACCAAGATCAATGATGAAGAACATGCATATATATATATATGTGTGTGCTATATAGTAAGTGTGTGTGTATATAGTGAGTGTGTGTGTATGTATATAGAAAGTGTGTGTGTATATAGTATGTGCATGTATGTATATAGTAAGTGTGTGTGTGTATGTGTATATATATATATATATATACACACACACACATACTACATATGTAGTATGTAAAATATATATATATATATATATATATATATATATATATATATATACACACACACAATGCACACACATACATACTACATATATATAGTGATCTCATTTCACAATCCTCACACTTGCTCCATATGTGGCCTCCTTTGTAAATCACCAATGGTCTTAAATGCCACTTAAGATTGTTACACAAAATTTCATAACTGAATCAACTAAGCTGTCAGATCATCATACGTCAAAACCGACGAGAGAGTCCATTATATATATATATATATATATATATATATATATATAATTATTTATTTAAAAATTATAACATAAATATGTTATAAAATCACTACAAAAATAGCCATTTTGTTTCAACACCTCTGGTGTCTTATCAAGTAATGATGTTGAATGTAGATTGTAAAATAAAGGTTTTAAAAGGTTCAAATTAATATTGATTTTATAACATATTTATGTTATAATTTTTAAATAAATAATTATATTCGCTCTACTCTGTATTGAGCACTCTTTTAAGAATAGTAATTGTTGGTTATTGTAATTTATTCCATATACACCAATCCTATACTTTGTATATATATATATATATATATATATATATATATATATATATAGTATCTACCTACCACCTAGTCAGGTCATCAACAAGTAAATTAAATCTGACTACATATACCAGCATATATGTTAAACCTTTCCTTAAATTTCTTGTGGAAGATCATATAATTCATCTGCTGAAACATACATTAAAAATATAGATGCATACCAGAAATAGTAGAATAGGTAATGTTTAACATTTACATAATAAATGTAAATGTTAGTTTGTCACTGTATAACACTTTTTTCAATTAAAGGGACACAACTCTCTAACTTTCAATAGCTCATGTTACAGAAATTTGGGCCTCCCAAGTTCTCATTTCTGCAATTGTTTTTGGCGGGTTTTTTTTAATGGAATTTTTTTTTTTTTTTTTGCAACAAATTTTTTGTACAATAACAATTTTTATAACTTTGAAATAAATTTGGGAATAACCCAAATTAATTGTGAAATCCAGCGAAAGTCACCGATGAAATAAAAATTAATTGGCAGAAGAAGAATTATTGTTGAACTTTTTAAACATAAGTTTACATATTAATGCAATACTTAAATGCAGCAATCAATTTTGTGTTCTTCTGTAGTTTATTGTTGCCTATCACATACGGCAGCAGTATACCTCATGAAAAGAAATCTCCACCAACATAGAACCAGTTTGCAATCAAAAGAGCCAAGGCTGCAGCGAGAAAAAGAAAGTCCCATGCAAATGAAAACCCAGATCAATTGGCAGCCAGGAGAGCTTCCTATGCTGAGAATATGCAAAGACTTAAGCACTCTCAAACTCCTGAACAAGCCAAAGATCCATTCAAGATCCCTATGCAGGAACTAACTTAAATGTCACCCTATTGGACAGCATTTAAGCTAGTATATAATATATTTGCATGGAAACTGTTTTTATTAACTTTTATCTTTGGTTCTTTGACTTTCAAATTTAAACACAGTACTAGATTGGCAGCTAGGTCTCACCATTTTATGGTTGAAATTGCTATATGTAACCATAAATTTTATGCTAACAGTTTCTTCTCACACTTCTTAATTATACAAGTCTATTCCAGTTTCTTGCTTTCCAGTCAACTACAGTCTTCAAAAATTTAAATGCAGTCTGTCTCTTTGAATTCCGTTTCTTTTATTTTCCTCTCTCCTTAATAATGATTTTTATCAGATTATTTCACTCTCAATAGCACCTTGTGTTTTAGTGGCTTTATCACCTTGCTTGGAGTGATATGAAAAAATAACCTATATCAAAATATGAATATGTTTTCTTTTCTTGTTCTTTTTTTTTTTTAACTTAAGTTTACTAACACTGGTGAAGGATCATTTTTTTTATAATTGAATAAAATATATATACTGTATTTTCTTACAAAATGGGTTTTTAATTGATCTATATTTATATAATTCATTTTCCTTTTTAATTTTGTCTATTGCTGCTGCTTTTAAATTTCAGAATTTGGAATGTCTACTACAAACACTAGGAGAAGAAAGATCTTATGAGTTGCTGGAATTTAAACTCATCATTATAAAACTTAACAGAATAACAAGAAAAAAGAATTTTTCTGACCTTGCCTACTGTATCACAACATCAGGTAGCACTGGTATCCCAAAGATGGTGCAAGTACCTCATAAGTGTATAATTCCTAATATCACTTATCTCCGGTATGTATTATATTGTTCAGATTTAGTCACAAAGTATTCTTTCACAATATCCTGCAGAAAGATTCCATAACTTCATTATTTTTTTTTTATAGCAGAAAGCTCAGATTACACATCTGTCATAATAATGAAGGTGATATTTACTACCTGATACTGCTATAATATAACTCCATATATATTTCAACAATTTACATTATTCAGACTGTTACCCCAATCTTTACTGTCATATTCACAACATTTTGGTCATTGTACACTTCAGTTCAAACAGTGTAAATAGTTACAGTACCTCATCTCAAATATAGAAAAATCTGTATATGTTTATTCATTTTCAGTGAAGTTTGTGCATGTATATACTACAACATATAAAAATTAAGGGTACTGTGGGTGATCTGTTACCACTTTTTAAAAATTAATTTTTCAATTTGTTCACAAATGCAAGTGTAAAAAAAAAAAAAAAAAAAAAATACTAAACCAAAGATTCATTCAGCAGTCTGAAAAAAAAAAAGAATTAATTAAAAAATATTCTAAATACTACATCAAATTTTAAAGCAGATCACCAATACCTAAATTAAAAGGTAGTGACCGATAATCGAGAAGTACCAAATTAAGTATAAGTTGCTAACCTCTGAAAAATCTATATTGTCCATTTTTTTATGTATTAGTCCCAATGCAAATATTAACATTAGTCCCAATGCTAATATGCATTAGTCACAATGCTAATATTAATAGACCAAAATATTATATATAAATCCCAAATATTATTTATTAGTCTCAATGTAAATATTATGTATTAGTCTCAATGCAAATTTTAATATTATTCACAATACAAATATTAATATTAGACCAAAATATTATATATAAGTCCCAAATATTATTTATTAATCTCAATGTAAATATTATGTATTAGTCCCAATACAAATATTAATATTAGTCCCAAATATTGATATTAGTCACAATACAAATATATTAATATTAGTCCCACTGCAAATATAAATATTAGTCCAATATAAATATTACTACTATGTATACTACTACTACTACTACTATTATTGTTTTTATTTCACTGTTATCTCAGTCTATTGATTGATTTGTTTTTTTGGTGCTTAGTTCTTTGTTGGTTATTTAGAGTCAAAACATATTTTTCATTTTGTCTATCAGATCCACTTATTTTTTTCTATACTTTAAGTGCAGAATATTTTAAGTTTGAAAATTTAGTCAGCATCTATAATAAGCATTTATAAATAATAATTAATGAAATATAATAAGCATTTATAAATAATAATTAATGCAAAAACAGCTAATCTTCATTAAGTGTCCTGAACCTTTAATAATTTTTATAGAGTAATTATAGCTTTAGATATCTATTGAGCACTTTATTAACAAACATTTTGTTCACTCTGACATAAATTATACAATTTTACATATATCAATAGTTTATAGTGTCACACATTGGCATAAGCAATAGGAATTCTGTTTGTGAGGCAGGGTATCAACAAAACCCCTCACAACTCAAGAACTCTTCAGAGAATCCTCACTGAGTAAATGATAAAAGTTTTCTTGAGGACTACAATGTTAGTCCCAATTCCAATTCTCCATTAGCACTTTTCAGTTTTCTCGTTAGTGTTCCAAGTGAACAGATTATCAACAGTAATTAATTCTACATTCATATTACATAGCTTCTTCAGCTCCCAAGCCAGATCCTGGTATTTTTCAATCTTTTCTGTTTCAGAGTTCACTCTTGTATTGTATTGAAACAGCAAAATTTGACACTTGCTATTCTCCTTATTTATAACAATAAGGTTGATTCTTCAATCATATAATCCATCTGTACTGAGATATCCTTTAATACCTTGCAACTATCATTTTCTACCACTGCCTTTAGCTGATGTTCATACCACTTCTCTTTTACACTGAAGCCAAACTTATGGTATACTTCCAGTGCATTCTCTTACCAATTCAATCATGTCAACATTTATACTCCTTCTGTGCCTATTCAGGACATT
This sequence comes from Acanthosepion pharaonis, assembly GCA_903632075.3. Classification (NCBI taxonomy): domain Eukaryota; kingdom Metazoa; phylum Mollusca; class Cephalopoda; order Sepiida; family Sepiidae; genus Acanthosepion; species Acanthosepion pharaonis. The sequence goes on from CAHIKZ030001860.1 coordinate 795,505, forward strand.
CAGTGAGTATGTGGTTAACTGTCTCATCAGCTTGTCCACACATCCTGCATTTGCTTTCTTCTTGTGATCTGTCTATCCTGGCTTTGATTGCTTTCATTATGATGACTCCTTTGCTGCAAATATGAGTGACTCTGTTTCTCTCTTTAGAAAACCATCTTTTACACTAAGGCCAGCTCTCAGGTCCTGGTGGTGGTGTTGTTATTATTGTTATTATTATTATTTTTATTCCCTTTGATTTCTGGCATATATTCATTTCTTTCTGGCTCCCGACCAGAGACCTAAGGTCAGAAATGACATGACATTTTCCACTGAGCAGTTTTGAAAAAAAAAAAAAATCACACATATTTTACATAGATAAAGCCCTTCATATGGTGTAGGCTGCAATTGTGAGTACAATTTTTTTTGTATTTCTTTAAGGTATGGGCTACCAGGCATTCTGTTAATGAGTTCATTGGAATCTTTTCTAATCAATACAAGGGCTCCAACTACAATAGGGATTGTTGATGTTGTTATTTTATTTCTAGGCTATTTAGAAATCATACTATTTTATTTAATAAGTAAAATAGTTTCTATTTCTCATTTTGTTTTTCTTATGTGTTGGTTATTTATGTAATTAGTGCATTTTAATATTTTTGTTATAGGGATCAGTATGGTGTGACCTCAGATGATGTGCTATTTTTAGCTGCACCTTTGACATTTGATCCAAGCATCATAGACATCTTTTTGTCATTGAGTTCCGGTGCTAGACTTCTTATCACATCTCATCATATCAAAGTCCAACCAATGAAACTGTCAAAAATGCTACATGACTATTATCATGTAACAATCTTGCAAGTATGCAATGTATTTTAATAAAATTTTAAGCATATTGAAATTTATTAACTGTTTTTTACATCATTCATTAAAAACCTTATGAATTATTCTCTCTGTAATTTCTTCTGAAATTCAATTATTATTAATAAAGCAATTGACAACAAAGATATTAAATACTATTTATTAGATTGAATAAAAAACTTGTTTTCATAGTTATTTATGAAGTTTTAAATAATAAATATTGCATTATAGTTGGTTTATATATTTTCATAATTTTGTAATTTTTTTTATAAATGTTTTGAATAAAAAGACTTTTTTTTCAAATTTATTTCTTTATAAAATGCTAAATAATAAATATTACATTGTACTTGGTTCACAAAATTTTATATTCCCACTTTACAAAGTAATTTTTCTGAGATTTTCCTGTAATGCCAGAAATAAATATCATGCTTTAAAAAATTTCCTTGGCATTATGATAAGGAGTTCTATGCAGAACAAGGAACACTTTACTTAGGAATTTTTTATGAAATCATATCTGGTTTTCTGAATATTTTGATGAACAGAAGATTCTTTTGATAAATTGTTAGTGTTTTACCTTTTTACAAGAAATAAATGGCCATCTGTGATTGGAAGATTGATATTATCCTATTAAAATGATAATATTAATTGTTTGGGGTTTTTTTTGGCAATAAAATGGTGCATCAAGAGGATTTTTTTTTCCTTGACACCACTATTATTTTTACTCTTGGCAATGTTTATTATTTCAAAAATTGATGATTAAAATTTTAATAAAACACACATGAAAGTGAATTTATATATTTTCTTTGCTCTTTGAGAATTTACAATGAAAATATTAAACACTATTTATTTATTAGATTGTATATTTACAAGAATAATTGTATATTTACAAGAATAATTGTATATTTACAACTTTCTAATTTCATAGTTATTTATAAAATGGTAAATTAATAAATATTGCATTGCAGTTGGTTTACATATTTTGATAACTTTGTATTTTTTTTGTTATATATATATATATATATATTTGTATAAAAATATTTCTTTTCAAATTTATTTCTTTATAAAATGCTAAATAATAAATATCACTTTTATTTTTTTTTTAGGTAACTCCAAGCCTAATATTTAGTTTTGGAACCAAGTTGTTAAAAGAAACAATTCTGAGTAGTATGTCCAGTTTGAGAATTCTGGCAATGGGCGGAGAAAAATTTCCACCTGTTGAAGTCATAAAACTGTGGAGAGCTGATGGAAATGGGACAAAGTTTTATAATTTGTACGGCCTTACTGAGATTTCTTGTTGGTCCAGCTGCTATGAAGTTATTGAAGAAGATTTTAGGTATGTTTATTTTTATGAATATTATATTGGTTGAATATAATGTTATTAGCCATGATAACAGCAGACAATCTTCTCAACTTATTAAAATATAGCCAAAGATAAAGAATAGTAATTTAAATAATTTTAGTATTCTGTTACCTGTAACTTGAACAATAGGGGACATGTTGAAATTGTTACAAGAAAAAGGTGGTAAAATTCATTTCAAGTGGCCAGCTTTTTGATTAACTCTCATCCAAGAGGATCATTGATAAATTTTAAAATGTTAAGCTCTAAACAGAAATATTATTAAAAATGAGGTAATATGATTTAAAAGTAGACAAAAAAGCACAAGAGACAAATAATAGGCCAACTTAGTTTATGCTGGTTCATTTCATGGGGTAAAGGAAGTTCTTCTGCTTGAACAGTGATAGTTGATATCTACAAATAAAAAAGGATTCCAAGATCCTTAATTGAAATATCAGATGAAAAAACATTAGCACAGGATTATCAATAATAATAATCAGGATCTCTATCTATAAAAGGCAGGATGTGTGTGTGTGTGTGTGTGTGTGTGTAACGAATGCACGGCCGCAATTTTCGACGGATTTGCACCAAAATTTACATGCACATGCTCCAAGTTAGCGGGAAGGCCAAGACTGACTTTGCATTTCCCAACTCCCATCGATAGTGGAAATAATCGATTTTTTCATGCTTCTACGGCAGTTTTCATGTAGTTTGTGGCCATTTTGTACTGGCCAGAGTGAGAGCCTATAGCTGGCTGCCACGAATAGGCAGGAAGATTCTATTGGCCAGTGTGAGTGCCAACAGCTGACTGACACGAATATTAACTAGCATGCAAAAAAAATCGATAACCGCATTCGTCACAAGTGGGAAAAATTTAAATCTGCATGGCACTTTACTCCAATTGGCTTATTCGCTTGCTTAAACTCAATGTTGATTCTGAGTCCGCAGAACTGGGTTGGGTGTGAAAAAGTATTTGTTGTTAACATTCTTTTTTCATTCAGTTTTTCCAGTTACGAGTCCTTTTTTAAAGCTGATCGTTTTGTGTTCAATTTGTTTAGTTCTTTTTTCGTAACAGATTTAATGTTTAGTATAGCGCTTAGAAAAAATTTCACAGTGTGAGATAGGCAAGAAGTAAGGCATGTAGCAACATCAGCACAGCAAAGGGCACTCCTTTAAAGGCAAGGAAGGGAAAAAATATTTTAAGTAAAGTGATAGCGATTGCTGTATGAGTCGTACGATTTTTGAATCAAGCATGGGCAATGCCAGGCCATGCTGATAGTTATTAATATTATTAATAAAAGATTATTAATATTAGCAATAATAATCAGGATTATCAATATTATTAATAACCATCTTGATTATCAATATTATAAATAATAATAATCTAGATTATCAATATTATCATTAATAAACAGAATTATCAATATTATTAATAATTATCAGGATTACTGGTAATAATCAGGATTATCAATATTATTAATCTTGTTTCTGCCAACACTTTCTCATTTGACAGATTTAATATTCTGTGATATGTTCAGCATTTTCAGGTTCACACTCCTCTCCAGGTCTTTTGAACAGGAGTAGAGGTTTATCCCTTGTTTCTTGTTTAAGATTGTGTTTCCAGTTCCTTCAACTGTATTTCTGATGTCTTCACCTAAAATCTGAAATTTTATTCAGTAATTATTATTTTTTCCTCTCCCCATGAGAGTAAATAGGCTTGCCTATCATCTGGATCACACTCCTCCCCAGTCTTTTGTTTCCTGTTTAGGATTAAGTTTCCGGTTCCTTCTAAAATCTACTTCAACTCTATATTTCTAATGTCTCTGCCTGAAACTTTATTTCACTCATTAAATCTTGACCCTTCAAGTCTAGAGTTAGCTGTTATCTTTCCTGTAACGCCCTCATGAACTTCACATCTTGCCTTTTCTTATGCTAATGCAACTCAATAACCCTCTACCTTGAGTGGCTCTTGGGCCTTCTATTGGGTTATTTTTTAAAAATTTTAAGAATTTTGTAATCTTTAATTTCCCTGTGAAGGTTTTAAGTGATATGGAAAATGTGATGCAAAAATCCAAATGTACATTAGAAAAGGAAAAGGTACCTTCCAAAAGCTAAAAGTATTAAGAAAGAGGAAAATTTCATTAGAAACAAAAGAGTGATATGTAATATCAGTCCTCCTGTATGGCAGTAAATTTGAGAGAATTTCCTCACATGAAGTGGAGACTTAAGGCAATGGATGTGCTGAAAATACCATGGACAGAGCATGTGAGAAACATGAGGTTCTTTTGTGGACACATAATGAGGAAAGAAGGCTTGAAGAATTTGACACTCACATGGCATTGAAGGCAAGTAGGAGAAAGGTAAAATATTGTCCTCATCTTTGTTGTTGTTATCACAACAATTCAGCCATTGTAACCTCCAGCCTTGACCAGGTGTATATTGAAGCAGATAACATGCAGGGAATTCTGAACTGAACCCTTTATTTAATCTACAGGGGTAGACTGTTCTCATTCCATTGTCCATGTCTAGAGATATCTTTTCTGGTTCTATATTTTTAATATGGCTCAGTTATTGCTCACCCTGTTTCCACTGAGTTCAAGTACACATTGCCTGCTCCAGGGATTGAACTCACAATTGCCAAAATCACTAAACTAGGCACTAGGCTATTGGATTAAAGCATTGGTTCATGAAATTCATGACATAATAATATACTTAAACTCAGTAGAAACAGGCAAGCAATAACTGAGCAGTACTAAAAATAAGAACTAGATGATACCCATCGACGTGCAGTGGTACGAGAACAGTCTACCTCCATAGCTTCAATAAAGGGTTCAGTTCTGAATTCCCTGTTGGTTATCCAGATTGATATATACCTTATGAAGGCTAGAGGGTACTATAGCCAAAATGTGATAACAACAACAACAATAATGAGGACAGTATTCCGAATGTATATAATGTAAATATTTTTATGAAGTTTTAATATTTTGATATCTAATATGATTATAAGTGTTATTTAAGGTATATTTTTTGTTTCACGGCTTTTTTATCGTTCCATCTGTTTTATAAAGTTTTAACAATTTTTTAAAATTTTTATTTACTCCCTTTTAGCAGACAACAATAGTGCCATCTTCCAAATGTAGGAGGATTTTATTTAACATACAAATCAAATAAAGTGAAACATGTGCCTTAAAAAACTTGGAAATCATTTAACATCCTACAAGTAGATCCATTTTGTAAAGTTTAAAGCTTTATATAGTTAATTTGATACTTATATATTTTAAACATTACAATTCCAGAAGAGAGCTTTTATTATTTATTTATTTTTATTTTATTTTATTATTTTTTTTTAAGCATTTCACACCAAGCAAGGCAAAAAGCCACTAGGACGCAAGGGGTTACAGAAGATTTGGAGCAAGATCAGATAGGAGTGATAGAGGAAAGGATGAGGAGAAGGATAGTGGATAGATCAAGGCAACTGGAGATACTGATTGACATTACATTTGAATAGTTGGAGATTATAGCTCTCAGTGAAACTGGAATAGGGAAGGGAGTTCCACAGGCGAGAGGTGCAAGACATGAAGCTATTGGAGTAGAAGAGATGGCTACATTTAGGAGTTTCGACAGTGAAAGGGTGAGAGTGGGATGCCAGCCTCGTAGGGCACTTGAACTCATGAAGTCTGGGAACCAGCGAATGCAGCTTCTTGGAGCAATTGCCATGAAAGTATTTGTAAAAAAGACAGAGAGAGGCGATGGCGCGTCTGTGAGAGAGCGACTGTAGACGAGATGCCAAAACAGGGCCAATTATATTGCATATCCGCCTCTGGAGCCTATCAAGAACCCCGAGGCAAACAGAAGGGGCTCCAGACTATATATGGCAACAATACTCCATGCAAGGGCAAATTGTTGATTTGTAGATCTGGAGGATCGATTCCGGTGAGAAAAATTTCCTGGCACGGCACAGGGAGCCAACTTTCCTTGAGGTAGAATGTTTTATGCTTGAAAATTACTTGGTAATTTTGTGCCATGAACTATGTAACACAACTGAAGAAATAGACAAATCAAGACTGTGTGTAATAAAAAATATTCTGGAAAATGTTTCTAAGTTCTAAGTAAAACATTGTCTCATTGTAAAACAATCATGTCACATATTTTAGCACCTTTTTTTTATTTAGCTGATAGAAAGTGGTGAAAATCAGCAAAATGTTGACCTTGAATATAAGCCTGCCCCCAACTATTTCATCATCGATTTTTTGTCACATATTTCTCAACTTATACATGAGTATAATATACAATACTTGTTATGAATCCACACCACTTAAAACGTATATCCCCAAAGTTATTCCCCTTTGATCACTAATAATAGTATCTTAATAATTTGACAACGTTTAATCTATTACTATTTCCATGGAATATACTCAGATAAACTATATTTCCTAGTGCCATCAGTTCTAATCTTTATGACTAGGACCCACCATACTATGCACATTGCAACAAATCATCTTCATTCTATTGTAACTTCTACTTGTAACCGACTCCCAAGAGGATGCTTCCCTGATCACTACACTCATAACCTGTTCAAGTTTAGGGTTAACCATTATCTTCCCTACATATCCGTATAAATATCCCCTTACCTATTACTCTGTAACTCTATACTTTGAGTGGCTCCTAGGCCTTGTATAGAATGAACAGTATTTTAAAAAATATAATTAAATAATACAAGCTGTTTATTTATTCTGTGAATTTTGTATATTACTACAATTGTTAGATTTGTTAATATAAGCTAGATGTATTCAGTTCCTAGATATTTTGTACTGCAATTCAAAACTTTTTATGGTTGAAAACATGGTAAAATTACAGCAAGAATATGAAAGGAATATTTACTCAATTTCTAATAAATATTCAGTTGTTTATTTTAATATTCATTTTTATAAAAAAATGAATAAATATAAAAATCTAATTATTGTAATGATTTTTAATTTAGTAATATAATTTTGTTTTTAAATAAATCATATTTTAAAACTTTTGAATTAGCTCAAGTTGGCAATGCAATGTATGATGCATCTTTAGAAGTCTTTGATGAACATGGCCAAACTTTAACCAATGGGTAATTTTTTTTTTTAATTAGCTCAAATGCTGACATTCCAATTGGCAAAGCAATGTATGGTACATCTTTAGTAGTTTTTGATGAACATGGCCAAACCGTAACCAATGGTCATGGATGGTTGCATACAGGTATGTATTTAAAATGTATATTTCAGATTTGTTTTAAAGTAATGGTTGGAATTGTTGTCAATGAAAACAGATTCTTTATGTCATCTCTGTATTAGATTTGATCTAAAATCAATAAATTTCAAGATATGCACAAATCTCTAATATCTTGATTGGTCTTCCATACATTTTATTCTTGAGTTTTTGAATACAATACTTTTTGCTCATTATGGCTCCTATTGAATACCAATTAACTAATTTCCAAATGTTTGAAGCAGTTTTCCAACATGAATCATTCTAAGCTATTTTTTAATCTATTGCTATTTCCATGGAATGTGCACAGATGAACTACATTCCTTACTTCCCCCAGTTCAGACCTTTACATCTAGGACCCACCATACTACACACATAGCACAAATCATCCTCATTTTATTGGTGAGCAGCTTCTTCTCATAACTGACTCCCAAGAGGATGCTTCCCCAATCACTACAATCGTAACCTGTTCGAGTCTAGCATTAACCGTTATCTTCCCCAAATATCCTTGTAAACTCTGCTTCTTACTTTGTAACCCTCTACCTCGAGTGGCTCTTAGGCTTTGTACAGGGTGAACAATATTTTAAAAACATAAAAATTAAATAATACAAGAATAATAGTTCTAAGCTCCTTTTGATAACAAAAGAAAACATTTCTGCTTGTAAAAAATTAAATTATATATTTTTGTAACAATTTTAGACTGATGTTACATTTTTAAGCTTCTTTATTTAAAACTCAGGTAATCAATATGTTGTTGTCAATATATTTTTTTTCCAGTTAGATGAAGCAAAGTGCCAGAATGGTTATCAACATGGAAAATAGAATCACCAGGCATTGTTCAAATTCTGTTATGTTCATTTATTTTGAAGTATGAAGATCTGACAGTCTCATTCACTTTTTGTCATATAGGAATAAAGTGTCATTGCTGACGCTAGGGTTTGAACAAGGATCACTGGAGAGCAAGCACAGTCAACCTCATCTTGAAATAATTAGATCACATGATGAGTAAAGGAAAACTATATATATGGGAATTAGAGGTGTCTGACCAAGTATTTTTCAAAGGCATTGCTATTATTGTATCTGTGAATTACAAAGTCTCTCCTACAAATGGGCATTACAAAATGTTTTATACTTGCATTATATGTGACATTTCGGTCATACTAGTGACCTACATACAAGTCCAAATATTGTGCAACAGCAAGAATCTCAACATAGCTACAGGAATATTTGCTGACATTTTTCACCAATGTCTTTCGTTTCTTAGACTGATTTCAAAATTTCTAATACCACTCTGGTACAAATATCTCCAATTATTTCTATCCAGGGTAACTCATTCGAAGTTAGTATAAGGCACATTGACAGATGAGAGGTTACTCTTTAGCTTGTCTTTATATGTGCGCCACGGCCATCCAACAGTCATTTGTCCACTGTCAAGCTGGCTATAAATGAAGTATTTTGTCTTCATTCATCCTTGCAACATAACCGGACCAGCAAAGTTCAAAAGTTTGAAGCCACCCCAGAATTAGCATGAGATGAACATGACAAGATATATATACAAGAGCAAAAATGTTATTGGTTTTTCAAAATTTTAAAATTAAATCTCAAAGTATGCTCATGAATATTTATCAGATTAGCTGACAAGTCTAGGTAAGCTATGGAGGACTCCAAATGACACATACACATATAATAAAAGTCAAACATGTTAGATTGATAAACATTTCCTATTTTGTTCTTTATCTTATCATATATATTTATATAATCTCTCTCTCTCTCTCTCTATATATATATATATATATATATATATATATATATATCTGATAATTCTGAACTCATACAAGTTGGACATGAGACTAGTAACTTCCCAACTTTCCCAGAAAAATGTATTTGCTACTGAAACCACTCTAGTGTGGCATTTTTGCAGCTGTAAGCTCTGTAGGCAATATGTTTCTAAAAATTTAATTTATAGAAATTTAAATAAGATTATATTTTATAAAAAGAATTTTTAAAAAAATGGAAAATGTTTATTTTCATTTCAGGTGGTCCTAATCGTGTATGTGAAATCAATGAGAACACCACTTGTAATAATCTGTACAACACGGGTGACTGGGTGAAAGTGGATGAATTGGGAAAAATATTTTATATACAACGGAAAGATGAGCAAATCAAAAGAGCTGGAAAACGATTAAATCTCCAAGAAATTGATTCTGTAAGTAAAATTTTTTCATCTTTTCACTGATTTGATAAAATAATGTTATACTACTTTAATGAAGATCTTTTCCTGATTCACAAATACGTCTCACCAGATATGTAGGCTGGATGTAAGTTCTAAGAAAGCAAAACCCAAAATAAAATAGTCATCTTCTGTGCAGGAGCTCCAAGTATCATATTTAGTATACAAAACAAATCCCCACAAAAATCTAAAATACAACAGCTAATCATGAACTTCCCCACCAAAAAAAAAAAAATTTGGACCTGTTAAACCACAGATATAAAAATGGCATGCTTTGCCAACAACAAGCAGTTAAACTCATCCACACACCTTGCTGTTGTCATTTTCAACTTCGAGAATAGATTGATCAACACAGCCAATGACACTTCACTTTTGCTACTAGGCAGCTTCACTAATCCACTTCAGGTCTGTCTTGTTATTATCACCATAACCTCAGTCAACTAACTCAACAAATCCGTCAACTCCCAGCCTTACCAACAACTCCCTTAACCTAATTACCTCTCTTACCAACGGCAACTAAAGAACCACATATCAACAATTTTCTTACCTTTTCTTACAATTACATATGCTGGCATTGAGCATTATGGATATATTCTTAAAATTGTTTGAAATTTTAATCTTTTTTTTTCTTTTCCTTTTTTTTACTCTTTCCTTTTTTTTACTCTTTCCTTTTTTTTACTTTCCTTTTTTACTCTTTCCTTTTTTTACTCTTTCCTTTTTTTTTACTCTTTCCTTTTTTCTTTCCTTTTTTTTACTCTTTCCTTTTTTTACTCTTTCCTTTTTTTTACTTTACTTTCCTTTTTTTTTACTCTTTCCTTTTTTTCTTTCCTTTTTTTTACTCTTTCCTTTTTTTTTTACTCTTTCCTTTACAATGATACACAGGTTTATATCAATAATATCCAACGAATCAGAAAATTTGATTCCTGACATTTGAACTAAAAGGAATATTTCTGTCCGAATTTCTGGGATGAAGAATTATCATTATTTACAAATATTTATTAATTTTTTAATCGGCTAGATTATTGTCCTATTGTCCTAGTTGATGGTTCATTAATTTGGTAATATAGTGACTATGAGTTCAATCCCTGGGCCAGGCAGTGTGTAATTGTAGAAAGAGGCAAGCAACAACTGAGCAGTACTAAAAATAAGAACTAGATGAGATATCCCTAGACATGGTCAATGGAACGTTACTAGTTTACCCACATAGATTAATGAAAGAGTTCAGTTCAGAATTCCCTGTAGGTTACCTAGGAAGACTGGAGAGCACAACAGCCGAAATGTTATGATAACAACAATGATGAGGACAATAGTCTGAGTAATAAAAGGATTATAAATGCATAATCAGGCTTTTCAAACAATTTAAATAAAGAAAAAACATGGCTAAAATGAAAATGATAATAAATGACTTTTAATTTTTTCATGTGATATAATTGTAGTGAAATTGAATTTAATTGTTGTTAATTAGATTAGAAAAGAAAGAAACACAGTTGCTAAAATATTCTAATTTTTTTGTGTGCAGATTATGTTAAAAGAACTGCCATTTATTGACAACTGCAAGGCGGCCTTTTCAGATGGAAGACTGATATTACTGTACAAGTTATCAGAAGATGAAAAGTTAATAAATAAAACCGTAATAGAAGAAAAAATGAAGCAAACGTTGAAGAAATTCCTTCCTTCTTATTATCAACCAGATTATCTAGTCAAAGTAGATTTCTTTCCACTGAATCATCATGGTAAGTTTAAATTTGTATTGTAATGAAAGATATTAACACTTAATTCAATGTTGATTTCTTTTTTAATTATGTTTATCAACACTGTAATCAGGGCTGGCTCATATTATACCATCCCCCACCTGCCAACTTGATTTGTTTTTGTCTACCTTCATTTATATATGCTACAAATTAAACTAAGCACGACTATTAAGAGGAAGAAAAATTTCCACGGATTTTGACATTATTCTGAGGGTCCCTTTTTTTTTTGTCCTAATCTGTGAATTTGTTTTACTCAAAAAAAAAACTCTAATAAAAAATTTACTATTTTTTATCCATAATGTTGAATGTGTTAAATTATTCAACTTTTTAACAAGAAAAAAGTTGTTTAACATTGTTGATTTATTTAAGATGGAATCATCTATTATGACATGTTTCTAATCTGTATTTAGAAACATTGTGTTTATTTTCAATTTTTCTAGTTGAATTGTTCACCTATACTTCATATTATCCATTAGTGTACATTACTGTTACAATAAAATTTATATTTTATATGAATTCTACCTTATGAAAAATGATATGTAATAGTGTCACTCTTGCCCCATATCATAGATTGGAGGGAGGAAGTATCATAGATTCAGGGGTGGGGCACAAGACTTCGATTTTAGCTTCATCAGAAAATGAAATATGGGTGAGAAATCTAAATGGAGTATATGCATATATGACAGGATAAGGAACAAATATGAAACATTTATAAATGTAACATGTTTCACTTTGATTTAAGTTTCATCAGAAAATGAAATATGGGTGAGAAATCTAAATGAAGTATATGCATTCCCGCTCATCATTAATGTTTCTGTTCCTAATTCTGCCTTAGTAGCTTTACTGCCTTTCTTCTGGACCACCCTTCCGGCTCCATACTTTCCAGCCAACTTTAATCTGCAAAAATTTAAATGCAATGTCAATTTCTATCTACTGTCCTCCTGATCATTCTTTTCTCTTCCCATTCATCATTAATGGTTCTGTTCCTAATTCTTCCATACCCTATAACCCTTATCTTTACTGCCTTTCTTGTGGAACTCTCTTTCCAGCCGACTTTTATCTTCAAAAATTTAAATGCAATGTCAATTGCTATCTACTGTCCTGATTACTCTTTCCTCTTCCCACTCATCATTAATGGTTCTCTTCCTAATTGTTCCACACCCTGTAACCCCTTGTGCTTAATGGCTTTACTGCCTTGCATGAGGTGATACTGATTTAAAAAAAAAAAAAGTATATTTTTAAAAATTAGCTGAAAATTTATGCATGCAGACTTTTGTCTCTCTCTCTGTCTATCTCACCCCTTATCTCCTGTCTCTCTCTCCCTCTATCTCACTGTACAATCAAACTTTAGAGAATGGGCCCACAGCCTTTACATGCTAGGGCTGCTGCTGTGATTTCCATAGTATTATGAACCGGAAGTTCTATGCTAATAGTTTCTTCTATCAGACTTCTCACTTGTAGAACTCTCTTCTGGCTTCTTGCAACATTGATCTTCAAAGATTTAAATTCAATGCTAATTGTTATCATCTGTCTACTTAATTCTTGTTCTTTTATCATTCTCTCTCCTTAATAGTGTTTTTTTTTCTCTCTCTCATAATCTCTCACACTTGGGTTTTAATGTGTTTGTTGCCTTTTTGGGTGAAATGATTAAAAAAAAAAGTATATTTCTTAGATTAGCTGAAAATTTATCCATGCAGACTTTATTTTCATCTCTTGTCTAAATATTAGGATCTTGTATATTTTTTGTGCAATTAATTATTTAAAAAAATTTCAAGTTATTTATAATTTAGCATCATTTTTTACACAAAAGATTTTAAATCTAGAATTTTCTAAGAGAAAATTAATTTAGTTTCCTGTTTATACATTTTATTGTTTAAACTTATTTTTACATTTTAATATCTTTTCTTAAAAGTTTAATTAATTTTTTTCTACTTTGAAAGGCAAGCTAAACGTTTTACCACTCATTGAAATGCTAAAAGAAAACATAGTAATGCACAATTCAGTAGAAGAAGTTTTCTTGGAGTCTTGGAAGGTGAGTTGTGTTTTGTATGTGTGGACTTAATTTCATTTTTTTTTTTTTTTTTTTTTTTTTTTTCAAGTTTTAACGTCTCAAGTAATACAGTGTCAACAAAATATTATTATAAACTGTTTATATAAATATACTTCTTATATATACTTAATATTGTAACTGTTATTTTGTGGATACCCATGTTTAAGTAGACGCCTTGTTTTTTGTTGGTTTTTTTTTTCAACCTTGCTGGAGAACATGTTCTCTTTATTAAGTCTCCCATAGAATATGCTGGCTCATAGATATAATTCCTACTGTCTAAAAAATGGCATCTACTCGAACATTGTTGCCCACAAAATAGTTTGGAGTAGTAGGAAGTAGTATTGGATAAAATGAGAAATAAATATAATTCTATATTTTATCTTTTCCAGGTTTCATTAAATTTGTCTGAGGATACTTTCATTGAACCATCTGCTAATTTTGTAGCAGGAGGTGGTGATTCTCTCATGGCTGTTCATTTTATTGATCAGCTTGAATTAAATTTAGGAATTCAGTTGTCTTCTCTAATACAGTCTGTACTTTATAAATCATATAATGAAACTCTGAGTAAGCTGAAGGAATTAATTTACAACCATGAAGGAAAAGTTCCAGTACAAGTATTGGCAAAGCATAAAGAAAGTATAAAAAATGAAATAGCAAAAAATGATGGTATGAAAAATGAAATAGCAAAAAATGATGGTATGAAAAATGAAATAAAGAATGATCTCTTATTGAACATTGATACATCAATTATGGAAAATGCTTATGCTGACAAGGAGGAAGGCTTAATAAAAAAGCTTGAAACACATTTGAACAAAAATGAAACTTTAATGAATGATGACCAAACTTTAAAAGCAGATTCTCTATGTCCAGAACCAAGTAATTCTGATAGTATAAAAAAATCACGTTCTGCTGGAAGACTTTTTGGTTCTAGTAATAAGTTATCAGCTGAAAAAAGAACTATGTTTAAAAATGAACATCAAGTGCCTCCAAAGTTAATCAAAAAGAAAGAAAGTGAAGAATTTGCATTCAGAATTGGTAGTGATGACAAAGATGTGGACAAATCTCAGGTAATTTGCAGTCATAAAAGAAAGATGATTGATGTGCTCTGGTCTTTTGATACTGGAAAATGTGTGGATGCATCAGCAGTGATCAGTTCATCAGGGTAAGTTCATCTTTCACACCCAAGAGGATAATCTTTACTCTTTTAAATAATACTGTAAGAGTCTACTTGTATTTTTTTTCCATCCCCAGAAAATTCTGTAAAACAAGTTTTCTTTAAAAAGTGATCTACCATATTTACAACAAAATTTGGCAATTAATATTAAATTTTACTTTAATACTAACATTTGAAATACCAATTTCTTCTACATTTTGTTTAATTATTTCACCCAAGCAAGGCATTGAATTGCATTCTAACTTTATGGAGTTGAAGGCATCGAATTGCATTCTAACTTTGTGGAGTTGAAGGCATCGAATTGCATTCTAACTTTGTGGAGTTGAAGGCATCGAATTGCATTCTAACTTTGTGGAGTTGAAGGCATCGAATTGCATTCTAACTTTGTGGAGTTGAAGGCATCGAATTGCATTCTAACTTTGTGGAGTTGAAGGCATCGAATTGCATTCTAACTTTGTGGAGTTGAAGGCATCGAATTGCATTCTAACTTTGTGGAGTTGAAGGCATCGAATTGCATTCTAACTTTGTAATTTAAATGCACCATTAGTTGCCATTTTCTGTCTTCCTGAATCCTGTTCTTTTGTTGCCCCTTCTCTTCATTAAATATTGTCCATACAGGTCCTGGAAACCTCAAAGTCCTGGAAGAACAGCTATAGCCAAAAAGCTCCTTGAAAAGTCCTGGAATTTTCTAAGTTGAGCTGCCTATATATCCCTTTTCTCAATTCATGAAAGTCAAAATGCCAAATCTCAGAAATTTGGCATTTTAACAAACTGAAATTGTCCTTTTAAGAAAATGTTTTTTTTAGTCATCAGTAATATTTGATAGTTATTGTCAATGGTGGTTGGTTTCCTTGATTAGAATGAGGTCATGACCTTTTAGTTACTTCTGTATTTTCTTATCTAAGTGACTAGAAAGAAAAAAGAGAAAGAATATGAAGGCATGTCTTCTCTTAGCTGTTGCCCTCACTCAACATGAAAAGAAGGAAAAGCAAAGATAAAAAGCATCAGAGACAAGTAAAAACCTCCATTAAAGATAAATCTAATTTACATTCAGTGAATTTTTAGTTGAAAGTAAAATAATAAATTATTATACAGTAATAAAATACATTTTAGTAGTGTCCTGAAAAATTTATCATTATTTTTTTAAAATTTGAACAATTGAAATGATATCCACATATCAATTTCAAAAGTAAAGTCTTTTTGATCTCGAGACAGCAGGTGGGTGAGTTCATGCTATAAAAATAAAGATACTTTACTCGGCTGTGTCAATGTGTATCTGTGTAAATGGCATTTATCTAAATTGTTGTCAAAAGCAACAAGTTTGAGAATCAAATTTGACTCAAAGAAAATATAGATGGAAAGAATGATAGAATAGAAAAATGTGCCTTTGATGTGTCTTAGAATAGGATAGAAAATACATCTCTGAAAAAATAAGAATGTTGTTTTTAACATTTTCAGGCTAATAATGACCTGTGTCTTTAGATTTTGTTGTGTGAAAATTGCTGAAATATATTAAAATTTATTTGGCTTTATATTAAAGGTTCAATCTGGCAACCCTATTCATTTACTTTTGCATTTCTGCCATAGATGGCTAGAAAATGTATAAACATGTGAATGACTCTTAGATATTTGGTCAGATGTCATTAAATTTGTGAACTTAATAAAAAAAAAAACAGAAAAATGTCCAGACCCAGTGCTGTCAAACGTGAATGACATTTTATTTCCACTGAAACTGCAGATTTTTGTGTCTGTTTTGAAAGACATTGAACTGGCTCTAATAAATGATCAGAGCAATAAACCATTGCTTTCTTTCCTTGCAGATGATCTTTTTAGCATGATCATGAAACTGTTAAGATTTGTAGAGGAAGAGCATACTAAAAAGAGAATTATGTTTTCCAAAATGAAAGAATTTGTAAGAATTTTGTCAAACCCAAACATGCATAAAGATGCTACAAAGACCAAGTGTGGATTCCTGGCAGATAGGGTTATGCAAAATTTATCCAAAAAAGGAAATTTATCAACAAAAGATCTGTTTGTATGCATCATTGAGAAACTTCTGGCAAATTCTCTCCTTAGAAAGCCTCTTGTAAAGTTACTTGCATGGCTGAAACCTGGATCTATATGTGAAAAAAAATTGCCACAGAAGATATTCTAAAAATATGTCTTCACCATATAATCAACAGAAAATCAAGCAAGCAACATCAAGCAAGTCTGATTATGATGATATCATCAGTTAGTACAAAGAATTTATGGAAGAGGCTACTGGAAATATTGTTTTCAAGAATTTCAGCAAGCATGAAGACCATCTGGACACATTATTCTACTCTTTGTCTAGCAAGAAAGACTATCAATAACTGGATAGTTGTTAGCAGATTACAGGTAGTCTCTCATTAACTGGTCTCAGTAGAGGAGGCTTTGTCTGAGTCCTGGATAAGAAAATTTCCACTGACAATATGAAACAGCAAACACAGTGCATTATCACGGACTATTTGGCAACAATTGGAGGTGCTGGGAAGTAAAAAAGGCAGGAAGAAGCATCTGGACACATTATTCTACTCTTTGTCTAGCAAGAAAGACTATCAATAACTGGATAGTTGTTAGCAGATTACAGGTAGTCTCTCATTAACTGGTCTCAGTAGAGAGAGGCTTCTGAGTCCATAAGAAAATTTCCACTGACAATATGAAACAGCAAACACAGTGCATTATCACGGACTATTTGGCAACAATTGGAGGTGCTGGGAAGTAAAAAAAGGCAGGAAGAAGCATCTGGACACATTATTCTACTCTTTGTCTAGCAAGAAAGACTATCAATAACTGGATAGTTGTTAGCAGATTACAGGTAGTCTCTCATTAACTGGTCTCAGTAGAGAGAGGCTTCTGAGTCCATAAGAAAATTTCCACTGACAATATGAAACAGCAAACACAGTGCATTATCACGGACTATTTGGCAACAATTGGAGGTGCTGGGAAGTAAAAAAAGGCAGGAAGAAGCATCTGGACACATTATTCTACTCTTTGTCTAGCAAGAAAGACTATCAATAACTGGATAGTTGTTAGCAGATTACAGGTAGTCTCTCATTAACTGGTCTCAGTAGAGAGAGGCTTCTGAGTCCATAAGAAAATTTCCACTGACAATATGAAACAGCAAACACAGTGCATTATCACGGACTATTTGGCAACAATTGGAGGTGCTGGGAAGTAAAAAAAGGCAGGAAGAAGCATCTGGACACATTATTCTACTCTTTGTCTAGCAAGAAAGACTATCAATAACTGGATAGTTGTTAGCAGATTACAGGTAGTCTCTCATTAACTGGTCTCAGTAGAGAGAGGCTTCTGAGTCCATAAGCAAAAAGTGCATTTCCACTGACAATATGAAACAGCAAACACAGTGCATTATCACGGACTATTTGGCAACAATTGGAGGTGCTGGGAAGTGCTGGGAAAAAAAGGCAAGAAGCATCTGGGAAGAAGCATCTGGACACATTATTCTACTCTTTGTCTAGCAAGAAAGACTATCAATAACTGGATAGTTGTTAGCAGATTACAGGTAGTCTCTCATTAACTGGTCTCAGTAGAGAGAGGCTTCTGAGTCCATAAGAAAATTTCCACTGACAATATGAAACAGCAAACACAGTGCATTATCACGGACTATTTGGCAACAATTGGAGGTGCTGGGAAGTAAAAAAGGCAGGAAGAAGCATCTGGACACATTATTCTACTCTTTGTCTAGCAAGAAAGACTATCAATAACTGGATAGTTGTTAGCAGATTACAGGTAGTCTCTCATTAACTGGTCTCAGTAGAGAGAGGCTTCTGAGTCCATAAGAAAATTTCCACTGACAATATGAAACAGCAAACACAGTGCATTATCACGGACTATTTGGCAACAATTGGAGGTGCTGGGAAGTAAAAAAGGCAGGAAGAAGCATCTGGACACATTATTCTACTCTTTGTCTAGCAAGAAAGACTATCAATAACTGGATAGTTGTTAGCAGATTACAGGTAGTCTCTCATTAACTGGTCTCAGTAGAGAGAGGCTTCTGAGTCCATAAGAAAATTTCCACTGACAATATGAAACAGCAAACACAGTGCATTATCACGGACTATTTGGCAACAATTGGAAGTGCTGGGAAGTAAAAAAAACAGGAAGAAGCATCTGGACACATTATTCTACTCTTTGTCTAGCAAGAAAGACTATCAATAACTGGATAGTTGTTAGCAGATTACAGGTAGTCTCTCATTAACTGGTCTCAGTAGAGAGAGGCTTCTGAGTCCATAAGAAAATTTCCACTGACAATATGAAACAGCAAACACAGTGCATTATCACGGACTATTTGGCAACAATTGGAAGTGCTGGGAAGTAAAAAAGGCAGGAAGAAGCATCTGGACACATTATTCTACTCTTTGTCTAGCAAGAAAGACTATCAATAACTGGATAGTTGTTAGCAGATTACAGGTAGTCTCTCATTAACTGGTCTCAGTAGAGAGAGGTAGTCTAAAAAAAATTTCTCAGAAGAAAGTTTGGGAAAGAAGTCCATATCCATCCACAATATGAAACAGCAAAAGAAATCACGGACTATTCAACAATTGGAGGTGCTGGGAAGTAAAAAAGGCAGGAAGAAGCATCTGACTCTTTGTCTAGCAAGAAAGACTATCAATAAATAGCAGATTACAGGTAGTCTCTCATTAACTGGTCTCAGTAGAGAGGCTTCTGAGTCCATAAGAAAATTTCCACTGACAATATGAAACAGCAAACACAGTGCATTATCACGGACTATTTGGCAACAATTGGAGGTGCTGGGAAGTAAAAAAGGCAGGAAGAAGCATCTGGACACATTATTCTACTCTTTGTCTAGCAAGAAAGACTATCAATAACTGGATAGTTGTTAGCAGATTACAGGTAGTCTCTCATTAACTGGTCTCAGTAGAGAGAGGCTTTGAGTCCATAAGAAAATTTCCACTGACAATATGAAACAGCAAACACAGTGCATTATCACGGACTATTTGGCAACAATTGGAGGTGCTGGGAAGTAAAAAAGGCAGGAAGAAGCATCTGGACACATTATTCTACTCTTTGTCTAGCAAGAAAGACTATCAATAACTGGATAGTTGTTAGCAGATTACAGGTAGTCTCTCATTAACTGGTCTCAGTAGAGAGAGGCTTTGAGTCCATAAGAAAATTTCCACTGACAATATGAAACAGCAAACACAGTGCATTATCACGGACTATTTGGCAACAATTGGAGGTGCTGGGAAGTAAAAAAGTCCATGGAAGAAAATTTCCACTGACAGTCCAGAAAATTTCCACTGACAATATGAAACAGCAAACACAGTGCATTATCACGGACTATTTGGCAACAATTGGAGGTGCTGGGAAGTAAAAAAGGCAGGAAGAAGCATCTGGACACATTATTCTACTCTTTGTCTAGCAAGAAAGACTATCAATAACTGGATAGTTGTTAGCAGATTACAGGTAGTCTCTCATTAACTGGTCTCAGTAGAGAGAGGCTTCTGAGTCCATAAGAAAATTTCCACTGACAATATGAAACAGCAAACACAGTGCATTATCACGGACTATTTGGCAACAATTGGAGGTGCTGGGGAAGTAAAAAGGCAGGAAGAAGCATCTGGACACATTATTCTACTCTTTGTCTAGCAAGAAAGACTATCAATAACTGGATAGTTGTTAGCAGATTACAGGTAGTCTCTCATTAACTGGTCTCAGTAGAGAGAGACACATTTTGAGTCCATAAGAAAATTTCCACTGACAATATGAAACAGAAAAACACAGTGCATTATCACGGACTATTTGGCAACAATTGGAGGTGCTGGGAGTAAAAAAGGCAGGAAGAAGCATCTGGACACATTATTCTACTCTTTGTCTAGCAAGAAAGACTATCAATAACTGGATAGTTGTTAGCAGATTACAGGTAGTCTCTCATTAACTGGTCTCAGTAGAGAGCTTCTGAGTCCATAAGAAAATTTCCACTGACAATATGAAACAGCAAACACAGTGCATTATCACGGACTATTTGGCAACAATTGGAGGTGCTGGGAAGTAAAAAAGGCAGGAAGAAGCATCTGGACACATTATTCTACTCTTTGTCTAGCAAGAAAGACTATCAATAACTGGATAGTTGTTAGCAGATTACAGGTAGTCTCTCATTAACTGGTCTCAGTAGAGAGAGGCTTCTGAGTCCATAAGAAAATTTCCACTGACAATATGAAACAGCAAACACAGTGCATTATCACGGACTATTTGGCAACAATTGGAGGTGCTGGGAAGTAAAAAAAGGCAGGAAGAAGCATCTGGACACATTATTCTACTCTTTGTCTAGCAAGAAAGACTATCAATAACTGGATAGTTGTTAGCAGATTACAGGTAGTCTCTCATTAACTGGTCTCAGTAGAGAGAGGCTTTGAGTCCATAAGAAAATTTCCACTGACAATATGAAACAGCAAACACAGTGCATTATCACGGACTATTTGGCAACAATTGGAGGTGCTGGGAAGTAAAAAAAAGGCAGGAAGACTCTTTGTCTAGCAAGAAAGATTACATCTGGACACATTATTCTTTGTCTAGCAAGAAAGACTATCAATAACTGGATTGATTACAGTAGTCTCTCATTAACTGGTCTCAAGAGACTATCATAAGAAAATTTCCAACTGGACAGTGCATTATCACGGACTATTTGGCAACAATTGGTAAAAAAGGCAGGAAGAAGCATCTCATTATTCTACTCTTTGTCTAGCAAGAAAGACTATCAATAACTGGATAGTTGTTAGCAGATTACAGGTAGTCTCTCATTAACTGGTCTCAGTAGAGAGGCTTTGAGTCCATAAGAAAATTTCCACTGACAATATGAAACAGCAAACACAGTGCATTATCACGGACTATTTGGCAACAATTGAGGTGCTGGGAAGTAAAAAAAGGCAGGAAGAAGCATCTGGACACATTATTCTACTCTTTGTCTAGCAAGAAAGACTATCAATAACTGGATAGTTGTTAGCAGATTACAGGTAGTCTCTCATTAACTGGTCTCAGTAGAGAGAGGCTTCTGAGTCCATAAGAAAATTTCCACTGACAATATGAAACAGCAAACACAGTGCATTATCACGGACTATTTGGCAACAATTGGAGGTGCTGGGAAGTAATTAAAAAAGGCAGGAAGAAGCATCTGGACACATTATTCTACTCTTTGTCTAGCAAGAAAGACTATCAATAACTGGATAGTTGTTAGCAGATTACAGGTAGTCTCTCATTAACTGGTCTCAGTAGAGAGAGGCTTCTGAGTCCATAAGAAAATTTCCACTGACAATATGAAACAGCAAACACAGTGCATTATCACGGACTATTTGGCAACAATTGGAGGTGCTGGGAAGTAAAAAAGGCAGGAAGAAGCATCTGGACACATTATTCTACTCTTTGTCTAGCAAGAAAGACTATCAATAACTGGATAGTTGTTAGCAGATTACAGGTAGTCTCTCATTAACTGGTCTCAGTAGAGAGATTTTCTGAGTCCATAAGAAAATTTCCACTGACAATATGAAACAGCAAACACAGTGCATTATCACGGACTATTTGGCAACAATTGGAGGTGCTGGGAAGTAAAAAAGGCAGGAAGAAGCATCTGGACACATTATTCTACTCTTTGTCTAGCAAGAAAGACTATCAATAACTGGATAGTTGTTAGCAGATTACAGGTAGTCTCTCATTAACTGGTCTCAGTAGAGAGAGGCTTCTGAGTCCATAAGAAAATTTCCACTGACAATATGAAACAGCAAACACAGTGCATTATCACGGACTATTTGGCAACAATTGGAGGTGCTGGGAAGTAAAAAAAGGCAGGAAGAAGCATCTGGACACATTATTCTACTCTTTGTCTAGCAAGAAAGACTATCAATAACTGGATAGTTGTTAGCAGATTACAGGTAGTCTCTCATTAACTGGTCTCAGTAGAGAGGCTTCTGAGTCCATAAGAAAATTTCCACTGACAATATGAAACAGCAAACACAGTGCATTATCACGGACTATTTGGCAACAATTGGAGGTGCTGGGAAGTAAAAAAGGCAGGAAGAAGCATCTGGACACATTATTCTACTCTTTGTCTAGCAAGAAAGACTATCAATAACTGGATAGTTGTTAGCAGATTACAGGTAGTCTCTCATTAACTGGTCTCAGTAGAGAGAGGCTTCTGAGTCCATAAGAAAATTTCCACTGACAATATGAAACAGCAAACACAGTGCATTATCACTGGACTACATTTTGGCAACAATTGGAGGTGCATTAACTGGTCTAGGGAAGTCCATAAAAAAAGGCAGGAAGAAGCATCTGGACACATTATTCTACTCTTTGTCTAGCAAGAAAGACTATCAATAACTGGATAGTTGTTAGCAGATTACAGGTAGTCTCTCATTAACTGGTCTCAGTAGAGAGAGAGGCTTCTGAGTCCATAAGAAAATTTCCACTGACAATATGAAACAGCAAACACAGTGCATTATCACGGACTATTTGGCAACAATTGGAGGTGCTGGGAAGTAAAAAAGGCAGGAAGAAACATCTGGACACATTATTCTACTCTTTGTCTAGCAAGAAAGACTATCAATAACTGGATAGTTGTTAGCAGATTACAGGTAGTCTCTCATTAACTGGTCTCAGTAGAGAGGCTTCTGAGTCCATAAGAAAATTTCCACTGACAATATGAAACAGCAAACACAGTGCATTATCACGGACTATTTGGCAACAATTGGAGGTGCTGGGGAAGTAAAAAAGGCAGGAAGAAGCATCTGGACACATTATTCTACTCTTTGTCTAGCAAGAAAGACTATCAATAACTGGATAGTTGTTAGCAGATTACAGGTAGTCTCTCATTAACTGGTCTCAGTAGAGAGAGGCTTCTGAGTCCATAAGAAAATTTCCACTGACAATATGAAACAGCAAACACAGTGCATTATCACGGACTATTTGGCAACAATTGGAGGTGCTGTCGAAGTAAAAAAGGCAGGAAGAAGCATCTGGACACATTATTCTACTCTTTGTCTAGCAAGAAAGACTATCAATAACTGGATAGTTGTTAGCAGATTACAGGTAGTCTCTCATTAACTGGTCTCAGTAGAGAGAGGCTTTGAGTCCATAAGAAAATTTCCACTGACAATATGAAACAGCAAACACAGTGCATTATCACGGACTATTTGGCAACAATTGAGGTGCTGGGAAGTAAAAAGGCAGGAAGAAGCATCTGGACACATTATTCTACTCTTTGTCTAGCAAGAAAGACTATCAATAACTGGATAGTTATTTAGCAGATTACAGGTAGTCTCTCATTAACTGGTCTCAGTAGAGAGTTTGTTTTTTTTGAGTCCATAAGAAAATTTCCACTGACAATATGAAACAGCAAACACAGTGCATTATCACGGACTATTTGGCAACAATTGGAGGTGCTGGGAAGTAAAAAAGGCAGGAAGAAGCATCTGGACACATTATTTACTACTCTTTGTCTAGCAAGAAAGACTATCAATAACTGGATAGTTGTTAGCAGATTACAGGTAGTCTCTCATTAACTGGTCTCAGTAGAGAGAGGCTTTGAGTCCATAAGAAAATTTCCACTGACAATATGAAACAGCAAACACAGTGCATTATCACGGACTATTTGGCAACAATTGGAGGTGCTGGGAAGTAAAAAAGGCAGGAAGAAGCATCTGGACACATTATTCTACTCTTTGTCTAGCAAGAAAGACTATCAATAACTGGATAGTTGTTAGCAGATTACAGGTAGTCTCTCATTAACTGGTCTCAGTAGAGAGAGGCTTGAGTCCATAAGAAAATTTCCACTGACAATATGAAACAGCAAACACAGTGCATTATCACGGACTATTTGGCAACAATTGGAGGTGCTGGGAAGTAAAAAAAGGCAGGAAGAAGCATCTGGACACATTATTCTACTCTTTGTCTAGCAAGAAAGACTATCAATAACTGGATAGTTGTTAGCAGATTACAGGTAGTCTCTCATTAACTGGTCTCAGTAGAGAGAGGCTTTGAGTCCATAAGAAAATTTCCACTGACAATATGAAACAGCAAACACAGTGCATTATCACGGACTATTTGGCAACAATTGGAGGTGCTGGGAAGTAAAAAAGGCAGGAAGAAGCATCTGGACACATTATTCTACTCTTTGTCTAGCAAGAAAGACTATCAATAACTGGATAGTTGTTAGCAGATTACAGGTAGTCTCTCATTAACTGGTCTCAGTAGAGAGGCTTCTGAGTCCATAAGAAAATTTCCACTGACAATATGAAACAGCAAACACAGTGCATTATCACGGACTATTTGGCAACAATTGGAGGTGCTGGGAAGTAAAAAAAAGGCAGGAAGAAGCATCTGGACACATTATTCTACTCTTTGTCTAGCAAGAAAGACTATCAATAACTGGATAGTTGTTAGCAGATTACAGGTAGTCTCTCATTAACTGGTCTCAGTAGAGAGGCTTTGAGTCCATAAGAAAATTTCCACTGACAATATGAAACAGCAAACACAGTGCATTATCAACAACGGACTATTTGGCAACAATTGGAGGTGCTGTTAAAAAAAGGCAGGAAGAAGCATCTGGACACATTATTCTACTGAGTCTTTGTCTAGCAAGAAAGATTATCAATAACTGGATAGTTGTTAGCAGATTACAGGTAGTCTCTCATTAACTGGTCTCAGTAGAGAGAGGTCCATAAGAAAATTTTCAATTGAGTCCATAAGAAAATTTCCACTGACAATATGAAACAGCAAACACAGTGCATTATCACGGACTATTTGGCAACAATTGGAGGTGCAGGAAGTAAAAAGGCAGGAAGAAGCATCTGGACACATTTTTCTACTCTTTGTCTAGCAAGAAAGACTATCAATAACTGGATAGTTGTTAGCAGATTACAGGTAGTCTCTCATTAACTGGTCTCAGTAGAGAGAGGCTTCTGAGTCCATAAGAAAATTTCCACTGACAATATGAAACAGCAAACACAGTGCATTATCACGGACTATTTGGCAACAATTGGAGGTGCTGGGAAGAAAAAAAAGGCAGGAAGAAGCATCTGGACACATTATTCTACTCTTTGTCTAGCAAGAAAGACTATCAATAACTGGATAGTTGTTAGCAGATTACAGGTAGTCTCTCATTAACTGGTCTCAGTAGAGAGAGGCTTCTGAGTCCATAAGAAAATTTCCACTGACAATATGAAACAGCAAACACAGTGCATTATCACGGACTATTTGGCAACAATTGGAGGTGCTGGGAAGTAAAAAAAGGCAGGAAGAAGCATCTGGACACATTATTCTACTCTTTGTCTAGCAAGAAAGACTATCAATAACTGGATAGTTGATAGCAGATTACAGGTAGTCTCTCATTAACTGGTCTCAGTAGAGAGAGGCTTCTGAGTCCATAAGAAAATTTCCACTGACAATATGAAACAGCAAACACAGTGCATTATCACGGACTATTTGGCAACAATTGGAGGTGCTGGGAATCAAAAAAAGGCAGGAAGAAGCATCTGGACACATTATTCTACTCTTTGTCTAGCAAGAAAGACTATCAATAACTGGATAGTTGTTAGCAGATTTAGTCTCTCATTAACTGGTCTCAGTAGAGAGAGGCATCTGAGTCCATAAGAAAATTTCCACTGACAATATGAAACAGCAAACACAGTGCATTATCACGGACATTTAACAATTGGAGGTGCTAAAAAAGGCAGGAAGAAGCATCTGGACACATTATTCTACTCTTTGTCTAGCAAGAAAGACTATCAATAACTGGATAGTTGTTAGCAGATTACAGGTAGTCTCTCATTAACTGGTCTCAGTAGAGAGGCTTCTGAGTCCATAAGAAAATTTCCACTGACAATATGAAACAGCAAACACAGTGCATTATCACGGACTATTTGGCAACAATTGGAGGTGCTGGGAAGTAAAAAAGGCAGGAAGAAGCATCTGGACACATTATTCTACTCTTTGTCTAGCAAGAAAGACTATCAATAACTGGATAGTTGTTAGCAGATTACAGGTAGTCTCTCTCATTAACTGGTCTCAGTAGAGAGAGGCTTCTGAGTCCATAAGAAAATTTCCACTGACAATATGAAACAGCAAACACAGTGCATTATCACGGACTATTTGGCAACAATTGGAGGTGCTGGGAAGTAAAAAAGGCAGGAAGAAGCATCTGGACACATTATTCTACTCTTTGTCTAGCAAGAAAGACTATCAATAACTGGATAGTTGTTAGCAGATTACAGGTAGTCTCTCATTAACTGGTCTCAGTAGAGAGAGGCTAACTGAGTCCATAAGAAAATTTCCACTGACAATATGAAACAGCAAACACAGTGCATTATCACGGACTATTTGGCAACAATTGGAGGTGCTGGGAACCAAAAAAGGCAGGAAGAAGCATCTGGACACATTATTCTACTCTTTGTCTAGCAAGAAAGACTATCAATAACTGGATAGTTGTTAGCAGATTACAGGTAGTCTCTCATTAACTGGTCTCAGTAGAGAGAGGCTTTGAGTCCATAAGAAAATTTCCACTGACAATATGAAACAGCAAACACAGTGCATTATCACGGACTATTTGGCAACAATTGGAGGTGCTGGGAAGTAAAAAAGGCAGGAAGAAGCATCTGGACACATTATTCTACTCTTTGTCTAGCAAGAAAGACTATCAATAACTGGATAGTTGTTAGCAGATTACAGGTAGTCTCTCATTAACTGGTCTCAGTAGAGAGATTTTTCCATGAAAATTTTGACAATATCAGTGCATTATCACGGACTATTTGGCAACAATTTGCTGTAAAAACAGCATCTGGACACATTAACTCTTTGTCTAGCAAGAAAAATCAATAACAGTGCATTATCATTAACTGGAGTTCTTTTCCAACATTTCCACTGACAATATGAAACAGCAAACACAGTGCATTATCACGGACTATTTGGCAACAATTGAGGTGCTGGGAAGTAAAAAAGGCAGGAAGAAGCATCTGGACACATTATTCTACTCTTTGTCTAGCAAGAAAGACTATCAATAACTGGATAGTTGTTAGCAGATTACAGGTAGTCTCTCATTAACTGGTCTCAGTAGAGAGAGGCTTTTGAGTCCATAAGAAAATTTCCACTGACAATATGAAACAGCAAACACAGTGCATTATCACGGACTATTTGGCAACAATTGGAGGTGCTGGGAAGTAAAAAAGGCAGGAAGAAGCATCTGGACACATTATTCTACTCTTTGTCTAGCAAGAAAGACTATCAATAACTGGATAGTTGTTAGCAGATTACAGGTAGTCTCTCATTAACTGGTCTCAGTAGAGAGAGGCTTCTGAGTCCATAAGAAAATTTATTCTGACAATATGAAACAGCAAACACAGTGCATTATCACGGACTATTTGGCAACAATTGGAGGTGCTGGGAAGTAAAAAAGGCAGGAAGAAGCATCTGGACACATTATTCTACTCTTTGTCTAGCAAGAAAGACTATCAATAACTGGATAGTTGTTAGCAGATTACAGGTAGTCTCTCATTAACTGGTCTCAGTAGAGAGAGGCTTCTGAGTCCATAAGAAAATTTCCACTGACAATATGAAACAGCAAACACAGTGCATTATCACGGACTATTTGGCAACAATTGGAGGTGCTGGGAAGTAAAAAAGGCAGGAAGAAGCATCTGGACACATTATTCTACTCTTTGTCTAGCAAGAAAGAAACTATCAATAACTGGATAGTTGTTAGCAGATTACAGGTAGTCTCTCATTAACTGGTCTCAGTAGAGAGAGGCTTCTGAGTCCATAATAAAAATTTCCACTGACAATATGAAACAGCAAACACAGTGCATTATCACGGACTATTTGGCAACAATTGGAGGTGCTTAAAAAAGGCAGGAAGAAGCATCTGGACACATTATTCTACTCTTTGTCTAGCAAGAAAGACTATCAATAACTGGATAGTTGTTAGCAGATTACAGGTAGTCTCTCATTAACTGGTCTCAGTAGAGAGAGGCTTCTGAGTCCATAAGAAAATTTCCACTGACAATATGAAACAGCAAACACAGTGCATTATCACGGACTATTTGGCAACAATTGGAGGTGCTGGGAAGTAAAAAAAGGCAGGAAGAAGCATCTGGACACATTATTCTACTCTTTGTCTAGCAAGAAAGACTATCAATAACTGGATAGTTGTTAGCAGATTACAGGTAGTCTCTCATTAACTGGTCTCAGTAGAGAGAGGCTCTGAGTCCATAAGAAAATTTCCACTGACAATATGAAACAGCAAACACAGTGCATTATCACGGACTATTTGGCAACAATTGGAGGTGCTGGGAAGTAAAAAAAGGCAGGAAGAAGCATCTGGACACATTATTCTACTCTTTGTCTAGCAAGAAAGACTATCAATAACTGGATAGTTGTTAGCAGATTACAGGTAGTCTCTCATTAACTGGTCTCAGTAGAGAGAGGCTTCTGAGTCCATAAGAAAATTTCCACTGACAATATGAAACAGCAAACACAGTGCATTATCACGGACTATTTGGCAACAATTGGAGGTGCTGGGAAGTAAAAAAGGCAGGAAGAAGCATCTGGACACATTATTCTACTCTTTGTCTAGCAAGAAAGACTATCAATAACTGGATAGTTGTTAGCAGATTACAGGTAGTCTCTCATTAACTGGTCTCAGTAGAGAGAGGTTTCTGAGTCCATAAGAAAAATTTCCACTGACAATATGAAACAGCAAACACAGTGCATTATCACGGACTATTTGGCAACAATTGGAGGTGCTGGGAAGTAAAAAAGGCAGGAAGAAGCATCTGGACACATTATTCTACTCTTTGTCAATAAGCAAGAAAGACTATCAATAACTGGATAGTTGTTAGCAGATTACAGGTAGTCTCTCATTAACTGGTCTCAGTAGAGAGAGGCTTTTGAGTCCATAAGAAAATTTCCACTGACAATATGAAACAGCAAACACAGTGCATTATCACGGACTATTTGGCAACAATTGGAGGTGCTGGGAAGTAAAAAGGCAGGAAGAAGCATCTGGACACATTATTCTACTCTTTGTCTAGCAAGAAAGACTATCAATAACTGGATAGTTGTTAGCAGATTACAGGTAGTCTCTCATTAACTGGTCTCAGTAGAGAGAGGCTTCTGAGTCCATAAGAAAATTTCCACTGACAATATGAAACAGCAAACACAGTGCATTATCACGGACTATTTGGCAACAATTGGAGGTGCTGGGAAGTAAAAAAGGCAGGAAGAAGCATCTGGACACATTATTCTACTTTTGTCTAGCAAGAAAGACTATCAATAACTGGATAGTTGTTAGCAGATTACAGGTAGTCTCTCATTAACTGGTCTCAGTAGAGAGAGGCTTCTGAGTCCATAAGAAAATTTCCACTGACAATATGAAACAGCAAACAGTGCATTATCACGGACTATTTGGCAACAATTGGAGGTGCTGGGAAGTAAAAAAGGCAGGAAGAAGCATCTGGACACATTATTCTACTCTTTGTCTAGCAAGAAAGACTATCAATAACTGGATAGTTGTTAGCAGATTACAGGTAGTCTCTCATTAACTGGTCTCAGTAGAGAGTTTTTTGAGTCCATAAGAAAATTTCCACTGACAATATGAAACAGCAAACACAGTGCATTATCACGGACTATTTGGCAACAATTGGAGGTGCTGGGAAGTAAAAAAAAAGGCAGGAAGAAGCATCTGGACACATTATTCTACTCTTTGTCTAGCAAGAAAGACTATCAATAACTGGATAGTTGTTAGCAGATTGACACATTAGTCTCTCATTAACTGGTCTCTGGATAGAGAGAGGCTTTTGAGTCCATAAGAAAATTTCCACTGACAATATGAAACAGCAAACACAGTGCATTATCACGGACTATTTGGCAACAATTGGAGGTGCTGGGAAGTAAAAAGGCAGGAAGAAGCATCTGGACACATTATTCTACTCTTTGTCTAGCAAGAAAGACTATCAATAACTGGATAGTTGTTAGCAGATTACAGGTAGTCTCTCATTAACTGGTCTCAGTAGAGAGAGGCTTCTGAGTCCATAAGAAAATTTCCACTGACAATATGAAACAGCAAACACAGTGCATTATCACGGACTATTTGGCAACAATTGGAGGTGCTGGGAAGTAAAAAAGGCAGGAAGAAGCATCTGGACACATTATTCTACTCTTTGTCTAGCAAGAAAGACTATCAATAACTGGATAGTTGTTAGCAGATTTAGTCTCTTAACTGATTAGAGGCTTCTGAGTCCATAAGAAAATTTCCATTAACTGAAACAGCAAACACAGTGCATTAGACGGACTATTTGGCAACAATTGAGGTGCCATAAAAAAGGCAGGAAAACATTTTCTACTCTTTGACAGCAAGAAAAGACTATCAATAACTGGATAGTTCATTATTACAGGACTCATTAACTTTGGCAAGTTTTGAGTCCATAAATTGACAATATGAAACAGCAAACACAGTGCATTATCACGGACTATTTGGCAACAATTGGATTTGCTGGGAAGTAAAAAGGAAGGAAGAAGCATCTGGACACATTATTCTACTCTTTGTCTAGCAAGAAAGACTATCAATAACTGGATAGTTGTTAGCAGATTACAGGTAGTCTCTCATTAACTGGTCTCAGTAGAGAGAGCTTTTGAGTCCATAAGAAAATTTCCACTGACAATATGAAACAGCAAACACAGTGCATTATCACGGACTATTTGGCAACAATTGGAGGTGCTGGGAAGTAAAAAAAAGGCAGGAAGAAGCATCTGGACACATTATTCTACTCTTTGTCTAGCAAGAAAGACTATCAATTTTTGGATAGTTGTTAGCAGATTACAGAAAATTTTCTCTCATTAACTGGTCTCAGTAGAGAGGATTATTTCTGAGTCCATAAGAAAATTTCCACTGACAATATGAAACAGCAAACACAGTGCATTATCACGGACTATTTGGCAACAATTGGAGGTGCTGGGAAGTAAAAAAGGCAGGAAGAAGCATCTGGACACATTATTCTACTCTTTGTCTAGCAAGAAAGACTATCAATAACTGGATAGTTGTTAGCAGATTACAGGTAGTCTCTTGGTCTCAGTAGAGAGAGGCTTCTGAGTCCATAAGAAAATTTCCACTGACAATATGAAACAGCAAACACAGTGCATTATCACGGACTATTTGGCAACAATTGGAGGTTGGGAAGTAAAAAAAGGCAGGAAGAAGCATCTGGACACATTATTCTACTCTTTGTCTAGCAAGAAAGACTATCAATAACTGGATAGTTGTTAGCAGATTACAGGTAGTCTCTCATTAACTGGTCTCAGTAGAGAGGCTTTGAGTCCATAAGAAAATTTCCACTGACAATATGAAACAGCAAACACAGTGCATTATCACGGACTATTTGGCAACAATTGGAGGTGCTGGGAAGTAAAAAAGGCAGGAAGAAGCATCTGGACACATTATTCTACTCTTTGTCTAGCAAGAAAGACTATCAATAACTGGATAGTTGTTAGCAGATTACAGGTAGTCTCTCATTAACTGGTCATTTGAGTCCATAAGAAAATTTCCACTGACAATATGAAATCAAAACACAGTGCATTATCACGGACTATTTGGCAACAATTGGAGGTGCTGGGAAGTAAAAAAGGCAGGAAGAAGCATCTGGACACATTATTCTACTCTTTGTCTAGCAAGAAAGACTATCAATAACTGGATAGTTGTTAGCAGATTACAGGTAGTCTCTCATTAACTGGTCTCAGTAGAGTTTCGTTCTGAGTCCATAAGAAAATTTCCACTGACAATATGAAACAGCAAACACAGTGCATTATCACGGACTATTTGGCAACAATTGGAGGTGCTGGGAAGTAAAAAAAAAAGGCAGGAAGAAGCATCTGGACACATTATTCTACTCTTTGTCTAGCAAGAAAGACTATCAATAACTGGATAGTTGTTAGCAGATTACAGGTAGTCTCTCATTAACTGGTCTCAGTAGAGAGAGGCTTCTGAGTCCATAAGAAAATTTTGTTTTGACAATATGAAACAGCAAACACAGTGCATTATCACGGATATTTGGACAATTGGAGGTGGTAAAAAAGGCAGGAAGAAGCATCTGGACACATTATTCTACTCTTTGTCTAGCAAGAAAGACTATCAATAACTGGATAGTTGTTAGCAGATTACAGGTATTCTCTCATTAACTGGTCTCAGTAGTAGAGAGGCTTTGAGTCCATAAGAAAATTTCCACTGACAATATGAAACAGCAAACACAGTGCATTATCACGGACTATTTGGCAACAATTGGAGGTTGGGAAGTAAAAAAGGCAGGAAGAAGCATCTGGACACATTATTCTACTCTTTGTCTAGCAAGAAAGACTATCAATAACTGGATAGTTGTTAGCAGATTACAGGTAGTCTCTCATTAACTGGTCTCAGTAGAGAGGCTTCTGAGTCCATAAGAAAATTTCCACTGACAATATGAAACAGCAAACACAGTGCATTATCACGGACTATTTGGCAACAATTGGAGGTGCTGGGAAGTAAAAAAAAGGCAGGAAGAAGCATCTGGACACATTATTCTACTCTTTGTCTAGCAAGAAAGACTATCAATAACTGGATAGTTGTTAGCAGATTACAGGTAGTCTCTCATTAACTGGTCTCAGTAGAGAGAGGCTTCTGAGTCCATAAGAAAATTTCCACTGACAATATGAAACAGCAAACACAGTGCATTATCACGGACTATTTGGCAACAATTGGAGGTGCTGGGAAGTAAAAAAGGCAGGAAGAAGCATCTGGACACATTATTCTACTCTTTGTCTAGCAAGAAAGACTATCAATAACTGGATAGTTGTTAGCAGATTACAGGTAGTCTCTCATTAACTGGTCTCAGTAGAGAGAGGCTTCTGAGTCCATAAGAAAATTTCCACTGACAATATGAAACAGCAAACACAGTGCATTATCACGGACTATTTGGCAACAATTGGAGGTGCTGGGAAGGAAAAAAAGGCAGGAAGAAGCATCTGGACACATTATTCTACTCTTTGTCTAGCAAGAAAGACTATCAATAACTGGATAGTTGTTAGCAGATTACAGGTAGTCTCTCATTAACTGGTCTCAGTAGAGAGAGGCTTCTGAGTCCATAAGAAAATTTCCACTGACAATATGAAACAGCAAACACAGTGCATTATCACGGACTATTTGGCAACAATTGGAGGTGCTGGGAAGTAAAAAGGCAGGAAGAAGCATCTGGACACATTATTCTACTCTTTGTCTAGCAAGAAAGACTATCAATAACTGGATAGTTGTTAGCAGATTACAGGTAGTCTCTCATTAACTGGTCTCAGTAGAGAGAGGCTTCTGAGTCCATAAGAAAATTTCCACTGACAATATGAAACAGCAAACACAGTGCATTATCACGGACTATTTGGCAACAATTGGAGGTGCTGGGAAGTAAAAAAGGCAGGAAGAAGCATCTGGACACATTATTCTACTCTTTGTCTAGCAAGAAAGACTATCAATAACTGGATAGTTGTTAGCAGATTACAGGTAGTCTCTCATTAACTGGTCTCAGTAGAGAGAGGCTGAGTCCATAAGAAAATTTCCACTGACAATATGAAACAGCAAACACAGTGCATTATCACGGACTATTTGGCAACAATTGGAGGTGCTGGGAAGTAAAAAAGGCAGGAAGAAGCATCTGGACACATTATTCTACTCTTTGTCTAGCAAGAAAGACTATCAATAACTGGATAGTTGTTAGCAGATTACAGGTAGTCTCTCATTAACTGGTCTCAGTAGAGAGAGGCTTTTGAGTCCATAAGAAAATTTCCACTGACAATATGAAACAGCAAACACAGTGCATTATCACGGACTATTTGGCAACAATTGGAGGTTCAAGTAAAAAAGGCAGGAAGAAGCATCTGGACATTATTCTACTCTTTGTCTAGCAAGAAAGACTATCAATAACTGGATAGTTGTTAGCAGATTACAGGTAGTCTCTCATTAACTGGTCTCAGTAGAGAGAGGCTTTTGAGTCCATAAGAAAATTTCCACTGACAATATGAAACAGCAAACACAGTGCATTATCACGGACTATTTGGCAACAATTGGAGGTGCTGGGAAGTAAAAAAAGGCAGGAAGAAGCATCTGGACACATTATTCTACTCTTTGTCTAGCAAGAAAGACTATCAATAACTGGATAGTTGTTAGCAGATTACAGGTAGTCTCTCATTAACTGGTCTCAGTAGAGAGAGGCTTTGAGTCCATAAGAAAATTTCCACTGACAATATGAAACAGCAAACACAGTGCATTATCACGGACTATTTTGAGGGCAGGGAAGTAAAAAACAATTGGACACATTATTCTACTCTTTGCAAGAAAGACTATCAATAACTGGATAGTTGTTAGCAGATTACAGGTAGTCTCTCATTAACTGGTCTCAGTAGAGAGAGGCTTCTGAAAAAAGGACTATTTGGCAACAATTGGAGGTGCAGGGATTAAAAAGGGGAAGAAGCATCTGGACACATTATTCTACAATAACTGGATCTTTGTAGTCTATTAACTGGCAAGAAAGACTATCAATAACTGGATATTCTACTCTTTGTTTCGTTCAAAGACTATTAACTGGATAGTTGTAGCAGATTCTCATTAACTGGTCTCAGTAGAGAGAGGCTTCTGAGTCCATAAGAAAATTTCCACTGACAATATGAAACAGCAAACACAGTGCATTATCACGGACTATTTGGCAACAATTGGAGGTGCTGGAAGTCATTAAAAAGGCAGGAAGAAGCATCTGGACACATTATTCTACTCTTTGTCTAGCAAGAAAGACTAT
This sequence comes from Acanthosepion pharaonis, assembly GCA_903632075.3. Lineage (NCBI taxonomy): Eukaryota > Metazoa > Mollusca > Cephalopoda > Sepiida > Sepiidae > Acanthosepion > Acanthosepion pharaonis. The sequence continues at coordinate 830,973 of CAHIKZ030001860.1, forward strand.
CAATAACTGGATAGTTGTTAGCAGATTACAGGTAGTCTCTCATTAACTGGTCTCAGTAGAGAGAGGCTTCTGAGTCCATAAGAAAATTTCCACTGACAATATGAAACAGCAAACACAGTGCATTATCACGGACTATTTGGCAACAATTTGAGGTGCTGGGAAGTAAAAAAGGCAGGAAGAAGCATCTGGACACATTATTCTACTCTTTGTCTAGCAAGAAAGACTATCAATAACTGGATAGTTGTTCAGATTACAGGTAGTCTCTCATTAACTGGTCTCAGTAGAGAGAGGCTTCTGAGTCCATAAGAAAATTTCCACTGACAATATGAAACAGCAAACACAGTGCATTATCACGGACTATTTGGCAACAATTGGAGGTGCTGGGAAGTAAAAAAAGGCAGGAAGAAGCATCTGGACACATTATTCTACTCTTTGTCTAGCAAGAAAGACTATCAATAACTGGATAGTTGTTAGCAGATTACAGGTAGTCTCTCATTAACTGGTCTCAGTAGAGAGAGGCTTTGAGTCCATTGAAAATTTCCACTGACAATATGAAACAGCAAACACAGTGCATTATCACGGACTATTTGGCAACAATTGGAGGTGCTGGGAAGTAAAAAAGGCAGGAAGAAGCATCTGGACACATTATTCTACTGTTTTGTCTAGCAAGAAAGACTATCAATAACTGGATAGTTGTTGCAGATTTATCTCTCATTAACTGGTCTCAGTAGAGGACTAGTCCATTTTCCACTGACAATATGAAACAGCAAACACAGTGCATTATCACGGACTATTTGGCAACAATTGGAAGTGCTGGGAAGTAAAAAAAGGAAGAAGCATCTGGACACATTATTCTACTCTTTGTCTAGCAAGAAAGACTATCAATAACTGGATAGTTGTTAGCAGATTACAGGTAGTCTCTCATTAACTGGTCTCAGTAGAGAGAGGCTTCTGAGTCCATAAGAAAATTTCCACTATTTGACAATATGAATTTTCAAACACAGATTGCATTCTCACGGACTATTTGGCAACAATTGGAGGCATTATGACTATTTGGCAAGTAAAAAAAGGCAGGAAGAAGCATCTGGACACATTATTCTACTCTTTGTCTAGCAAGAAAGACTATCAATAACTGGATAGTTGTTATCAGATTACAGGTAGTCTCTCATTAACTGGTCTCAGTAGAGAGGCTTCTGAGTCCATAAGAAAATTTCCACTGACAATATGAAACAGCAAACACAGTGCATTTCACGGACTATTTGGCAACAATTGGAGGTGCTGGGGAATAAAAAAAGGCAGGAAGAAGCATCTGGACACATTATTCTACTCTTTGTCTAGCAAGAAAGACTATCAATAACTGGATAGTTGTTAGCAGATTACAGGTAGTCTCTCTCATTAACTGGTCTCAGTAGAGAGAGGCTTCTGAGTCCATAAGAAAATTTCCACTGACAATATGAAACAGCAAACACAGTGCATTATCACGGACTATTTGGCAACAATTGGAGGTGCTGGGAAGTAAAAAAGGCAGGAAGAAGCATCTGGACACATTATTCTACTCTTTGTCTAGCAAGAAAGACTATCAATAACTGGATAGTTGTTAGCAGATTACAGGTAGTCTCTCATTAACTGGTCTCAGTAGAGAGAGGCTTCTGAGTCCATAAGAAAATTTCCACTGACAATATGAAACAGCAAACACAGTGCAAACACAGTGCATTATCACGGACTATTTGGCAACAATTGGAGGTGCTGGGGTAAAAAAGGCAGGAAGAAGCATCTGGAAACATTATTCTACTCTTTGGAAGAAAGACTATCAATCTGGGACACATTATTCTCACTCTTTGTCTAGTCCAAGAAAGACAATATATCAATAACTGGATAGTTGTTAGGCAGGAAGAAGATTGGACACATTAGTCTTTTCTAGCAAGAAAGACTATCAATAACTGGATAGTTGTTAGCAGATTGGTCTCTCATTAACTGGTCTCAGTAGAGAGGCTTCTGAGTCCATAAGAAAATTTCCACTGACAATATGAAACAGCAAACACAGTGCATTATCACGGACTATTTGGCAACAATTGGAGGTGCTGGGAAGTAAAAAAAAAGGCAGGAAGAAGCATCTGGACACATTATTCTACTCTTTGTCTAGCAAGAAAGACTATCAATAACTGGATAGTTGTTAGCAGATTACAGGTAGTCTCTCATTAACTGGTCTCAGTAGAGAGGCTTTGAGTCCATAAGAAAATTTCCACTGACAATATGAAACAGCAAACACAGTGCATTATCACGGACTATTTGGCAACAATTGGAGGTGCTGGGAGTAAAAAAGGCAGGAAGAAGCATTCTGGACACATTATTCTACTCTTTGTCTAGCAAGAAAGACTATCAATAACTGGATAGTTGTTAGAATTTTAGTTCTGAGCAGATTAAATCTCTCCATCTACTTTGTCAATCTCAATTGGAGGTGCTGGGGAGTAAAAAAAGGCAGGAAGAAGCATCTGGACACATTATTCTACTTTTTGTTCTAGCAAGAAAGACTATCATTAACTGGTCTCAGTACAGAGATTAACTGGTCTCAGTGAGTCCATAAGAAAATTTCCACTGACAATATGAAACAACAGCAAACACAGTGCATTATCACGGACTATTTGGCAACAATTGGAGGTGCTGGGAAGTAAAAAAGGCAGGAAGAAGCATCTGGACACATTATTCTACTCTTTGTCTAGCAAGAAAGACTATCAATAACTGGATAGTTGTTAGCAGATTACAGGTAGTCTCTCATTAACTGGTCTCAGTAGAGAGAGGCTTCTGAGTCCATAAGAAAATTTCCACTGACAATATGAAACAGCAAACACAGTGCATTATCACGGACTATTTGGCAACAATTGGAGGTGCTGGGAAGTAAAAAAGGCAGGAAGAAGCATCTGGACACATTATTCTACTCTTTGTCTAGCAAGAAAGACTATCAATAACTGGATAGTTGTTAGCAGATTACAGGTAGTCTCTCATTAACTGGTCTCAGTAGAGAGAGGCTTCTGAGTCCATAAGAAAATTTCCACTGACAATATGAAACAGCAAACACAGTTTGCATTATCACGGACTATTTGGCAACAATTGGAGGTGCTGGGAAGTAAAAAAGGCAGGAAGAAGCATCTGGACACATTATTCTACTCTTTGTCTAGCAAGAAAGACTATCAATAACTGGATAGTTGTTAGCAGATTACAGGTAGTCTCTCATTAACTGGTCTCAGTAGAGAGGCTTCTGAGTCCATAAGAAAATTTCCACTGACAATATGAAACAGCAAACACAGTGCATTATCACGGACTATTTGGCAACAATTGGAGGTGCTGGGAAGTAAAAAAGGCAGGAAGAAGCATCTGGACACATTATTCTACTTTTTTGTCTAGCAAGAAAGACTATCAATAACTGGATAGTTGTTAGCAGATTACAGGTAGTCTCTCATTAACTGGTCTCAGTAGAGAGAGGCTACTGAGTCCATAAGAAAATTTCCACTGACAATATGAAACAGCAAACACAGTGCATTATCACGGACTATTTGGCAACAATTGGAGGTGCTGGGAAGTAAAAAAGGCAGGAAGAAGCATCTGGACACATTATTCTACTCTTTGTCTAGCAAGAAAGACTATCAATAACTGGATAGTTGTTAGCAGATTACAGGTAGTCTCTCATTAACTGGTCTCAGTAGAGAGAGGCTTTGAGTCCATAAGAAAATTTCCACTGACAATATGAAACAGCAAACACAGTGCATTATCACGGACTATTTGGCAACAATTGGAGGTGCTGGGAAGTAAAAAAGGCAGGAAGAAGCATCTGGACACATTATTCTACTCTTTGTCTAGCAAGAAAGACTATCAATAACTGGATAGTTGTTAGCAGATTACAGGTAGTCTCTCATTAACTGGTCTCAGTAGAGAGAGGCTTCTGAGTCCATAAGAAAATTTCCACTGACAATATGAAACAGCAAACACAGTGCATTATCACGGACTATTTGGCAACAATAAAAAGGCAGGAAGAGGACACATTATTCTACTCTTTGTCTAGCAAGAAAGACTATCAATAACTGGATAGTTGTTAAAAAGGTCTCTCATTAACTGGAAGAAGTCCATAAGAAAATTTCTGGACAGTGCATTATTATTTGGCAACAATTGGAGGTGCTGGGAAGTAAAAAAAGGCAGGAAGAAGCATCTGTCTAGCAAGAAAGACTATCAATAAC
>CAHIKZ030001861.1:0-12500 GCA_903632075.3 Acanthosepion pharaonis
GATATAAATATTGAAGGCTATAATTTTTAATTGCTATTAAACAGAGGCCGATGAACTGTCTCTGATTTTCAGTATAAGTATTCTGTTTGTTTCCATTTTCTCTAAAAGTTCATCGTTTCTCAAATGTTCTGAGCATCCTTCTGTAGAAGCACATTTCTGTTGCTTCAAATTTCTTCTAGATTTGCGAGGAGATTATCCAACATTCACTGTCATATAGGAGAACTGATATTACGTAAGAGTTCAGTACTCTTTGTTTCTAATGAAATCTTTCTGTTTCTGCTTCTTAATACTTTTGCTTAGCTTTTGGAAGACATCTTTCACTGTCTCAATGCGCTTTCGGATTTCGGTGTCCTTTTCTGTCCTCTGTTAGAACACTTCCAAGATATTTAAATTGTTTTGATTTTGTTATCTCCGTTTGTAATTTACATGTTCCTTTTTCTGACAACCATATATTCTGTATTCTCGCAACTGATGTTTTGTCCATTCTTTTCGCTTTCCTTCACTGTCTGCTGTAGGAGTTTAGGCTATCCCATAGGCAATCCATTTTTTTTATATAAAAGTCACAATTTCAAAAGTGACAAGGAAAAATTCAAATTACCGATGGGTTCGTCTCTTAGCGCTGTTTTATGTTTTCTTTGAATTTCTAGAGACTAGTCCACTTCATTAGGTACATTCTCCTACTACCATTTGCTCTAATTTTGCCTCCTACCTCTCAATACCTCTAGCATGTATTTGAGAATGTTTTAGAAATTTGAGTCTATGCTTCCATTATGGCATCCTGCAATTTTTAACATTTGGTTGGCGCTGCACGTTCGTGATTATAATTTTCTTTTCCACCACATCACATACGTACTCTATGGAATTGAGATACAGTGATTGTACTGGCGAATTTAACACTGAAAACTCACTGCTGTGTTCAATGAGCCAATCTACCACTATTATTGATTTGTGAGACTGTGCGCTGTCCTGCTGGAAATAACTAACAGAGTGCACCGGTCTCCTAAATCGAGACATGTGGTCAGCCTTAATACCTAAGTAGGCTGTGACATTTAAACGATCTTTTATTGGCCCCAATATCACAATGTCTGCCAATAAAATATTCTCCATATCATTATAACACCAACAGCAGTGTGATCCGTTGATACAAAGCAGGATAGATCACTATATTTATGTTATTCAGGACAAATTCAAGCCCTACCATATCGAAGCAGTAATCGATACTCATCAGACCAAGAAACATTTTCCAGTTTACTTTTGTCCACTTGTAGAACTCAGATTTTTGTTTCTATTTGACAGGAGTGCCACCTGGTGTGGTCTTCTACTGCTGTAACACACCTGCTTCAAGGTTCGAAGTGCTGTGCATTTAGATGTGTTCTGTTATAAATAGAGATTATTTGAGTTACTGTTACCTTTCAGTCAGCTTGAACCAGTCTGAACATTTTTCCTCGACTTATTTCATCAGCAACAGATTTCTGTATACCCTAGAGATGGTCGTGCGTAAAGATCCTAGTAGATCGAGTCGCGGTTACGTGTCTAAAAGGAATACTCTGAATTCAAAACCGTGGAAAAGGCAATATATATATATATATATATATATATATATATATATATATATATATATATATATATATATGAAGAAGTTTCTGAAAAATTCTGATATTTGAGCATATTTTTTTCTCGTGAGTCAGCCTGAGAACTTTTCAGCACATATATATAATGCCGCTTTTTTGGACTTAGGCGATTGATTGATTTTCGTAATCTTTTTTGTTGATTACCAATGAATTACTACGTCTTCTGAGGAAAGACAGTAGAATAGTCACTCGTTGCCTTTTCCACTGTTTTGAATTCAGTGTATCCCTTTTAGACACGTAACCGCAACGCTCAAATCTAGAAATCCCAATCTACGCTATTATTTAATCCATAGCGGGGGAAGAATTTCGAATTAATGCATATTCCAAAGGTATTAAGATGAAAGTGACCGAACTGACTCGGCTGGGAGTTGATCTCGGCTCACCGATTTTACTTTTTTACTTCCTTTTATAAACATTTTCCATTAAATGTCGAAAATAAGGTCGATGAATTTCCTGTCATTAGCATAAAGCGTATTGATATTTTTCCCAACAGACAATCGATGTCCCTTCTCGGTTGTCTATTGCCCACACTCATTCCCTCTTTCTCGTGAGTTTACGGAAAGGAACGAGAGGTGGTCGTTAGATCTATATTGTTGTTAGATATGGAAATCAGTGAAGTAAGCGACGAATTTTTTTCCAATACGATACTCAAAACGTTTATAGTGTGCTAGGGAAAGTAAGCTTCATTCCAAAAATGGACTTAATAAACGAACATATTAACCTGAGAATTCGAGTGATTTTTTTTTACTATTGTTCACCCAATACAAGGTCGGAAGATCACTCAAAATAGAAGGATATCAAATGTGATCGTAATGGCGTACAAAAAAAGAGAGCAAGAGGCGAATCTCATGAGAATATATGGGATAGATAACTGTTGATCATTGACTTAAAGAGGTTAAGAGTGTATTCATTGAGAAAGCATCCTCTCGGGAGTTCGTTTCACAATGGAACAGTTCTGGAGTAGAAGCTATATGAGAGAAATTTATTCCTTAGCAGTGGAGTATGAAATTAATGAGGTATATGGATCTTAGCTAAGGAGATCTGGGCTGGTGGGACCGAGAAATGTAGTTTGCTCGAACATGGAAATAGCGATATAGTGAGAGACTAACGTTTCGTCTATGGGACAGAGGTGGTTAGGGGGGATAATAATTCATTAACGACAAATCAGCATAAACGCTCTTAAACTCTGTCGAGGTTGGAATGTGAGGACTGAGCAGCTCCAGACTAGATATGGCAACAATACTTTTTGGAGGGGGTTGATCTGCCTCTTGTACTAATAGGGCATGGCAGGAGGAGTCAGATACTTTCTGGAGTAGTACAGGGATCCGGGCATTTTATCCAGCGTATTTAGCGATGAATCGTATATATGAATTCTACTTGAGGTCTGATGTGAGCTTGTGTCCCAACAGATGTTCAATGTAAGGAGCCTCATTGACAGTACAACTGTTCATCATGACTGGAGAATGTTCTTAAATAGCTTTGTCAGATCGAGACTCATATGAATGTCACGCATGGTGTCCAGCTCATTCGGAAATGTCTAAACTATCATCTATATACAACCGTTTTCTTAGAACAATGATTAAAAACGGCTTCAAGCGAATGAAATCCTATCAGGCTTAAAGAAGACAAATTTTCATCAGATACTATAAAAATCACAAAGAACTGCAAAATCATGAAGAACTGTTAAAATGACAAAGAACTTTAGCAAATACCAAAAACTTCACTTGAAGACTTCCAAAAGTAGCAACAATAACAGCATGTAACTAGAAAGGAAAATAATGATATTTTCCACACTAGCAAAAAACAAAAGTTTGGAAGGAGACTCTCATCAGTACTAGATAACGTTATAACAGTGGATGTGAGAAGTCTAATTTTCTGAAACACTATTTTAAGAACAAGAATTAATAAATGAGAACCGAATGTTTCCTGTAGTGAAACGGTTATTCTCGCCATTACTGTTATCTTATATAACTATCACTTTAGTGATAGCATACCCAGGGCCGGATTATCCCTTATGCTAGTATTGTTGTAGGTTGCAGCCTAGGACCCCTCAATATTTTATAAAGCAATTATTTTAATTTTCTAGATGTTATAACTTCTAAATAGTATCTTAAATGAAATGATATCAATATGACAAATTCATATTTATTTTAATTCTTTTTATTGTTATAATGCTGGTTATAAAAAAATTGATTTTACTACGGTTGTATTGAATTATGTGCTGATTTAGTTTGCAGTAAATAGTAAAATAGTAGCATTTCTTAAATAATATTTTTTATTGATAAACCAAAGATATTTATTCTAGTTTAAAGAATTTGGAATCAGTTTATTTCAAGCTATGTAAATGCCGCTAAAATATATCATGAGTAAAAAATGTTTAAGACGAGTTCGGGTGAATTAGAGGTCGATTCATTTTGAGAGGGAGGCCCAGAATTTCATTAATCTTCGTGTCTCAAAAGAATCCGACCCAGAGTATACCTATTATCAGACATTTAATTTATTTACGGATTTTATGATATCGATCTCGATGTCTGTTATTAATCTCTCTATTATTCACGTCTGACCTGCAGCCATAACCCGGAAGTAAGTCTGGAAGGAAAGGGTGGTAGTAAATTTTAAGGATCTCTCAGTAGTCCTTTCACACTTCTTTTTTTCTTTTTCCTTACTGCTGGTCATCTGGTAATTATCTACTCTCTGCTTTGACTGAATTTTTCTCTCTTAAAACATCATGTCTCTTTTATTATTTCTTTGAGTTCGTTCTAAATTGTTATTCCTGTTTGGAACGCGTTTTCTATGTTAAATGTATCAAATGTAGTTCTTTGGTGATATGGATGTAAACCCTATCTCCGCACTATTTGATATCACTACGCGACAGCATGTCACGTGACCTATGTATATGTTTTATATTATTTATATATATTGTATATATATACATGCATACATACATACATACATATATATATATATATATATATATATATATATATATATATATATATATATATATATATATATATATATATATATATATATATATACAAAAAAACAGAATGGAACGAGAGCCCAACGAGACAATTGTCCAACAGATAACCATCAAGACACCGAATTCATGCAAGCCAACATTACCAGTTGGTTTATAATTATTGATCCCAATTTTATCTGAGAAACATAACATCACAAACTACAAAATTTTATAACGTCATTGCCTCGCTACAGGCAGAAATAGTAACTAAGATTCCTGGCAACGTTTTTAGTACTCAAAACTATGATGAACTGAAGCAAACCCCAATAGAATCACACGAGCAAACGAAGCCAGAGATGCTAGACAAATTAATGTCCACCTCCATTATTACAGGCCGACCATCAGTTTATCTTCAAGAAATGCTGTCAACTGCATCGAGATTAGAAATCAGTAACGAAATATAGTGTTACACAAATGTTTTTCAGGCGTTGTCGGTTTCGATAAGTCACGTGTTAGCCACGCAAAAAGACTTAAGCCCGACCAGGCTGGAACAATTGGCGGATGAGGTAATGCCTTTAATACAAGGCACTACTAGAACAAGCACGTGCAAACAACATCCAGACAAAAGTAGTGCTTTTTAAAACTCCAGCAACACTACCGTATGGTTTCAAAACTTTTTCAAAGGACAACTACAGAAGATATGTAGGGCACACATTTACTATGCGGACGCAGCGCACATGTAAACACTGGTGCAAATGGCCGAACTAAAAAGTGACTTAATACAACAGCCAAGTTTGCGTCCATCTTCGCCAGCTCTAAGAAAAGGGAAACTAATTGGGCGGACATCCAATCCCCCCACCTACTCGGATTCGGTTTTTAAATAATTTCGGATTACTAATCGATTGCCAACAGAAAACGATCGTCGATCCCACAACAGAGTGTTCAAAGAAACTGAAAATATTTAACGACTCTATTAACTTGGTCAGAAATAATAATATGCCCGAATTAATTAAAGGCTTGATAAAAAAAAAAAAGCATCCCAACATTGTATCCCCACATACCAACTCAGCAAGCACGTATGTAGGAGTATATACCACAGAATCGATACAGGCAGTCATGCTCCTACTTTGGTTATGGACAGACGACTGCCATTAACAGAGAAAATAAGCATGTGCAGTAACACTACGTTTACACGAAATGATTTAGAATTGCAGTCATTTAACAATGTTAAAAACAAAATTAGTGAATTTCCATCCCTAGCTCACCAACGGTCTGAGTATATTGAATATCAGTTAATTACTGATAGCAGTAATTATGCTATTATAGTGCTGCCCTACATCAGTTAGTAGAAAGAACGCAAATTGCAATAGGCTTCTTCTCGAAGAAGTTGACACAAACTCAAACGAGGTATTCAATTTTTGATAATGAACTTTTTGCACTCTATTCAGTTACCTTATATTTCAAGCACATTATTGGAGGTAAACAAGTAGCAATGAGCAATTCTAACTGAATATATTGCAGATATAGGCCACATAAAGGGAGATCAAAGCTTTGTAAATGAAACCAATAGCATATATTCACGCACAACAGTATCAACTGAAGTAGTTCTTTGGTCAAGTAGTGATGTGGCTGTAAACCTTATCTCCACACTACTTGATATCAGTACGCGACAAGCATTTCACGTGATCTGCTTGTAACCGCGCAATTTGTTTTCCTTTTTGTATATTTTAGTTCCGGCAAATAAAGTCGTATGGAAAACACGTGTGTATATTTTCTCTTCAAAATTATGTCGTGTCTTCTTGTTCATTACTAACACAATGAGTTTGTCTTCCCCTTTGGTATTAACAGGGTATTTTTTTAAATGTTTTATTTCCCTGTGGAAGTTGTTAGTTTCTCTTGTATTCACGGTTTCAATTCTGCGCTGATTCTTCAATAAGGCTAACAGTATGAATAAAGCGTGAATCTTTTTAATCGAGGTCACCATGTAGTAGTTCTATCACAGAAGTAGGAATACAGAATGAGTTTTTGAACTTTAAGATGAAGTAATTTCTTTTTTATGAACTTTTGATCCGTTCGAGGTTCAATCCCGCCCGATTTTTTTAAAGAAGCTGTGTGAAGTTGTAATAAAGCGAGTCATGAACTCCGATCTTAGGTCAAGGGAACTTGTTTTATACAGATGCCATTTTTTAACCACAGACATTTAATATTCGGTATGGAACAAATATTAAGTTTATTATTACCCCCCACTCCTCCAATTCTTTAAACCATGTTGCTTCTCTGGTCGTCATGGTGATGGTAGTATTAGTAGTAGCAAATCGTCTGAAATTGTGTTAATTCGGAGAAAGTATTTTCATTGTTAATATTTTTAGGCAGATACATGAGTAAGTTCGTAACTAAAAAGCATTTCTTTTATATAAATATTTATTTTCCAACATAACCTTCCTTACTCTTCGTCCTGATCAATGCCTTGTTTTTCATTAGTAGCATTGATTGAACATAGTACAATGGCCATTTCAGATCAAGGTTTAGCTTGTGGAAATGATTGTTGTGTTTATGCAGGAAGCACGTGTTTCCTGGTATAGTTTTCCCGTAACAATTATTGTATCTCGAATGTGAGTCTGAGTAATAAATGAATAACACAAGACAATATAAAACAAACGACAATGAATGTATTAACAAAAAATTATTACAATAACAATAAACGAAAAATACATTTAAATATTAGTTTCGTAAAAAGCGTTTATATTAGAGAATGAGTGTTTGTGTCTATTAATAACTTTGTGTAGTGAAATGAGTACAAAAAGTCACAAGAGAAAAGTAAGACATTGAATATGAACGTGTCCCAGTGGGGAACCCTTTTCCCCCACGTGCGACTGCATCTTAGGTTAAAAGAGGAAGGAGAATCAGTGAGAATATCATTTCGTATTTATAGGCTTAAGGAGCATCCCTAGCGACGGTTTTTGATAAGGAAAGACAAGTGGGATAACCCCAAGCTCATAAAACTACATTTCAGGCTCTGAATTTATTGATTCAACACTATATTAATATTAAATACGTAAGGTGACGCATATATTTATTTTTCAATATAATTTCTATTCTTGAGAATACATTTAGTTTTCTTTACAGTTTTCCCTTTTCTTATTTTTACATTCCCTTTCTTTCTTTCTTTCTTTTCTTTCTTTCTTTCAATGGCATTATTAACTAAATTGAAAATGTATGAATAAAAACACTTGACTTCTAAGTGGTTAGTGTTTCGTATATTAGTGCAGAAAGTTGAATATTCGAGTTGGGTTCAAATTCCGGATTAATCTATTTGCATTCACTTTTGCATTAGTGCTCTTCGAAAAGGCATGAATCTGTATCTTCCTTCATAGCTATGGGTTAAATAGCAGGTTTGGGATCTTTAGCTTTGAGTGGAAACTCTTCGAAAAAAAAAATAGAAAGAAAAACCCTGAATTTCAAACCATGGAGAAAGCAACAAGAAATCACTCCGCTATCTTTTTTCACGAAATCATGGTCATTCACAAATAATAAAGGAAAGGGACCTGTGAATGGACATGATATTAAAAAACAACAATTGAAAAACAAATTGAAAGAAAGGTAAGCTAAAGAAAGCTGTGGGTAACCTACTTTACAAGATTTTGCAAATGGATAGTGGAATAAAGATAAAGTCGAATTGTAAAAAGAACAAGAATTACTGAGAGAAACAAAATACAGGAAACTGTGGAGAACCATTGTTAACCAAATTTTGAAGTGACCTGGTACAAAGTAAGCTAGAGAGAGAGAGTAAGAGAGAGAGAGAGAGATGGCGAGAGAGAGTGAGAGAAGGTATTCAGCTATGCACGCCATTAAAAAATTGTTCATTTACTGTTAAAATCATCTTACAGAAGTTTAACCTTGTTCAATCTGTTTATCTGACAAGTTACTCAGCGTTTTCCGTGTCTCGCCGGAAATTTCACCTAACTCCGCTCCTAGCAAGTAAAGAACCTCACTTTTGACAGATCATGCAGCAAGTACAATTTTCACATGCGCCCCATTTCTACAACCTTAAGCTAAGCTAAGCTAAGCGTAGACATATAAATAAAGAAGAAAATATTATGAATACAGTAACTTATTGAGAGCTACAAGGAATTGGGGGAAGGGGAGAGCCATGATCGCCTACGTCCTGAAGGGACACGGCACATCAAAAGAAGTTGACTCAATAACTATGCTGTCTTTTTTTGTCATTAAGATAGTTGAAGAGAAAGGCAGGAGTCTACATAAAAGACGTAAATTCAAACATTGATCTCTGGGACAAACGTGCAGGTCAGTGTTAAAAAAGAGTTTGGCGGAACACAATCTTCCAATCCACATTATCAGCACAATTTACCCTTGGAACGGAAAAAGTCATCTGAGTAAAAAACATCAAATTACCGCAATTACTCGATTCAGATTTAGTGTGGCAAGAGTATTCTCCTTGCATTATTAACTTCGCTCTATGAATTTTTATTGCAACAAAATTCGCAGCACTTATTTCGATTAACCGCATTATTTAGATTGCTTCGATACTTATATAAATGTAAAAATCAAACTTCGTTGGCAATAATATAATTAACAGATGACTATAAAAAAGACGCTGATGATTATTTACGATTTAATTTAATGCATTGACTATTGTTTATGTCACGTACCAATAATTGTAAGTAACCAAGTAATAGTTTTAAAATTCTCTGAATGTCGGTATCCTTTTTTTTTTATCGAATCAATAGATTATTTTACCAATACCGGTAAAATAGACACCAAGTTTTTTTTTTTTTTCGGCAAATATGAATAGTGTATATTATATATTTTTTATATTTGAGATCGTCAGCGCAGTAATTGTGTGAGCTGTGTAGGCAGGACTTGAACAACAAAATAGTGTAGTCTGTGACTGTTGCCTTCAGTGTGTGCATCTGAATTGTATTGGCAAGAGAACCATCCCCAAGGACAAGTTTGGGATTTACAGAGACTGTTAAGCCTGAAGTAATTAAAATATTCAGAGACTTCTATATTTCTCTTAATAAATGATTTTAACTTGTATTTTAACAATTGATGACGGAAAAGATTTTAAATTGTCTTAACAAATGGAACTTATAAGTATGACAAAAAATATTAATTTTTTGAAAAAATCAGTCAGATTTTTCAAGTTCACTAATTAAGTTTGACAGCTTTCGTTTTATTAACAAAAGATTAAGCATATTTTAAGCATGAAGCAAGGCTCAGATGTTTTTAAGCAATTTAGTCGTCTTTCTTTTTTTTTTCTTTTCGTTCTTTTTTTTTCTGATTGTTGGTGATTTTGTCTGGGTTTCTTCCGTCACTAGAGATGTAACCGATTTTTATTTTTATTTATTTTTTACTTTTGGGCCTTCTGTTTTTATTTTTTTATTTTTTTTTTAAGTTGTATTATACGTTTTTTTACATTAATAATTGATGTTTACATGAAAAATATTTTTATACACACACACACGCGTACGCATACACACATGCGCGTGAGCGCGCACACACACATACACACACATACACACCACACACACATATATTACTAATGATATTAAACCATAAATGGTAAATACTTATAAATATATACACATACATATATATATATATATATATATATATATATATATATATATACACATGCACATACATTGTCATATATATATATATATATATATATATATATATATATATATATATATATATATGCACACACACATATATTTATATATATTCACTGGGCTATTATTTCGTTTTTTAATTTAGTTTGGTGGTATCATAAATATTAACTGTAATGGGGTAGATTTATATTTAAATGTAATTATTATTGTTTGAATTTAAGGTCACATGTCTGTGCACAACTATTCACACACGTATACAGGTATACGTATGTTTTAATAAATTAGTGCTTAAATGGTAAATGGTGATTTGTTTTTAAATATTTATATATATATATATATATATATATATATATATATGTATGTATGTATGTATATGGTACATAGTTCTTGCATGGACCGCACACACATTAATTGTTAAATAGTGTATATATAATTAAAATAAGTGCATGCTTGTATCATGTTATCCTATACAGTTTATTTTAATCCTTCATTTTTATTATTATTATTATTATTATTATTATATGGTTAGTTGTGTATTTTATATTGGTGTTATATATTTAGTTATTAATTATCGCTGTTAGGTTTTTTCAATTTTGGGGTTTTTGTTTATGCGTGTGTGTGTGTGTATCCAAATGCACATATAAACACGTGCATATATGTTTAATATTTATTCGTTTATTAAAAACGAATATATTTCTGAGATGCGGCATTATTTTTAAGACATCTTTATGTTTATACATTCTTTTTATAGATACAATAATTTAAGTAAATGCTCTGTTTATAATAAACAGTATTAAACAACATTTACCGGCCTGAATGTCCGAGAAATTTTCATAGAAAATATTCGTTCTTCGACAGGATTCGAACCTGTATCCTATACAAAACCGTCATTTAGCCTGACGTGCTCTTAACCGATCGAGCTGAATTATAAATAGAGCATTTATTTCAATATTTGTATCTATAAAAAGAATCTACTATAAACATAAAAATGTTTTAAAAATAATTGTCGGACTTTGTCCATTTCATAATGTATGAGGTATTATGTACATTATTTACATTATTCGGACTATTTTCTTCACCTTATTTGCCATATTTATCACAACATTTCGGCGGTTGTACGCTCCGGCCTTCTTCAGGTGGTTGGAATGTCGAACTGAACTTTATTTCGCTGGGGTAGACTGTTAGAGTTACACGTGCCATGACTATTGGATGTCAGTTATCAGTTATCTCCTGTTAATTCGCCTCTTCAAGTTCTCTTCGCCTTAACCAGGTTGAACTCCACAACTCTTTGGGGCCTGTCACTGGATCTAACCAACGCCTTTATCCACTGTGCCATGTGCCATGTGTCCTTAAGGACATCTGTGTATAAATTTCTGGAACTTATAAACTTAAGAGTTCCACCATCAAATTTTTACCAGCGCTCATATTGCAATTTTGCTCATTCCATGTTTTTTTTTAGAGCTCATATTGTAATTTTCGTTGTTATCATTGCTTTTCTCTGGCGCTCTTTATTACTGGTTCCCATATTGTATTCATTTCTATGCTTGGTCGGCTCAGGAGATTTTTGTGGCCTAGTATATGTGCTGAATCCTTAAGTTTACGAATTTTCCAATGATGTTCTTTGTCTATGATTTCAACTTGATCCCACAGAGGGCGGTGATCTCCTTTTCTCTCCATATGTGGTCAGCCATGCCTGATTTTTACACTTCCCTCATGTTACAGCTTTCTAGTCTTCTTTAAGCCTTATCTTAAGGAGGCAGCCTGTCTTCTTCCTTGGGATGTCGTACACACAGTCTTTAGTCATGTTCTCCTCTATGGGGTTTTATACGGGAGAAGTGTCGTCCAGCTTTTGAAGGTTGTCCTGATGTTATATGGACCGTAAATCCTTTGTATTTTCTCTGATAACCCCTTCACATAAGACAGACAGACTGTTTTCTAATATTGTTGTCCTCCTCTTGTACTCGCTTATCCCAGTTTATTGGGACTGCTGCCATGTACCCAGAGTAGTTGTTACGTTGTAGGGTACTAGTTATATTGACCAATTCTTTATCTAATATCTCTGGGTCGCCACTTATGACTTTTGCTCGATGTTGTAAGCAGCGGACAATCCCTTTCTTTACGCTGTATGGATGATGGGAGTTGAAATTGAGGTACTGTCCGGTGAATGTCGGTTTGCGGTATACGGATGTCTTGAATCCATGCTCTGTTTGAGATATTAAAACATCCAAGAATGGGAGTGTGTTACTTTCTTTCTCCATTGTGAACTGTATC
>CAHIKZ030001861.1:15000-97500 GCA_903632075.3 Acanthosepion pharaonis
CTGATAAGAGACACTACGCGATGTTGATAGTGTTGATGGTATAAAACGTAGAAATAAATATTATTTAAAAAGGAATTAACGAAATGTATTCATAAATACATTACTTGATGGACTTTTACTATGCGCTTTCTACCGCACAAGACCACAAGTGTAAAACAAACATTGACGATCAAAGACATTAAAGTTTGGATAATCTACGAGTAGAGCTTGTTAATCATTAGACAGGCATTTAAAAGTAAAATTTTGCTCTAGCTATTGACCAAACTTGACCTGGCACAAGGCCTGAAATTTGAAGTGTGAGGTTAGGTTAGAACCTAGCTATAGTAGTAATGTTCGGCGAGATTAGCTATATGTGGCACCTTGCATTATTAGAAATATTCATAGAAATATGATTTAATTTTTTCTTACTCAGTTTATTAAACAGGTTGTTAATTTTTTTTTAAAAACGGAAAATAACTGAGTTGAAAATAATTCACTAAGAGTGTACTAGACGATCCTAAGGAAAGAAGAAGGAAAGAAAGGAAAAAGGAAGGAAGGGAAGAAAAAGAAAGAAAGAGAAATGTATGACGCATGACCCAATTGAGGGTGGAGATAGGAGTCAGAAAGAGAATTAGGTCAGCGTCTTGGCCGATTTTCGAAAGTCATTTTGATAAAGAATGTCGGTCAAAGCACCTAGCCTACTTTTGCATGGAAAGACACCTTATCAATTTGGATAAAGAGAAATTTTGGGAACAATGAAACAATTTTTTAATCAGAGAAAAAGTGTCTTTGGGTTGAGGGGAGTGACCGGTGGAACGATATACAGACCTGTTAAGAATTGGACACCCACGTTAATAAAGTAGAGACATTTCAATGTAGATAATTAAGATTTTCGACTATCAGGAAAAACAAAGAGGTAAAAAAGAGGGACAATTGCTTTTGGCTCACAGAGGGCGCCAAGAAGGCGGAAAAGATCCTTTCTAAAGTCAAGACTAATTAGCAGCGGGCTGTTTAACAAAGTCCAGGTGAGAGAAAGCCAAAGATTGTCATTTTGCGTACGTGCAAAAGGGCAAAATTGGATTTTGTTTTTTTTTAAACAAGAACGATGTAACCACGCCCGCAAACAGAGGGGAGAGGATGTTCGATCAATAACAATTGGTCGAATACGATCACGTGACCTGCGGAAGAAAAGGGAAAGAAATGTTTGATCAATAACAATTGGTCGAATACGATCACGTGACCTGCGGAAGAAAAGGGAAAGAAATGCTCGATCAGGAACGATTGGTTGAAAAGCGGTCACCTGACATACGAGAGACTAAGAGATGGATGTGCGCCGCCCCACCAAAGGTACTGCGAGGAAGTAGGGGCGAAAACAATAGCGATAATGGAGAAGACAGAATTAATGCAGTTTTTGGAATTATCGAGAAAACCCTGACGCCGACAGACCAACCCCAGTTTGTTGCGGCGTCAATATAAGCAGGACCCCAGTCGACAGAAATCAGTTGAGTTGGAGTTGCAGATGGAGTGGAGTTGCAGCTGAACCGCGGGCAGGGAAAGAGCCTGAACGCGGGCATCAGGCCCGATTCACTCGCCCCTTTGCGGGCAAGAGAATCCTCAGACAAGAAATCCTTCCAGCCCAAATCGAAGAAGAAGATTGCTCGAAAGCCGCAGAGAAATTACAGCCAAGTCGAAGATAAGAAGAAGAGCTGCAGGCCAGACAGGCCGAAGAATTGCAGGAAGATAAGAAGAAGAGCTGCAGGCCAGACAGGCCGAAGAATTGCAGGCAGATAAGATGAAGAATTGCAGGCCAGACAGGCAGCAAGTTGTGGCAGAGTTGCAGAGTTACGGCAGAGTTCATCCCCGGACGGCAGCGAGAAAAGAACCCTCAGACAAGAAGAACTTCCAGCCCAAGTAGATGAAGAAGAAGATTGCCTGAGAGCCTGAGAAGAATTGGAGCTGCAGACAAGCCGAAAGTCGATGAGAAGTTAAAGTTCATCCCCGGACGGCAGCGAGAAAAAGAACCCTCAGACAAGAAGAACTTCCAGCCCAAGTAGAAGAAGAAGAAGAAATACAACTCAAGTCGGAGAGAAGAATCAACTGCGAATGATCGATAGAAATTAGCCCCAGTGTCGAACTGAACCACACTCCGACATACATACATGATTCTAGAAAGTAGGTAATTCGACATTTTCCTATTGTGTGATAAAAGCTTGGTGCCATAGTCCACAGAGCGGGTCGGGAATTGAGAACAATTTTGTTTTTATGTAACGGACTTTAAGATATAAAGGTTGTTACCCTTTTATCAGCAATTTTGTTTGGTGTCGTGAGTTTTTATTTTATTTGTGTTTTGCCACCCCCGTCGGACTCAACTTGTATCGGCCCCGATCCCTGCTGGTCCCGTCTGTCTAAGATCTAAACACAGCGTGGGTAGACAGACCGGAGATCGGTATAGTTGCTTTAGTGACCAGGTATTGGAAGCGAGTCGGGAAAGGCGAGGCTGGTGATCATCTGACCAAAGGGTTGGAGCGGCACGCTTGGACCCAGGAGGAGCGACCAGGAGGAGCGACGTCACCGTTGGCGCCGTAACCAAAGGATCCGACACTGGGCCAGGTGTGTAAACGTCACAAGTGGTGCCGTGACCAACGGATCAACCCTGAGACAACCACGTCACATATGGTGCCGTGGTGACCGAGGGATTTCAACCCTGAGAAGACCACGATCGACCGCCGTTGCTGAAAGTTCAAGCAGAAATCAGAACGACCCGGGACCAAAGGAAAAGAAGGAACAGAATCGTCTGTAAGGTAGGACACCTTGTTTTGTTTCCCAACCTCGATTGTTGCTATATAGACTGTCTTTCTCTGTAGACATGTCAGATTATGAGTCGGATGGAGCAGTGGGGGGTGAAGAAGAAGTAGGGCGAGGGTTGTCAGTGGATCTAAGGAAGCTGTTGGGTGGACCGAGGGTCCCAGTATTTGATGGCAGCGGGAAGGAGTTTAGGAACTGGCTGGCAATCCTCGAGAAGAGCCGAACCATCTACGAACTCTCGGACCAAGAAACCCTGTATTTGGCATACGATGCCACAAAGGGAAAAGCGTCTGAGTTCGTGAGGGGGCTCTTGGAGAACCAACCCCGCTTGGCTTGGGAAGAAATAAAAAGACTACTGACCAAAGAATTCGCCGACGAAGGTACGGCCATAGAGGCCATGAGGGCCCTTTTTAATCTGACACAGCTGCGGGATGAAACCCCGGGAGAATTAGGGGCCCGAGCGGGGAAGCTATCGTCATTGGCATTCCCCGAAGTGGTCAGGGATAACGCGGTTATGCAGGCTCAACTGGCGGACCTGTATGTAGAGGCGCTGAGCGACGAGCGTGTTCGTCACGACGTATTGAAAGAAGGACCGCTCAGACTGTCGGCAGCGATAGAGCTGGCCAGGGAGAGCCAGGGGGTGTGGGATAAAGTGAAGAGGTGTGGGAAGAAGCAGATACCAAGTCAGGAGGCTGGAAAGAGGGGTGTAGGCGGAAGAACCCCCGTGTGGAATCAGAGGGTTAAGGAAGAGGTGGATCGGGCAGAATTATGGGAGGAGGACCCCAATAGAAGGGCATGGTCGACCAGGCATGGCTTTTATAAGCCCACGCCGGGTCGATACGGGCTGGTCTGCTGGACCTGTGGTTACGAGGACCACAGGGCGGCGGAATGTCCGACGAAGTGGGGGTTGCCCCCAGACTTCGATCGTGACAGGTGCACCAGGTGTGGTAAGAAAGGACACCTGGCCAAGTGGTGCGGGCTGAGGAAGGGTGCCCCACCAATATTAACAAAGAAGGCCGAGCCCAAGAAAAGCCAGCGGGCCACCCCAGAATTAAGAGGGAGGGTGGCCCAGTTAAAAAGGAGAGAAATAAAAAATTGGACCAGTGGGTGGGCGAACCGCTGGAATAGAGGACGGGTTCCCCGAGGATAGACACAAGGCCAACCCAGAGAAAAAAGGGAAAGAGCAAAATGTTGGACATGTGGTCGGGCGGGCCACTTTGCGGCAAGCTGTCCAACAAGAAGGTGCTGGTTTTGCAGGAGGCCAGGACACCTGAAAAGAAACTGTATTCTTAGAAACGGCCATGGGAGACCAGGAGAGGTCCGGCCGGGGTCGCCCAGGTGCAGGGGCGCAGAACTCCACCTCATAAAAAAAAATGAAGGTGATTTATTACTACTGGCGCCTATGGCTGGGTTAACCCAAAGGTGGGGACCCAGGAAGAAGAAAGCTCAGGTGTTCTCTTCGCTAACGCAAGAGAGAGAACTATCCTGTAGAGCAGAGATAGGTGGAGAGATGAGGGCTTTGGTGGACACAGGAGCATCTGTGTCATTGATGAGAGAGGAGACATACAGGCGGGTGAAACGGAAGAGAAGGTTACGGGAAGCGGACATAGAGATCACGCAAGCAGATGGGGCCCCCTGGAGATAAAAGGGATGGTGAGGCTCCCGGTGAGGATTGGGAGGTGAAAAGCACCCAAAACTTTTACGTAACCCCCTGACCTGTGTACAGAGGCAATCTTGGGAGAAGATTGGCTCCGGAGCCAGAAGGCCCAGATCGAGTTTAATCCTACTGTGTTGGTGGTGAACGGCGAGAGAACGCCATTGGGATGCCCACCAGAGGAAGAGATAACCATAGTGGTGGAGGAAGATGTAAAGTTACCTCCTAGGACCGCAGTGTCGGGAAAGGGTAGGCTAATGTCAGAAAAAAAGGTACGGAGAGGACCTCTGCAGTTGGTCCCTGTAGAAGGAAAGGGCCTAGAAGATAACGAGGTAACCCTGTGCGAAACGGTAGTGGAGGCAGCCGAGTTGGTGCCCATTATGATGGTGAACCAGGCCCAAAAAGACTATCAAGGTTAGGAGAGGGGAGAAGATAGGGAGAGCGCTTCCCCTACGAACTCTGAATCGGGTGAGATTCGAGGAGGAACGAAGGAAGCTAGTAGAGCAAACAAAAGGAATCTTAGATGAGGATATATTAGCACCGGATGAATTTAGAACCAGAGTGGGGGGTCTGTTAAGGAACAATCGAGATGTGGTGGCCCAGTCAGACAAGGAGCTAGGTCAGACCCACACAGTCGAAATGAAAATCGACACCGGAGACCACCCCTGTGAAATTAAAACCCTACCGAACACCTATACATAAAAGACCCTTGTAGAAGAGGCAGTAGAGGAAATGTTGGAAGCTGGGATGATCGAAAGATCGATCTCTCCTTGGAGCTTCCCAATAGTAATAGTAGGTAAGAAAGATGGCGGCCACCGTTTCTGTGTAGATTTTAGAAAGCTGAATTCTATATCGAAGCCGTTGGCGGTGCCATTGCCATTGATAGACGACATTTTGGCATTATTAGGGAAGGCAAAGTACTTCTCTACGTTGGACTTGAGGTCCGGGTATTGGCAGGTAGCCCTGGATGAGGCTGACAAGGAGAAGGCCGCATTCGCGTGTCACCTGGGACTGTTTCAGTTCAGAGTGATGCCATTCGGTTTAGCTAATGCCCCGGGAGTCTTCCAACAGCTAATGTCAATAGTGTTAGGAGGATACGAGAGCTTTGCCATGGCGTATTTGGACGATATCTTGATATTTTCGGAGACAGTGGAACAACACTTTTTCATTTAAGACAGGTGTTGGGAAGGTTGAGGAAACACGGATTAAAATTGAAATTGTCAAAGTGTCAGTTTCTGAGGGAAGAAACTAGGTATTTAGGCTTCGTCATAAACGGAGACGGTATTAAACCCGACATGGATAAGGTAAAGGTCATAAGGGAAATGCCAGAGCCTAAGACAGTGAGGCAGGTAAGAGGTTTTATAGGAGCTATAGGCTACTACCGGCGCTTCGTCCCGGCATTTTCAAGAATTGCCATACCGCTAGTGGCCCTGACGAAGAAATACGCTAGGTTCAAGTGGACAGAGGACTGTCAACGAGCATTTGATTCGCTAAAGGAACAGTTGACGACCGTTCCACTGCTGACGTATCCAGACCTCAGCAAGCCCATGATATTATACACGGATGCCAGTGAGCAGTGTGTAGGGGCAGTACTTACCCAGCCGTGTCCTGATAAGGAAGGACCAGTGCCAGGCATACCAGAGGAAGTACCGATATACTTCCTCTCCCATAAGCTCTCAGAGACACAACAGAGGTGGCCAGTAATAGAGAGGGAAGCATATGCTATCATGTATGCTCTCCAAAAACTGGACTACTATTTAAATGGTGCGGTCTTCACTATAAAGACAGACCACAAGCCTCTGCAGTACCTATTGCAGGCGGAGTGGACAAATAATAAGAAAGAAAATTCAACAGTGGGCACTTAAGTTAAGTGGCTACCACTGTAAGATAGAATATTTGGCAGGAAAGGAAAACACGTGCGCAGATTTACTCTCAAGAATACCGAAACAACTGGAAGAAAGATCTGTAAGGGTAGAACAGGGAGTAGATGATAAAGCCTATAGAATAGGAGTAATTAACTCTAATAAGCTAAAAGATCGCCCTATATTAGAATCGGACGAAGAAGGGGACGCCCAGATAATAACCGATCCTTACTGGACAGAAGGAATTGAAAAGGAGCAAGCAGACAGTGAAATAGCTGCTCTGAGAGAGAAGGTGAAGTCAGGAGAGACCACCAAGTATGCCATAATAGAGGAAATGCTGTATTATCTCTCAGGAAGGGATGAAGAAGTCAAACCCAAGTTGTATGTGCCCAAATGTTTAAGACCAGAGATATTGGAACAGTGCCACGGGGGGTTGGGTCACATGGGAATTGATAGGACATGTGATCTCATAGGAAGAAAGTACTATTGGCCCAAACTGTACGGAGAAGTCACTAACTATGTTCGAAGTTGTGTAGTGTGCCAGTCGCAGAGCAGAAGGCAGGAAATGGCACCCTTGGAGGAAACAGACGTACCAAACTTCCCTTCGAGAAAGTGAGTATGGATGTATCAGGACCATATGGGGAAACTGCACAAGGAAACAACTATATAGTGAGTTTTGTCGATTGGCTAACAAATTGGCCTGAGGCATTTGCAGTACCAGACAAGAAGGCCAGAACTGTGGCCGGGTTGATAATAAGTGAAATCTTCCCTAGGTATGGTGCCCCTGTGCAGTTGGTAACAGATAATGGCACGGAGAATGTGAACAGCATCATGAGAGAGGTTTTGACAGGTTTGAATGTAGAGCACATAAAAAACATCCCCATATCACCCCAGGGAAATGCTAAAGTGGAAAGGTTTCATAGAACCTTGGGAGATGTATTGGCCAAGTTGGTCAGAGAAAACATTGGAAATTGGGACTTGTATTTGACGCAGGCTCTGGCGGCCGTGAGGTTTACGATAAACGAAACCTCCAGATTTTCTCCTCCTTTTTTTTGTTGTTTGGCAGAGACGTGGTCCTGCCTGTAGATAACCTACTGAAGCCCCTGAAGAAGGTATATGGGAGAAGATCATCATCAACTATTGCTGGAACAGCAGCATAAGATATTCGTACAGGCCAGAAGAAGAATAAAGAGGGCCCAGAAGAAAAGAAATGAGAGGGTGAATGCTGAAAGAAAGGTGGTAGAATTGAAGGTTGGAGACCCTGTCTACTATAAAATCCACCAGAGAGAAGGAAAACTGGACCAGAGATGGGAACCGTACTACCGGATAGTAGAGCAGACGGGCCCAGTATCATATGTAATATGGGATCAAGTGGCAGGACGAGCGAGGAGGGTTCATGCCAATGATCTGAAGAAGGCTGAAATAGCTAACCTGGAAATGAGCGAGCCGGGGCCTAAGAAGACAAGGAAAAAGGAAGGTAACTCTGGTTGAACCGGAAGGAATGGAGACGGAGGAAGACTCCGAAGAAGATGAGGAGATAGGTCGACTTGACCAGATAAACGAAGCAGTCCGAGTGACAGAGTTGGAACCCTCAGCGGGGGATTAGCGATGTTCAGTCGTCGACTGAATCAGTGCAGAGAAGACCCCGTGAGACCGCCATCACATCCCCATGTCCGAAGAAAAGGAAGAAAAAGACGAAGAGGTCCAATCAAGCAGTCGAAGGCTCTAAAAAGGCACCCTGAACAGGACGAAGGGCCCAGCGAGAGGGAGGAGGAGGATCGAATACCCCTTTCCCAGCTTAGGGAAAGGATAAGGAACAGGAGAAGTTTAGACATAGAGTCGAGAGGTATTGAAGACATTCAAGGCGAAGACTCTAAACAGAAAGAAGAATCAGAGGATGAAGAAGAGGACAAAACCTCCTGGACGGGAGTTAAACACAGAAGGAAGGGTGGAGGTTGAGCAGGAATCACCTCGGAAGATGAGATCAGGGAGGAGAAGAACCCCAAATCTCAGTAGAACAAAAGGGCTGTGCAGAATAGAAGCATTTAGTGTCAACAGATAACGACACTGGCTCATCCAAGATCCTATTGGCTGACTATGGTAGATGTGAGTGGAGGGATGGAGTCATGGGCTGCACCTCACGAGGAACGGAAGATCATTGGCATTATTGATTGGCCACCAGTGGTGTCATGAAGTACGACCTTTAGAGGGCGCCACGCACACCTGACCGGACCATTCTGTCTGCTAGAGGTTAGTTAGGGAGGGAAGAGCCGAACTTAGAAAAAAAAATTATGAAATGATTGAGTGATGAGTCGAGCGAGACTAAGTGATTGTGAAGAATAACAACAAGAGAATTTGTTACCTTTCAGGAATGATAGCTAGGTACAAGGTGGAAGCAGACTACATAGCATTAAATTCGGGGAGAACGAAATTCATGTTACTATCAGCTGAAGAAGCTAGAAGGTGTAGAGATGATACCCCGGGGACTTGTACCTCGTTGAGCCCTATCTATAAAACTGGTAACCGCAAACTGTGCATACTAGAATTGTTTGAAGGAGGAGAAGGAATCAAAAAGAATCTGCCAAGTGGAGGTATTAACAAACTCGGCATTACCACAAGCTATCAGTGTTTCAGACGGGGTGTGGGCAGTAGCCACCCAGAAACATATCAGCCTGTCTAGGGTATGTGGAGGAGAGTCCACAAGGACATTAAGAATAAGGCCACCGTTATCCCTGGTGTCGCTACCCATGGGATGTTCGGCGGTTGGGGTGTCCATCTCCTTGCCCCCCTATTACCAGATGGAAGAAAGGTATGAAGAAAAAGATTCACTCATAGAGATGATTGGTAGAGGCTTAGTCAATTGTACAGAATTATGGGAGCCGATAGTAAAGAGATTCTCTAATGTTACCTTAAATAAGATGCCAGTATTAATGAAGCCAATAGAAAGGATCGATATGGATCACTTAAGGGATAAGTTAAGTGCGTTGGGAGACGAAGGTGTAGCTTGGGGAAGACGATGAACAGATCGCGATAAGTTGGTCAATAGTAATGGGTACATTCCAGTTATAGCCCTCGGGGTGTAATAATATGGAAGATTAAGAGTAAGAGAAGATTAGCGAACGACAGTCTAGTGAGCATGCAACAACTCGAGAGGGAGATGCTGAGCGGTGTTCCTCACTCAGACAGGACTGGCGAAGAAATTGCTGGAAGACCAATGGAGGAGGCTGGCGTGAGACCACCGTGCGGCGGAAAAAACCTCCCACAGCAGAGAGAGGAAAACATTGGCCAAGAAGAACAAAGCCTAATGAACACATCTGCACCTACAGACACACGCACACATTTCATTGCATGTAGAACAGAAGAAAATGAAAAGAACATTTCATTGCATGTAGAACAGAAGAAAATGAAAAAGAACATTTCATTGCATGTAGAACAGAAGAAAATGAAAAGAACATTTCATTGCATGTAGAACAAAAGAAAATGAAAAGAACATTTCATTGCATGTAGAACAGAAGAAAATGAAAAGAACATTTCATTGCATGTAGAACAGAAGAAAATGAAAAGAACATTTCATTGCATGTAGAACAGAAGAAAATGAAAAGAACATTTCATTGCATGTAGAACAAAAGAAAATGAAAAGAACATTTCATTGCATGTAGAACAAAAGAAAATGAAAAGAACATTTCGTTGCATGTAGAACAAAAGAAAATGGAAAGAACATTACCCTTGCATGTTAGAAAGTGCACCTTGCATTATTAGAAATATTCATAGAAATATGATTTAATTTTTTCTTACTCAGTTTATTAAACAGGTTGTTAATTTTTTTTAAAACGGAAAATAATTGAGTTGAAAATAATTCACTAAGATTGTACTAGACGATCCTAAGGAAAGAAGAAGGAAAGGGGAAAAGGAAGGAAGGGAAGAAAAACAAAAAAAAGGAAATGTATGACAAAAACCCAATTCATGAAAGATATAGGGGCATGGAGATTTTTTAAAGACAATTGGAAGAATAGAATTAGAAATAATAAAAAAGAAAGCGTCTTGGAAAGATTTTCGAAAGTCATTTTGATAAACCAGATATCGGTCAAAGAGGCCTAGCCTACTTTTGCGGAAAGACACCTTATCAATTTGGATAAAGAGAAATTTTGGGAACAATGAAAACGAAATTTTAATCAGAGAAAAAGTGTCTTTGGGTTGAGGGAGTGACCGGTGAAAACGATATACAGATTCTGACCTGTTAAAAATTGGACACCCACGTTAATAAAGTAGAGACATTTCAATTCAGATAATTAAGATTTTCTGACTATCGGGTAAAAAAACAAAAAGGTAAAAAAAGGGACAAAAACTTTTGGCTCAGAGGGCGCCAAGATGGCGAAAAGATCCTTTTCTAAAGTCAAGACTAATTAGCAGCGGGCTGTTTGACAAAGTCCAGGTGAGAGAAAGCTAAAGATTGTCATTTTGCGTACGTGCAAAAAGGGGCAAAATTGGATTTTGTTTTTTAAAAACAAGAACGATGTAACCACGCCCGCAAAAGGAGGGGAGAGGATGTTCGATCAATAACAATTGGTCGAATACGATCACGTGACCTGAAGAAAAAGAAAGAAATGTTTGATCAATAACAATTGCGATCACGTGACCTGCGGAAGAAAAGGAAAGAAAGAAATGGTCGATCAGGAACGATTGGTTGAAAACGGTCACCTGACATACGAGAGACTAAGAGAGATGGATGTGCGCCGCCCCACCAAAGGCACTGTGAGGAAGTAGGGGTGAAAACAATAGCGATAATGGAAATCAAAATTAATGCGACTTTGGAATTATCGAGAAAACCCTGACGCCGACAGACCCACCCCAGTTTGTTGCGGCGTCAATATAAGCAGGACCCCAGTCGACAGAAATCAGTTGAGTTGGAGTTGCAGATGGAGTTGGGGAGTTGGCAGGACCGCGGGCAGGGGGAAGAGCCTGAACGCGGGCATCAGGCCCGATTCACTCGCCCCTTTGCGGGCAAGAGAATCCTCAGACAAGAAATCCTTCCAGCCCAAGTCGAAGACAGAAGAAGTTCAGCCCGAAGATAAGACGGAAGAAGGCCGAAGATTGCCAGGAAAAAGAGATCACCTTGGACGACAGAGCAGATTTGAAGAATTGCAGGCCAGAGGCAGCAAGAGTTGCGGCAAGAGACGGCAGGTTACCGCAGAGTTCCCCGGACGGCAGGGAAAGTCGAAGAACAAGATGAAGAAGAACTGAGAGCCTGAGAGCCCAACAAGCCGAAAGTTTGAGAGTTAAAGTTCACGGCCGAGAAAAGAACCCTCAGACAAGAAGAACTTCCAGCCCAAGTCGACGAAGAAGAAGAAATACAACTCAAGTCGAAGAGAAGAATCAACTGCGAATGATCGATAGAAATTAGCCCCAGTGTCGAACAAACTACACTCCGACATACACAATTCTAAAAAGTAGGCAATTCGACATTTTTAGGTTGTGTGATAAAAAGCTTGGTGCCATAGTCCACAGAGCGGGTCGGGAATTGAGAACAATTTTGTTTTTATGTAACGGACTTTAAGATATAAAAGGTTGTTACCCATTTTTTTTCATCAGCAATTTTGTTTTGTGTCGTGAGTTTTTTCTTTTATTTGTGTTTTGCCACCCCGTCGGACTCAACTTGTATCGGAAATCCCTGCTGGTCCCGTCTGTCTAAGATCTAAACACAGCGTGGGTAGACAGACCGGAGATCGGTATAGTTGCTTTAGTGACCAGGTATTGGAAGCGAGTCGGGAAAGGAAGGCTGGTGATCATCTGACCAAGGGGTTGGAGCGGCACGCTTGGACCCAGGAGGAGCGACCAGGAGGAGCGACGTCACCGTTGGCGCCGTAACCAAAGGATCCGACCCTGGGCCAGGTGTGTAACCGTCACATATTGATATTACTGAAATTGCCTGACAGCACAAATGTGAGACAGAGAGGGTTAAAATAGGAGTTGATTTTTTGGCCAAATAAGTTATCAGAACAAACGAACGCGCATTTTACAGACACAAAAGGAAGGCCCAGGAACGCGTGTGGACATTTTTTTCAACATCATTTTATTTTTTGCAGCGGGACATCTTAAATGACTAGGTTTTTTTTTCTGCAACTGTTTTTTCATGATCCGGGTCGTTTTTGTAAAAATACCCAATGCTAATAAAACCAAAGAGAAAACCAGTAGTTATTTAAAAACACGGTGTCTTGTGAAGACGATTGCGTGAGAGCATTTTTTGTACCTAAAATTGCTGTGGTTTTTGAGACAATGTTATTTTAGTTGACCAGTCTCTTTCGGATATCTGCCTAAACACCCGTAATTGCTGGGAGAGCTATTGTTTAGGTGTTATTAATTTCACCAAAAATACGGATATTTTATCTTGCATTACAACAATGAGAAACGCTAATAAATGTAATAAAAACTCCTTTTACCAGGAATATCATAAAAATGTTTCACCAGAGATAGCTATGGGCCCTGCATCTTTCGCCGTAGAGAATTTGAGGACAGATATACGTCTAATTTATTTGCTAATTAATTAAAATTTATTTAAAATGTTTATTAGTTTTTATATATATATATTTGTTGTTACGTGATACACACATGAACAAAAACATGAGGACCGTGGGTTTAAGTGTTGTTAAATTAAAGAACACGGGTGATTATTAATGGTTAAAAGGTCCACTTTAAAGAACATGGCGGACTCCTTTGTTTTAAATCCACCAAAAGCAAAAGAAAATTTTTTTAACAAGACTGATATGTATCTAATTTGCATAGTGGAGTACCGACCATATAAATATGGTTGGTACCGGGAAGAGAGGGAGGAATCAAGAGATTCAACCAGAGACTCTGCCCGACTGCGACTCAGTCAACACATTCTCCAGGAACGGTCTTACCAGGAATATACAAAAGACTATATGTAAATATTGTGTACACTTTCTTGTTTCAATACATTTTGTTCTAAGTACATTTTGTGTTGCATTATTATTCCATGCATTAGTCAAGTTTCAACAATGGCGACGAGGTAGAAAGAACTATACGAAAAAAAAAAAAGAAAGAAAAAGAATTGATAATTGATAGCCTTCAACAATTGGGACAAGTCATTGAAGAACCCAGGCTGAAGGAAAAAAATTATTAATTAAAAGTCCAACATCTAATGGAACGGCGAAGGATTCTGAATTTCTGGATATTTAGAACTCGTTAAAGGACGACTAAGCATAAAGGAACGTTCACTCAGAAAAATTTGAAAGGTGTCGTAAACGAATAACGGTGATTAAAAAAAAAAAAAAAAAAAAAAAAAAAAAAAACGGGCCGACTACAAAAACATGCATGGATTTAAAAGGCGCACAAATACATCGTGTCGACTTTGAAAGGTAACGAACTTTAAAAAAAAAAAATTTTTTTTTTTTTTTTTGGTTGCTCAACAATATTTTATAAAGCAAGACATAAAATAAAAAAAGTCGTAAGTTGTTTCGATTTTTTTTTCTGGTCAGATTATATTATATCCGTGGATACACAAATTAAAAAGTATATTCTTTGTTGCATGAACACTATCAGCAAAAGATGGATGAATTATCCAAAGTCATATCTGAATTATTCAAATCCCAGCAGTTGAGTCAGCAACGTCAAAGTGAACAGTTTGCCTTATTAATAAAGGGAACAACAGATAGCACAGCAAAAAAATCAAGAAAAGCAAGAGGAAAGACAGCAAAAATATCAAGAAAAGCAAAAGAGGAAAAGACAGCAAAAATATCAAGAAAAGCAAGAGGAAAAACTGGGAAAACAGGAAGAAATGCAGATCAAGGTTTTAGAAATTCAAAAAGTTAACACTGGAGAAATTAAACAACAATCAGGCAAATGAAGGAAATTCTTCATATTCTAATAACATCATATTTAATTCGCTGGAAACTTTCAACTATGGGCCAGACGAAGAAAAAACGTTTGAAGCGTACTTTAAACGATATGAAGATATTTTCTACACAGACTGTGAAAACTGGTCGAATTCAAGAAAAGTCAGTCTATTACTAAGAAAGCTAGGTACAGCAGAACATAGCAAATTTGTAGATTTTATTCTACCGAGAAGAACGAATGAATTGGAATTCTCGGAAACAGTGAAATTGCTAAAGGAGTTGTTTGGAGCAAATATGTCGCTTTGGCATAAGCGATGGTTATGCATGAATGTCGCTAAATCCGACGATCAGGATTACTTAACATATGCATCTATAGTGAATAGACATTGTGACAATTTCAGATTGGCAGAGATTACGGTTGAAGAATTCAAGTGTTTAATTTTTGCTCAAGGACTGGTATCCAGTAAGAGTGCCGAAATAAGACGTAGAGTTTTGGCTAAACTCGAATCTGAACAAAACCTTACCCTACAAAAGTTAGCAGAGGAGTGTCAGCGGGCCGTAAGTTTAAAGAAAGAATCTCAAAAAATTGAAGAAGCTGGCATTGCTTATATTAAAAAAAAAAAAAAAAACAGTCAAATTACCCTTCAGCAAAAAATTGGAGTAAAAATTCGGCGTATTTCAAAAATAGACAAGAAAAATTAAATGAAAAGAACGAGGAGAAAAAAAAAGGTTCCACCATATAATTGTAGACGTTACAACGAAAGATACTGGGAGGTAAATTGCCCATATAGAAATAAGAAATGTTTCGTGTGCCACAAGAATGGACACAAAGGATCGTGTTGTAAAACGAAAAAAGTCAATAGCTGAATTAGACAAACAAATTCAAATATAAAATCAGATAGAGATTTGAGGAAATATGTGACGACTGAAATATTTAAAAAAGAATATCAAATTTCAACTCGATTCGGGTTCAGATTTAACAATAATGAACTATAAAACATGGAAAATTTTAAAAAGGCCTACAATAATGAAGTCAACGAAATGCGCTCGAACGGTAACTGGAAAGGAAATTAACTTCGAAGGCGAGGTTGTACTTCCCATGAAATTGAACGGGATAGTTAAAAAAATAAAAGTTTTCATTCTGAAAAATGGAGAAAACTTGATGAGTACAGATTTTATTGAAACATTCGAATTGTGGGATAAACCGTTAAACTCATTCTGCAGAAAAGTAGAAAGTAATACGCAAAACAAGACATTAAAGAGGAATTAAAGAAAAAGTTTCCGGAAACCTTCACACCTGGTCTTGGAAGATGTAACAAGTTTGAAGCCAAATTTGAATTAAAGGAAAATACTATGCCAATTTTTAAAAGAAACGTAACGTGCCTTTCGCAAGTGCAGAGAAAATTAACGAAGAACTTGATAGGTTGGAAAAAATGGGAATTATTTCGAAAGTAGAATCTAATTCATGGGCTGCGCCGATTGTGTGCATAAAAAAGAAATCAAACCAAGTCAGAGTCTGCGTTGATTTTTTCGACAGGGTTGAACTCGGTAATTAAGGACTACCATTACCCGTTACCGAGTCCGGAGGAGATTTTTAACAAGCTAAATGGTGGAGTTATATTTTCAAAAATCGACTTATCAGATGCCTATCTCCAAATTCCCGTCGAAGAGGAATGTTCGAAGTTACTAGGGATAAACACGCATAGAGGGTTATTCAAGTACAACAGGCTTCCTTTTGGTATTAAAGTGGCACCAGCCATTTTTCAACAAGCTATGGACGTCATGTTGAATGATTTAGACTTTGCGTGCGCCTACTTAGACGACATCATAGTAAGGAGCGAAACCGTCGACGAACATCGAGAGCATCTCAATCAAGTATTTAAAAAGATTCAGGACTTTGGTTTTAAAGTCAAAGAGTCAAAGTGCGAATTTGGTTTGGAGGAAATTAAGTATTTAGGTCACATAATCAACAAAAAGGGCAGATTTCCAGATCCGGAAAGGTCCATTGCGATTAGAGACATGCCGACGCCCACTAATGTGGCGATGCTACAGAGTTTTCTGGGGCTCGCAAATTATTATCAAGCGTTCATTAAAGGAATGTACAATCTAAGAGCTCCGTTGAATGAACTGCTAAAAAAAAGACAAGGCATGGGAATGGACGGTAGAATGTCAGAAAGCCTTTGATGAAATAAAGAGAATGCTTACGTCCGACCTCTTTTTAACCCATTACAATCCAAAACTGGATATTGTAGTGGCAAGTGACGCCAGTTCATACGGGATAGGAGCGTGTATTCAACACATAATGCCAGATGGTTCTAGAAAACCAATTGCACATGCTTCGAGAACTTTACTCCCAGGAGAAAGAAGTTACTCACAAATCGAAAAAGAGGCGTTGAGTATCATTTTTGCCATAACAAAATTTCACAGATACATCCACGGCAGACATTTTATGCTTGAAACGGATCATAAACCACTGATCACTATTTTTGGTTCAAAGAAAGGGTTACCCGTTTATACGGCAAATCGTCTGTTGAGATGGGGAACCATTCTTCTCAATTATGATTTTCACATAAAGCACCTATCATCCAAAAATATAATTCATGCGGATAGTTTATCAAGACTCGTACCGAGTCAAGAAGAAAGATTCGAAGAATCAATTATTGCAAATATCAGAGCAGATTATGAGGTGAGAAGCATGGTAAACAACATTGTAAGAGAGCTACCGGTTACACTAAAGGAAATAAAAAAAAGAAGCTGAAAGCGATGATTTCATTTAGAAATAAAAAGCAAAATGGTAGCAAATGACCAAAAAAGTGCAGGAGATTTATTCAATAGGTGAAGGAGTTTTATTATATGGTGAGAGAGTAGTAGTACCAAAAAAGTTGCAGAAAAGAATACTACGGGACTTTCATATGGGTCACCGGGGGGTTAATAGAACAAAAAGCTTAATGCGAAGCTTTGTATATTGGAAAGGAATGGATGTGGATATCGCAAACATGGTTCATCGATGTAAAGGGTGTGCGTTAGCAGCTAAAGGCACCACCTATAGTACACAAACCATGGCCCAAGACGGATCATCCGTGGACAAGATTACACATTGATTTCGCTGGTCCAGTAGAAGATTATTACTACTTAATAGTGGTAGATAGTTTTACAAAATGGCCGGAAGTACTACGCTGCAAAAAGCCTACGTCCAATACCACAACAACTTTCTTGCATGAACTATTTGCACGGTTCGGTGTGCCAGAGTGTATTGTGAGTGACAATGGTACACAATTCACTTCTGAAGAATTTAAGGAATTTTGTGAGTTATATCAAATTAACCACATAACGACGCCGCCGTATCATCCGAGGTCCAATGGACTCGCAGAAAGATTTGTCGATACTTTAAAGCGCGCTCTGAAGAAAGCCTCAGGAGTTCCAACGGAAAAGGCGCTTCAGCAATTCCTACAAGTATACAGAATCACGCCAAACCAGAGAACACACTCAAACATGGCACCAGCTGAACTAATGTTCGCTAGGAAAGTTAAGTCAGTGTTTGACAAACTTTTGCCAGGAAAAAATAGAGTAAAAATACTATGTATACAGCGAGAAAAAGATACACCTCCGGAGAGAAGGTGTTTTTCAAGTGCTACAAAAACAACGTTGAGTTCTGGGAGCGAGGCATAGTGGACAAGAGAATCGGTGACCTGATTTACATAATTAAAGGGCCGAAGAATACTCATAAAAGGCACCAGAATCAACTTAAAAAATGTTACGTTATAGAGCATGAAGAGAGTATACCGGATGAGGAGGAAGATCCCATTGAGGTAATGTATGATATGTTTCAAGTAGAACCTCCGCAGAATACTCCTGAACCGAGAAGATCCGGTAGGAAACGAAAGTTCACGGACCCATTGGACGTGAATCCAAAACGGAAAAAATATTAAAATTAAGCGGATGGACATATGCATATGAAGTATGCAAATGGATCTACAAAGAAATAGCCATAATCATCAACCCATATAGGAAGCCAGTTTGAAATCCAAAAGGGATTCCAAGGCTTGGGAGGGGGTGTTGTGGTAGGATCCACCTAATTTGCATAGTGGAGTACCGACCATATAAATATGGTTGGTACCGGGAAGAGAGGGAGGAATCAAGAGATTCAACCAGAGACTCTGCCCGACTGCGACTCAGTCAACACATTCTCCAGGAACGGTCTTACCAGGAATATACAAAAGACTATATGTAAATATTGTGTACTTGTTTCAATACATTTTGTTCTAAGTACATTTTGTGTTGCATTATTATTTCTTGTTTCAATACATTTTGTTCTAGTAACAAGGAATCTTTTAAAAATATCTTTGGGAACAAACCATATTTATTTAAACTTGCAATCAAACATTTGCTTTCATGTTGGGCTCTGGTCACGGAAAATGAATGTAATGTTATTCGTTAATAAGTAATACTTAAATAGATTTAACTGACATTTGTCTTTATATCCTTTCTAGTAAAACGTAATTACTTTCCGAACAATCTGCATACCATTGGTTCGATGGATCTCTTTTCAATGTGAAAAAATTGAAGTCGAAACGACTGACGACTGAAGTGTTAATTATAGAATGACTTTTCATTGATGATGCTGCGATAGCGGCGCACAGTGAAATCGAGTTTTAACGATTAGCCAATCATCTAGCGGAAGCATGCAATCTCTTCGGGTGTCAATCAGCTGAAAAACTAAGGTAATAGGACTAGAAACAAATTCACCACTAGAGATAAAACTTGGTGGTGAATCTCTGAAATCAGTAGATAAGTTTGTTTACTTGGAACCCACCATAACATAGACCGTATCTTTGGATGAGGAATTGAGAAGTAGAATAGAAAAAGCCACAGCCGCATTCAAGAAACTTATGAAAAGAGGATGTAAAACGTCCATGATGGATTTCCATTCAATGTTGCGAACTGGGATGCGGTTGCCCGGGATCGAATGTTGTGAGAGCTGCTGTTTTTGTAGGAGTTATGAAGAGAATAGAGTCCAGCACTCCGTAGAGGCTAAACAAAAACGCAAATGTCCCACGGTGGATGACTCCACAGAATTTTACTACTGAGGTCGTTGTCAAAAGCCGTGCCGATCACGCATGTTTTGTTTTAACCATGAGCGGCGCTGTGTTTAAGACCCTCGCCATCGACTATCGTATATATATATGGTCTTTTTAAAAATATCAAAACAGCAAAAGACAACAAATATCAAAATCTTAAAAGAAAGTAAAGATTGGCAACAGAAGAATAAACATTATTGGCTATCAAAGAAAAAATATTATTTTTGAATATTAACATATTGGTTATCGCAAAATAAGAAACTAGTGTTAAAAGCAAGACCATGGCTCCATCTCCACAATTCCTTGCTTAGTGTCTGAATATGAAATGTGTCGTCCATTATGAGTCATTTGAATATGGAAGGACCGTCACTGCAGGCGTTTACAGTCAGTAACTTGGGAAAACGAAACATTAGGCTGTATCTTGCTTTGGTAAATAGAAAAGGTGTTATTCTCCAGTATGACAATGCAAAGACAGTCTGCAGAACATACTCAGGAAAATAGTGAGTATGGGAGATTCTTTCACACTTGCCATATTAACCATATTTGGTACCAACAGATTTTCATTTGTTTCCATCACGAAGACATTTCAGAAATAAAGAAGAACATCTTTTGATATTCAAAAGCAAAGAAAAATTCTAAATTAAAATCACAGATTAAGCTGTGATTTTCATTTAGAATTTTTCTTAAAATTTTAAATTAAAATTATTTTTTTACAAGAAGCATATAAATAATCAAAATATATATTCAATCAAGAAGCAAATTTGTAAAGCCATATTTGTGTTGTAAATGTTTCTCAAGAAAGTCAGTATAAATGGAGGAAAAATATACAGAGATTTACAAATCAATATCAGGGTTCCATAGTTCTATGGCAAAATATTCCTGCAAAATATAATGACTCAGAAGTGATAGTAAAATTCAGTGACCAGAAAGGCTTCTAAAATGTTTAAAAGAACCAAAGAAATAATTGTTCACTCCTAATTGTTAAAGAATATTTAAATGTTCACACGAAGTGAAATAGAATTCAGTAAGAATTACAATGTTTTTATTGGAGGGAAACTCATTAAATTACCTGACCGGAAAAGTAACTCCATGTAAGATGTGAACTAATTTGTCTTCATTGTGCAAACTGAGCACACAACTTTATAAAACTGGAAAGCATGAACATCACAACATGTGCAAAATCAGTGAACGCAATGAGATGCAATGGATTGAAAGAGAGTGAGAAGAAACTAGAAAGGACAATGAAAGAATAAATATCCATGAAAACAGAAGATGGTGATTTAGGTTACACTTAAATATTTGAAGATCGTACTTGGTAGCGAAGCAAGAAACCAGAGGAGAGTTCCATGCGCGTGAAAAGAAACTATTAGAATAGAACTTACGGTTACATATTTTGTTATTTCAACAATAAAAATAAAAACAATGAGACCTAGTTACCAATCTCGTACTATACCGTTTATATTACATACTCTCCTTTGAATTTTGTCGAGAAACTCGAGATATAGAGCCGGAACACCAGACCATATATAGCAACTTTCGATAAAATTTGTCGGGCACAATACAGTGAACCAAATTTCCTAGCAGATAACCAAGAAGACTCAATGAGTTGCTCTACTGCAGTTTAGCATGTGCTATACTAAGAGAGGGCAAAAATAGTTCTTTATGGTGATTAAAAGATAGCAGTTTTGTTTTGTAGGCGTTAAAATTTACAAGCGATTTCAACTAGTTAACAACTGATTTGGTGGTCATTTTCGAGAGCAGCTGCGAGTTTTTCTCTGTGAGATCAGTTCTATTATTTATCATTTTATATGTCAGTAACCGTAGAAGAGAAGGAGTTAACGCGTGTCAGCTTGTATACATAAAGATCGATTTTCGGAATTTCTGTTTTACGCCGGTGACATTCAAACTTTTATTTGAAAGTTTGCTGACCATATTTATAAAAATACGACAGCCGTTGTCTGAAGAAAACAAACTAACCGTTATGTCTTAATTATATATATATATATATATATATATATATATATATATATATATATATATGAAAAAAATATAGTCTTAAGATGTGGTATATTTAGTCTTAAGATGTGGTATATTTATTTATATATTTGTGCTCAATATCAGAGACAGAGCGTGTGTAAATATAAAAGGGAACATAGAAGTCAACACTTAGAGGCGACAGTCTGTTTCATGCTACATGCAATCATCAGGCCACAAGTGCTGTTATTTTTCTCGGCTATTTATATATACGAGTCAGTGGGGCATTGTGGGTAGTCTATTTTGGCGGTTATTTTACCGGAAGTCGTTTATTTGTTTATTTATTTATTTGAGTTAAATTATTTTGCTTGTTTTTATTTATTTTTATTTTTTTATTTTTATTTTTTTATTTATTTTTTTATTTCTTATCTTATATATTTATTTATTTTTTATTTTAATCGATGTTTTTATCAACGTAGTAAAAAAAAAATTATGTCCCTTATTTAATAGTTTTGGTTTGGGAAGATAAAGCTATTTATTCAATTTTGGGGTTGATTGTTGTAGTTTATTCTAGCTATTATTTTGGCGGGAACAGTTTTTAAATTGTTTATTACTTTATGTAACCACGTCGAGTATGTGTTATGGAAAATTAGAAATATCTTTGCAGACGAAATAAAAGCGAAAAAGTCTTCGGTTTAAATTTCAATTTGGGTTATGTAGTTCTTGGTATATCAAAAACCCTTCCCACTAAAATCTCTTTAGTGTTACTTTGCCTGGAACAGGTTTCAAACTTGGGAATTCTCTAGGTAACAGGTCACGTGGGTTTCAGCAGCTCCTTCGTCCGCCACTGTCTCGTCTGTGTCTCTTGTTGTTTCTGTCTCCAACTGCAACTACTTGGTCACTCTGCTTATATTGACTTTGACTCAAAATCGGAGTGGGGCTGACGATGTTTGGGATTTTGGGGTTTCCCTAGGTTTCTGTATTGATTTAAACAAAGTCCTTTGTTATCTGATTTGTAATATTAATTATCTGGGAGATCCTCTCCTCCTACGGGTAGTGGTTGCAGATAACTGGCCCGCCCATTTAACTGATTCCAGTATGCCTCACATCATTACTTCAAAATGGGTGGAGATAATTTCTCCGTCTCTCCTGGTATCTCATCTAACCTCACCACCTCGGCTATCTTTTTGACAACTCTCACGTTCAAATCGCAGTCTTAACTTTTATTTATTAATTGTAATTATCTTTTTAA
This sequence comes from Acanthosepion pharaonis, assembly GCA_903632075.3. Classification (NCBI taxonomy): domain Eukaryota; kingdom Metazoa; phylum Mollusca; class Cephalopoda; order Sepiida; family Sepiidae; genus Acanthosepion; species Acanthosepion pharaonis. The sequence goes on from CAHIKZ030001861.1 coordinate 37,458, forward strand.
TTTTCAACTACTGGTCTTGTTTACGTTATCAGCTTGTTCACTTAATGGTACCCATGAACCTCACATGTTCAGGTTTATTATCTAAATTCCTTCAACGCAGAATGAAATCCTATTTCTTGACTTGTTTACAATTTCGCTTGATTTTTGTCCTCAAAATTATCAAAAATTATAACGACTGACCCCTTCTTTCGCTTGGTAATCATGAGACATGTTTTCGTCACTTGCACTTTAGTTATAAATTTATATGTCATCTCGTGCATTTAACCCTCTCTGTCTGTTCCATTTCATATTTTAAATTAATCCCTTTCCGATACCAGTGTTACATAGTGTCATAGTAGTAAGATATTCATACTTCGTTATAAACTATTGCTGTCTTAATTTTATGAGTCTTAGATGTAAAATAGGCGTTGTAAAACATTTTCTCAAGAGAACAAACAAGAATTCATCCTCTCGTCCCCTTTACCTTAAAGTAATCAATAATGTGAAAGAGACGCTAGTTAACAATGGTTTTCTGAACTACTTCATCCATCACCAGATCAGACTATTTCTTTCTAAAGTAGCTAATAGCAACACTGAACATACAGATAAAAACAATAACATTGATATTTTCTATAAAAGCCAAATACGCGTTAACTATAAGAATATGAATTCACATGCCCCTGATCAAACCAAACTCATGAATAATTTTATTGGACATACCACTACATGCCTATCGAGAAGACTCAGTTTGCACCTCTCTGACCGTAGCCCAATTTGGTTCCATTTAAATACGCACAAAAATCTACCAAACCCATCCACAACATACTTATACAAAATACAGGGATAATAGCTTCATCTACATGTAAAAAAAGACTAAAAAATAATGGAAGCACTAGTAATAAAAAAAGAAAAACATCAACTATGAACACAGTCACAATGCATTTAGAAAATGAAAAAATTCTATAATTCTAGATACATACATAAAAAATTCATACATTCAGTTAAAGATAAAAATCTGTAAATAGCGAGAGATGAGGGAAACAATCTTACGCGTCTGACATAGATCATTTGCTCCTATAAGTGCGATGAAAGATAAAAGACGCCATTTTAAAGCACTGTATTCTGCCTGCATGAACACGGCATCAGAACTATTTTTCGTCGTGCGATGTTTTCTGAGTCATTTGGCAAATCGGATCTATGCATTTGCTGTCGTTGAAAGACGATTAGATAGAACCATTTTCTTCATAGCTTTTAAAATGGCCGTTCAAGAGAGACTCACCAGTTTTTTTCCATCTTCATTTTTTTAATACTTTGTTTATATTTTTCAACACGCATGCATTTGTGTGCTCGGGCTTACGTTAGAACATTTTTTATGGATGATTTGCAGCATCAAATTCTGCATTCTTTTACGGTACATTAGTTTCTTTATTCCAATAAATATAGATTGTCTTGGGATTTACGCTTACTCTATATTTTCGTCTTTGATTTTTATGTGTAGATGCAAAGAAAGGATCATTTATCTAAATACGTTAATTCGATAAAAGTAAAAAGCGGATTTATCTTTTTTGGTTTTAATTCAGCTTATCTTTATTTTTTTTTACTTTGCTTTGTTTGTTTAGACGTGTATCTACGAAACATAAACAGTGATAAGAAATAGTGTTCCGTTTCTGTTCACTGACGTCAGAGAAAGAAGTGAGCCCATTCAAATCGCAGCCATACTAAAATCGGCAAAAGTACACGCACTATAATCAGAAACGACCAATAACTAAAATAAGTAAAACTACAAGCTCTAAAATCATCAAAGTACAAGCACTAAAATTAGCAAAATTACAAGAGAAGTACAATCACTTAAATCAGAAAAAGTATAATCACTTAAATCAGCAAAAGTCAATGACTACAAAATAATAACAAAGACCAAATTTATCAGTGTATGCGGTCATTTTAGCAAACTGCAGAGTGACACCTAAAGAAATTGAAGGTTTTTGGCAAAGAAGTAAACATTTTTGGAAAAAACAGAATAAGAAAATTACCCGTAATTATTGTATGCCAACCCAAATGACCTTTGCAAAAATGCTTAAAGAATTTTCAATCAGAGAATTAAGAGTTTTCGTAGTGAAAATCGAGGATTATCGTCTTCCAAAAATCTTCCTATTAACAGGACTATACAAAGAACTGGTGCCCAATTGATAGAAGGCTATCTTGAAAGGAACACATTTTCTGGATGTAATCAATCACTGTCATAAGAAACACTCATCTGTCAAGCTGGCACGGAAGCACAAGATCTCTTGTCGAAGGAAGTCAGAAAAAAAGAGAAGCAGCTTCATAACAATGGAGATTTCATCGGCTCTTAGACCAATCATTGTTGTCGTGGAAAATTATTCCTTTCTGCATGAGTTTAACCGGGAAGCTTGAAACAAAATAATTGTGAATAAAATTAAATTTCCCATTTCTTAATATTTGTTTAGATTTTGAAAAACATCTTTCGCTATTTATATTTACATTCGGATTTCTGTGTCACATTTTCTGTAATCTGTTAGTAAACTACCCGGATAGTTAAATTCCTGTAACTGCTTGATTTTATCTTCATCAAGACATAACTCACACAGCTTACTGATAACCAAACATTCTGTTTTCTTACCATTAATAGTCTTTTCTTCCTTTTATCTACTTTATTTAACAGTTGTTTCAGTCCCCACTTCAGTTTATCATCAACACAGTGCCATCCGTGTTTATTAAGTCACCCAATAATAAATCCTGGTAACTGCCATGGAATTCTCTAATATCTTTTCCCTATGAATCAAGCTTGTTTATTTATTTAAAACAGGTCTCCTTGATGATCTCCTTGATCTTGAGGAAAATAAAAGAGTCACATAGAGCAAGATAAGGTGAATAGGATGTTCCAGTTAGGCGAGTTTGTTCTTGGCCAGGAACTGCTGGATGATCAGGGTGTTTTTGAACAGGTGCATTGCCATGGTGAAGCAACTACGATTTGTCCTGCTACAAAAGCATGTGAAAAAAAATGCAATATTTGCAGAAAACTAAGATTACAATCATATATTCCCAAGATATCATAATTAAATGATAGCACAATCCGCTTATCCCACTTTCAAGCTTAGCTCACACAGCACCCCCAGTGCCGTTACTTTTCAGGTAGACCTTGTATTTTCTTTTTCTCTTTACACACACGCACACACACATATATATATATATGTGTGTGTGTGTGTGTGCTTCTCCGTTCGTCGTTAGTGAACTGTCCATTATTTGCCCATCTATTTTAACATGCTCTCGGAATGTTGATATTTAGCCTTTCCAATTTTAGTTTGGCGGGTAACTTCCTACATTGTTATAGTGGGCTATCTTTCTATGGTTGAATTACGATTTTGTGTTTATTGCAGTTAGTCGCTGGATGAGGACGTCTCTCCTTTCCAGGAATTTTAAAGAAGCGATTCTCTTCACGTTGTTTTCGGTTACTCTCAATTGCCATGATTTTTTCTTGGGAGACGGTTAATGGAGTGATTTTGTATTTAGCTGCCCGTTGACAATTTTTGGTTCGCTCCATATTTTGGTAGGTCTTATCGTTCATCCTACAGAGTTGTTAATAGTCTTTCTTCTCCCGTTTGATGAGGGGAGGGTGAGTTGGTCTAATCGCCGATAATCTGACAAAAATATGATATCTTATTTCATAATTGTCGACCTTGCATTTAAGTTTTTTGAAGATCATAGTTGAGAGGAAAGCAAAAATCCAAAGATAGTTCCATAAATGAGAAGTGCGAGAAAAAACGGTTATATATCGCAATTTCAACAGTGAAATAATGAGACCTAGCTGCCAATCGAGTACTGCACTTAAATTAATGAATTCGAGGTACGAGGAAAGTTTATTATAAAAATTGTTATGACGTTGTTAATATAAAAGGCACTGGGAAAGGCGGCGGGAAAGTGACTACAAGCGAGATGTTGTCAGAACAGATAACATTGCAAATTCTTCTTTCGATTATGTCAAGAATCTCCAGATGTATAGCAGAAGCAACAGACCCGATGTAGTAGCAATATCTGATGCACAGACGAATAGTAGAGTTTTAAATATACAAGATAGATTCTGGCGAGAAACATCGTTTAGCACGATACGGTGAACCAACTTTCCCGCTTAAATTTTTGACCCTTCAACTAATTATTTTACTGTAGCTGATTTAAATTTCATAATGGGAAAATGATTTTGGAAAATAGGAAAAAGTTCATCGAAATGTGACAAAGAATGATTCGACATGAAAAGAGATTAACTGTTATTGACACTCTCTGCCATTCTTTAAATTTACAATAGTCAGATCATTTTAGAAATGGAGTGTTGCTGTCATATCTGGGTTGTTCAACGTTCACTTTCCAGCTTTGAAAGTTATTAGTATCGTTTACGAACCCTTGTAGGCGATGAATTATTTCCACCTTAAACCACTTTTCCCCAACGTCGCAAGCCTATCGCTACTATCGCCATTTCACGTACACAGTGTGAATCATTCTTATTTTCTTCATATTCCATTTGTAAGAAAGAAGTTCCATGCAGAACGTTTCTTCCCAAGGGCTGCTGCTTTGTGTAATTAACATCCGAGAGAAATACCAACCTTTTCAAATCTAGTGTCAATCGTTATCCATCCTAAATATCCTCATAATCTACAATTCATAAAACAACTCCATTCACTACTCCTCTATCCTGAGACGATATTGGACCTTGTATTAAGTGAATAATAGTGTAAGAAAGCTTAGAATATCGAGGTACTCTGTTCAATGTGCAGGAAAACTGATAAAAATCGCTGGAATACTGAACAGCGAAAAATGCAATACTTTATTAAAATCTCACCTATTAGCATTTGATTTTTAGAGCAACTCTGAAATATTCCAACATGTCGGAAACCCCGCCCCCACCCCTGCTAATACATCGTGCCCAACAAACAGGCTTCTTGAAGGTGAATATATTGCAGTTGCAAGATTGGCATGCCTAAAATGATGTCCTTTACATAATCGAAATTATATAGATTAAGTTAAAAATCTTTTTTTTATCGGAGAATGGACTTTTTATATTTCTACTTTTATAAAAATACATTGAATATTATTTCTTTTCTAGAATTTTATAAGTCTTACATGGCCTATTTGCATCATTACAATGCATTCGGTTCGTGTCTTCTTTTCTTCGTTGTCAATTAATTACATAGCAGTTATCCTTACTTATTTACTTGCAAATAATTACAATATAAATTCTATAAGTAACAATGAATTGAAATGGAGTTGATTTTAAGCGAGTAATAATAAATGACTGCAAAAGCCAATCTGTCCTTACTACTTTTCAGTATTTCTTCGTTTATGTGTCGAATTCCTTCAGAACGAAAGCGGTCATAGGTCTCCACAGCTTCGTATCTTTGTCCCCTTACCTCATAGTCTCTGTTCTGTCAACTATTTACACAAGCGCGTTAAACACGTTTAACGACTTTTAGCTCTGATAGTTTTGCTTTCTATGTCCAGTGAGTGTTAAATTCTCCAAGCCACCCATCTTTATTATGTGTCCTAAGAATTTCAACAGTCTAATTCTGTTTTAAGTACAAGTGTCCTTTTCGCTCCTACTTTTAAAAAACTTCCTCATTGTTCACATGTTGCATCCATAGTATTCTTATCATCTTTATCGAATCAAATCCATGTCACTTAATGTCTCGTCTTAATATATGAGAAAATTATCTTATTCAGCACTCTTTTCTTTTTCTGACAAAATTTTCCTCTTTCTTAATAATTTATTTAAGTTTTGGAATGGAAGTTCCACTATTCATATGTAACTTCGGATTTCAGTGTCATATTTTCCATCTTTTATAACACTCGATCATGCACCCATAAAGAGTACTGAACTGCTATGTAGTATGTAATCTCTTATGTGGCAGGGAGTGCTGGAAAATTTCTTAGTTGAAGAAGTGATTTTAAGCTGCACTTTCTGATGTATCCAATTCGTAGCTCCTATCTTGGGTTATTCCTCTTTCTGACGACTAGAAATTCTGTTTTATTGCAATTAGCAATTAGCCTTTTCTTCTTGCTTTTCTTTACCACCTTGTCTAATAGTTTTTGTAGTTTTCTTTCTGTCTTTACCGTCAACATTTAGCGATGAGAACTGAAATCACACAACAGCAACAAGAAGGAAAAATGAAAAAGAGATATTCTTTCTGATTCTGATAATAATTTCAAATCATTTCATCTTGAACTGCAGATCTCTATCATTTCCTTTCAATATTATGCCGTCTGCCTCGTCCAAAATTAATACTGAGTGCAAACAATCCCAGCAACGCATTCATGCATGATTGGAGAGATTCACCATCTTGAGAGGTCATCGATGCCAGTCGAATCTAGCTCCTCTCGACCCGCGGAGCAGGTGATTGTTCGAAGAGTTGATTATATTTCGAGTCGGAAATTATCCAGAGATATTGAAATTGGATCTTACATTTATAACTCGAATCCGTTGTCTTTCCATTACAAAGTGGCCGGTAAGTGACTTTGTAAGAAAGTGGACAATTTATTTTTATCGCAACGATGGTATTCACTGAGAAGAATAAATAACTGGAATTGAGTAGGCATTTCTCGGTTTAATCCCACAAACAAAAAGTCCGAGAGGAGACATTTACATCTAGCAATTACAACAGTGAAATTAGAAAACCTTGTTGCCAATCTAGTAGTAACTTTAAATTAATAAATTCGAGGTACTAAAGAGATAAATCTTAACTGTACGCTATGAGACCTACATGAGACGTGTAGCTCATCAGAAAAAAATATTATGAAGATATTACTAGAAAAGGCCATGGGGAGGGCGACAGGAAAGTGACTGAAACCGAGATGTCAGGTCAGGACAGATAACATTGCAGATTCTTCTTTGGATTATGTCAAGAATATCCAGATATATAGCAAAAGCCACAGACCAGATGTGGCAGCAATATCCAATGCACGGACGAATGGTAGATTTATAAATATACAAGATAGATTCTGGCGCCAAAAATGTCTAGCACGACATAGTGAAGAAACTTTCCTAGCAATTGAGTTTACTTAAATGTTTGAGCCATCAACTAGTTATTTTAGTGTAGCTTTTTGAATATTGATATAACCATATTCGCGACTTTGATATAACTTGGCAACCAATTAGAGGAGACAATACTGTCTATTCGTAAACAGAGAACTATCTCGTAGAGTAACTCAGTCAATAATGAAACAGTGTGAAATCTTAATGGGAATAATTTGAAGTAGACTAGGTTGGTTATTAATTCGTTAATATTACATGGCAGAATCATTTCCGGCTCGACCTCGAGGGACTGTTGCATTTAGATATTGTGTACTTATATGATATACCCGGGTATGATGTGTAGATAAAGAAAAGATTACTAGGGTGGAAAATGTAATCGGTAGGCTGAATTCAAATTTCACTTGATTCTTTTCGTTAACTTCACACTAATGCCAAGTTTTCTGGTTTAAAATTTGATTTGAAAAATATGATTATTAACAACCAAACAGAATCGTGTCGTATGGGGTTTATGAATATTTAGTAACAATAAATTCATGACATTTCCACATCTATAAAGCTCTAAATTGCTTAATATTTGGTGGCTTCTTTTTTATATGGATGGAAAATTGCAATTTACCAGCCGGCATTTTCTAACACGTTTCAATATCAGATACACTGACACGCATTTATATATATATATATATATATATATATATATATATATATATATATATATATATATATATATATATATAATAATAAACGCAGGCTTGTACACGCGAGCATGCGCGTTACATTCCTTTTCCTCGCATAAAACCGACCCTTGCAATTCGCTATCAAAAGCGTTCCTAAAGCAGTCCTAATTACTGCAGACATTACCATCTCTGAACGCTTTTTGGCCGGTTTTGAAACTTTTATTTCAATGGGGAATGCATGGAGTATTAATGGCACCAAATAAAACATCATAAATATTGAAAAATAAATATATAAATTGTTAAAAAATAAATAAGCAACCAAAAAAGATTTTATACGATTTTAGGAATTTTATATCGAAGGAAATGAATCAATAAACCTGTACAGAAACATTTTCTATTGCTTCAAATACCTTTTTTTTTCATTTTCCGTCCTTTCCATCATTCTTCTGCGCCCTCCATTTATATTCTAACCTTTTCTTATAGTCTTTTCGAAATTCCAATCGATTGTAGTGGGGCCTGTTGCTTGTTTGGTAAAGATGTCGGATCTTGCTTTTTACCAAGGTTAACTAAGATGGCCAATATTTCAAGTGGAGAAAGAATATCATGCCCTTTCGGTTTTTGTTTCTACTGAACGTTTTTGATTTCCTAATACTTTGCTTAGTTTCTGGAAGGCATCTTTCTCTATTCCTATTCACCTTCAAATTTCTACGTCATAATTTCCATTTCTGTTACTACATTAATCAGATAGTTAAATTGTTATGTTTGTTTGATTTTAACATGCCAAACACGTAGCTCCCGACCATAGACTAATTTTTTTCATTTTTGAAAAACGTCCTCTGTCTTCTAATAAGTAGATCAGAAAAAAATAGGTATTAACTGAAAACCAATGTGGCTTTTTTATTTTTATTTTCGGTCGATCAAACTTGATTGATTTTTGTCGCCAGATTTTTATACAGATTTCGTTCGTTTTTAAAACATTTATTTTTCGAATTTTAGTCAGGTGTATCGTAGTGCTACACTAATGTTGCTACATATATACATTATAGAATTGGTAGAATTTTTAATACAGTATAAAATAACATATTTAGTATCTATATCTTTTGTTTATTTTTATAGATATTTTTTATTTTCAATTACTTAAGTAACACAGACATCAGTAGCAGAAGTGCTTATGATTTAGTCCAATTTGAATATCTTTGCTTATAAACGAGTTGCTTATGAAAAAATCTTGTATCTTACTAATGGGATTGTTAGGCAAGAAAAACATCCCCAGTTTGCATTTCTGTATTCTGGTCATTATTATATCTGTGATATAGTAATACATGAACAGAAGAGAATAGTTGAAAGAAAGGAATGACAAACGTGCATTATTCAAAGAGATTTTATATTCCACTACATACATACTTGTCACTAATTTATCCCACACAGAGAAATTATATCATATGGATACGACAAAGCAGTGTGAAAAGGGTGTAAATGTCTTACTTTCGTAAAGGTTTTAATTCCTTGAAATGAAATCGGTTTGACTGGTAATGTCCCTTATGTACCTTATAAGACAATGTGGCTTCCCCTGCTCTCTTAATTGCCGTGGACAGTCATGTTTCGCTTCTCTGTTGTCTACATACCAACTGGCGTGTGTAGACATGTCTTGCGCTAAATAGCAACTGGCGTTCATCACTCTATGATCAGCCCCCACTTGACACACGTGAATTCATCTTTTCCAAAGGGAGATAATCGCCGTTTACATCCATTAAGGTAAGCGCTCCAGATGTGAATTCAAATTGCGTCGGGAAATATTTAATTTTATTTATTTAACTTATGTTAAGTAGTTATTGGACTTCGAACCTTCCGACAACATTTGATAATTACAGAAAGAAAAATTACTTAAAACTAATTATTAAAACGTTTCATGAACGAATGAAATATAGGAGGAATGTGTTCAAGTCTTGTTATCGGTTACTTCTTTCATTTGATACATGCTGCTTACTTTAACGTTGATAAGAAGGTAGTCGACCAAAAACGTATAATAAAAAGCAACAATAAGATGAAAGAAAACATAAGAAACATTAATTATGAAAAAAAAATCATTTAAGAATTCAAATGACTTCAAAATTGGCTTTGTTTCTATAATTTCATTCCTTTTAGTCCCTCGTCTATTTAAGCAAAATTTCACTTCTACGATCCGCTTTGTTGCTTCTCATTCCGCTTTTTCGTTCTTTCTTTTTCTTCTTCGTTAAAAGCCATTCTTATTCATTAAAAGCTATTCCGTACCACTCTTATTCGTTAAAAGCTATTCCGTACTATTTTTATTCGTTAAAAGCTATTCCGTGTCCTTCTTCTTCGTTAAAAGCTATTCTATACTATTATCTTTTGGATCTTGTGACTTTTTCAGCACTCACTCCTTTACATCTTTGTTTTCCGCCTCTACCCCTCCTCTTTCTTCTGTTATTTTCGTTTATATTTTTCACTGAGTCTATTTTCAAAGTACTCTCTCTCATTTCTCTTACATTGTCGTTATCTCTCTTTGTTCGCTATACCCTGTACTCACTGCTTTAGTTTTCAACCTTTTTCTCCCTGAATAAATTTCACTATTGATCCGTTAATGTTGTGTTTATAACAACCTTCGCTTTTAAAAGCATCGAGGCCATTAGATAAAAATAAGAAAAATCCATTTCGTTAGAAACCAACTTTCAAAAGTCAAAATAAAAGACAAGCAATTCGCTTACCAGTTCATTTGGGTTGATAAACACGAAGTGTGCCGCACTTCTTTTGATTTTCCATAATCCTCTTGTACGTGGCGGAATAGTAATCTTGATTGAAATTGGATGTCTGAATAAAAAAAGATCGTGAAAGTGTTTAATCCTAGACTGTCTAGAAGTGACATCCACTTGACTGCAATCAAAAGCCAGCTTTCGTCGTTTCCAGATATAGTAAAAAAAGTCATTGGGGTTTTGTTTTATGACTATTCAATTGTGGCAGATCCGAAACAAAGTAGTATAGAAAAAGGAGAAGAAAGGGCTAAACATCAGTTGCAAGAAGACAGAATGGATGGAGGTTAGCTAAAAGGGCAGCTCAAGATGAGACCTACAAATTGGAAACACAAAATCAAACGTGTATAGAAATTTAACAATCTGAAAAATGGTTTTACAGATGGTGGAAAATGTGAAACAGGAATCTGAAGTCGCATTAGAATAGCGAAATATGCCTTCGAAAAGCTAAAGAAAATATTAGGAAAGAAGAAAATTTCGTTAGAAACAAAGAAAAGAGCGTTGAATGTCAATTCCCTATATGGCAGTGAATGATTGACAGTTTTCTCACTGAGAAAGAGAAGCCTTGAGGCAACAGATATGTGATTCTACACAAGGATGCTGAGAATACCATTGGATGGAGCATGTGTGAAATGAGGAAGTCTTATGAAAAATGAAAACAAAAAAGGACACTTATAATTAGAATCAGAAAGAGACTGTTGAAAATTCAAGGACTTATAATGAGGAAAGAGTGCTTCGAGAATATGACACTCACAGGATTTACTGAAAAGCAAGAGCAGTAGACTCAAACAGAAAGTAGCCGAATAAACTAGTGTAAATGGATGTCAGTACAAGGTGCGGGAAGGATAATAAAAAAGCAAACATTGCAAAGAACTACAAAGGACATGATGTTGTGGCGAGTAATGATCGCACATTTCCTAAAAAGACACAATACATAAAAGAAGGTCATAACTTTTCAGAGCAAGTAATTTTCAGTCTTCTTTCTATCATTGTACCACTCTAGTAAGTCTCTGACTACTCCTGCTACAAGATTGAGATCCGATTTAAAATGGAGTATTGCTGCCCTATGTGGGCTTCAGCTGCCCAACCCTTATTTGCTTGTCTTGATAGAGTTAAAAAGTATCTACGGGGCCTTGTGGGTGAATAATTCTTTTCCACCCTACAACCATTTTCCCACATACAAAACTTTGCGAACCTCTCCTTACTTCTAAGGCATCTGTTCTGATGATCTACATTCCTTAGTCCCATCAGCCCTGACGTTTACAACTGGGACCCATCATACCATTTACACAAGGATGAATCATTCAGATTCTTTTCGCATACTATTAGTAAGAACTAAGTTCCGCTCGGACAGCTCCTTTCCAAGAACTACTGCGTTGTGGAACAGAAATCAGGAGGTATGTTTTCCTATTCACTACAATCTTGACCTCTGCAAGTGTGGTGTCAACCGTTATCTTTCCTGCATAAACCCTTTCTTATGCCCTTTCTTATGCTAATACAACATCACTCTACCCTCTACCTTGAGTAGTTCTTGGGCCTTCTATCTATCTATCTATCTATCTATCTATCTATCTATCTATCTATCTATCTATCTATCTATCTATCAGTTCAACTCGGGCAGCTCCTTCCCAAGAACTGCTGTTTTGTGGAACAGACTACCGGCAGGATGATTTCTCAATCGCTATAATCTTGACCCCTTTAAATGTAGGGTTAACCGTTATATTTTCTGCATAACCCCATGAAATTTACTTCTTACAAAGCTTGAGTAGTTCTTGGGCCTTAGACTGGATAAAAAATCGTCTTTGTATTGATGTTTTTATTATTACCATACATTAAAAACGTATACCGTGATTACCAGTGCTTGATAGCAGTGACATTGAATCAACACTTTTATTTTCTAAGTCACTGTCTGCAAATTTGTGATAACTTTTATTCGTCAGTGACGCTAAAAATATTGTTTTGCATATTATTCCTGTGACAAAAATACTTACGTACTGAATGTCTACAGTGCTTCATACCGTTCGTTTCTTTTGAATTTTACATAGTGAATCAATCCTTCAATAAAGAAAATCGGTAATCGATCTACATGATTTGGAACAGATCTTCGTAAACATTACGACGATTTGCCAAACATGGCTGCGACCATGTACAAACCGGAATAATAAAAAAAACTAATGATGTACAGTTAGAGATTACTTTAATTAGGTATTATTATAATATGTTACCAGCATACTGCCGTTCAATAATTAAAATAATATTTTAATTTTTAGAAATAATTTAAAAAAAGTAATATTTTAATTTATGATGGGTAGTATGCTAGTAATATCATTAACCTGTTGATTGGCGCTTTTGCCTATGAGCAGAGTGACTAGAATCAAAGTGTCGCTTACCGGCATTTCTATTTAAGTTGAATGTGCACTCTGTGAAAAGGGCCACACACACACACACACACACACACACACACACACACACACACACACACACACACACAAACACACAGACACATACAACAGCCATCAATTATCTGTTAATTTCCACACCGTTATAGAATCAGAAGTAAGTGAGAAAAGAAAAGAGGGAAAAGAAGCTATGAAGGAAGAAAAGTAGTGGGTAAGTAAGAAAGTTAAAGAAAAACGTAAAGAAAATCGAGTGAAATGAAAGGGTGATGGAAACTAACAAAAGACATTCAGATTTCTTACTTTTTATCATTCTAAAAGTTATCTTTGTTATCTCGAGAAATGCTACGAAGGAATTTAATATTGTACACTAACGATTCTGAGATGAATAAAATAATTGTTATTCATGTTGGAATCATCAGTTGATTCTAGTTCTTGGGAAATTGTCGCAATTTCGACTAATCCGATATCTGTCGCCCATCGATTACATATTAATCAGACAAAATCTTATACTATTTATTTCAAATCAGCTCTTTTTAAAGATCGGGTGAATGAAACATCGAACTGCAATGAATTGCCAATTGAATCCCTGTCTGGAATGGGCAGTATTGATCCACCGATAAGATCCATATTTTTTGTTGTTTTTAGCTGCACCTTGTTTATTACGTTCTTTTTATTTGCTATACAAAGGCGTGCTGAAAAGTTTTTGATCTTTGATCCGATGGGCATGTAAGAGAGATAGGGGGAAGGCGGCGAACCACTTACCCGACGAGCTTGTGTGAATGGATATCGGAACTGGAGACGGAGGCCTTAGCAAAGGGAGGAAAACTGCGAGAAGCTGACGCAGAATGGCATGGCGCGTAGGAGCTGACGTACTGGATATAAACAGGTGGGCATGCCTCGTAGGAGATGACGCAGTGACCATAAACCGATGGGCATGACGCTTAGGAGCTGATGCACTGTCCATAAACAGATGGACATGTCTTTTCGGAACTTTGCTTTTCTGTTCATGAAGGGGAGTAGTGGGTTAGAATATATTGGTCAGCTATTTTCCCCTAATTTTCAGTTTCTCCATTTTTTCAAGGCGCATGCGGACACGCACACACACACACACGCACACATACAAACACACACACACACACACACACACACACACACACACACACATGAACCATTTACAGGTTATTTAACGCCAGAAAATATTTTTAGCTTGTAATAAATTTTTGAGATGATAATGATTAACAGGAAACCAAGGGAAGAAAATTACTGATCGATATGATTGAGCAATTCGTTTTTACGGTTTATCAATCATTTTGCAGGTTATTTAAATCCAGAATTTTCAGATTATAGGATTCTTTTTTAGATAATAATGATTTAGTGATACAAGTCTTACTAATTTAACCCATAGTTGAGGGGGGGAAGGTGGGCTCATAGCTTTCCCAAAGGTATTTTCGCGTAAGCAACGGCTCCAACCGAAATTGGAACTTGGCTCTCCAATTAACAATTCCGTGCCATTATCCATTAAACCACTCGCACATCCAAGTTTACTGAACCTGATATTCACCAGACTCGACGTTGCTTAACTTCCAGAGTTTGTAGGACGCGAAAAAGAGAAACATGCGCGCATATTTATCAACGATGCCAGTAGTGAATGTTGATGCCCTGAAGAAAGCTAGAATTTTGTAAGCTGATTTTCAGGGCAAGAAAGCTAATCTTTACTTAATCTTCCTGATGCTATCTAACTCTCACATTTAAACTCAGTGTCGTAAAATCACTTAAGTTTAAAGAATATCAAATTTTGGCTCAAAATAATCTTCCTACTCCATTTTTCTATATTTGGTCATGTGCCGTACCACAGTATGCTTAGTAAATATAAAATGTTTAATTGGTGTAACACAATCTTCTTACCGCTCTTTCTATAGATTTAACCTTGTGCCTTCCTCCTTCTATGTGCTGTGTCCGTTTAGGATGTAAGCAGTCATAGCTCTCCGCATTTTCCTACCCTTTGTAGCTGTTAGTAATTTTTTTCGCTATTTCTCCTAATCTCAGTTCTGTCAATAGCATAAGCTCGTTAAAGAGTTTACTCACTGCTTTCCTCTGTGCATCTTGCCTTCAATATATCTTGTGAATATCAAATTTTCGAAGCTGCCTTTCCTCATTATGTATCCTAAAAATTTCAACTGCCTCTTTCTGCTTGTATGCGTAGGTGTTGATTTGTTTTTATTTCCATGGATATTCTTCATATGTTCAGTTCATGTTATCCTCAACATCCTTCTGTAGAACCTCATTTTTGTTACTGCAAGTCTCTTCTTCATCTGTGATATATATTCACTGTCATATAGGAGGTCCGATGTTACATAACAGTTAAGTACTCTTTTTTGTTTTGTTTCTAACGAAAGTTTCCTATTTCGTAAGACTCTGTTTAGAGTTTGGAAGGCATCTTTCGCTATCCCAATGTACCTTCGGATTTCGGTGTCACATTTTACATTATTTATTAGAACACTTCCTACATATTTAGATTTTTCTACTTGCTTGATTTTGAAGTCTCTAATTCGTACTTCGCATCTTGAAATTTTCCCTTTGCTGACAAACATGTTATTAATAATGACATGATGGAAAAAGAGAGAATAGAATAGAAAAATAAAAATAAAAAAGTCTCAGTAATAATTAAAAAAAAACACGAAGCATAAACAAAAAACAAATCCTGCAAATTGAAATAAAACTTATGAAGAAATGAAATAGAAAATAAAGCAACGAATTAAAAAGAAGATCAAAATGAAAACGGGAAGGAATAAATTTACATCATCAGCAAATAACTGTTTCCGGTAACATCAATGAGATTTTCAGAATTCGAAAATCTGATTGAAATCAGCCGGAAGTTATGAAGTGACACGAACCGGAGAAACAAAGCAGGGAATTAAATGAAAACGAGGCTCACACAACGGAAATGGAAGCAGTCGGCCACAGACGTTAAGAACTTTGGTGGAGACAGAACCTGACCAAAGATTCTTAAACAGTTGGCCATTTTACCGAAGCTGCACTGGGATAAACTGATTGATTTCTTGTAATATGTAATTCCGGTTAGATTCCATATAGATACGGTGGGGTGTTGGGGAGTCGAAAGGAATCTATCTCAAATATAGAAATAAATAAAATAAATAAATACACAAAGAACCTGATATGAGATGCGAATAGGCAGCGAGCTTGCCTAAAGGATTATTACTAATATTATGCTAGTGAATGGGTATGTGGGTAGTGTAACTGTTATCGATGTGCAAAATGGAATTGGTGCAGCGTGTTCGAATTCTGAACAGGTCACTTTCGTTCACGTTCCACGTGTTAATTACATTGAAAAACGTATGAATCCATCTTCTTCTCGGGTTAAATAACATGACAAACTAGACAACCAACCAGTCTAGGAAAAGGAAAAATGAATTCGTCCCTCACCCCTGTAAATAACACGACAAACTGGCTTCGTTAATTTTAGTAGTGCAATCAGTCTAGGTGAAGGAAATCTCTGAATTCAAAAACAGGGTTGGAAGAGAGTTGGACTCAGTCAGGATATCTTGTCGAAAACTTAACTACTACTCCAGCTGTGATACATATTGTGCACCATTAACCCAGTCGTGATTAATCGTAAATGTTAATTTAAGGACCGAGCCTCATTGATGTCCCTCAATTAATATCTTGTCACAGACAAAACAAGAGCAAAATCAGACCGAAAATGGAGTACTGTTGTCATATACCCACTTTCTAGACTCTATCGAGTTTCAAAGTGTCTCAGTCCTTGTGGATGACGAATTATTATCCAACCTCCAACCTCTCTTTCACAGGCGGGATGGGGCAAACCTATTGCTGTTCTATCGCTACTTGTGTAGAAAGTGCTCGGATGAACTGTATTCCTGGGTTCTGACAGTTCTAACGTTAACGGAAAGGAGCTGCCATGCCACTTACATGGTAGCAAACCACCCATATTCCCAGCGTATTCCATCGAACACCTTATTCCCGCCAACCATGCTCTGTGGAACAGACTCCCAAGACGATGTTTCCACGATCACTACAATCTGTTCAAGCCTAGGGTTAGCCGTTGTCTTCTCCTTCTATCCGAATAAAGTGCCTCTTAACGTACTCCTCTCCCTCAAGTAGCCCTAGGTCTTGTACTTACTGTAAAAAAAAGAAAAAGGTTAAACTGAGTAAATATCCAAGAACATCCCTCGTTGTGGTGTATCTCTTGTCATATTCTTCTATGTGCCGTATCCCTTCAAGATATGGCCTGAGATGCCTCTCCTCCCCCAAAACTCCTATCCTTTGTAGATCTTAGTAACGATTATCTTTTCGTCTTTTCGGAGACGCTTGATCAGTGAAACAAAGCTAATTTTTCCTGTTTTCGTTTGTCGTCGGGTCTTTCTTGTCCGGTGTGGAGGACACCGTGACATATGCAACTTCATTTAGTTCTTTTCTTATTTCCTTTTTCTCATCCTGAAGTGTCGAGGTCGGAGAGAAACGTGATTCAATGAACATTAGCGGAGAATTAGAGTGTTTAATGAATTCCAGTCGTGTTCATTCACTTCGGCATAAATACCCTTGGGAAAAATATATATAAACCATATCTTCAGTTACCTTTAGCTATGGGTTAAATACTAGGACAGACTGTGTTTTCTAGCCTCTGTTAGCAATCAGTCTAGGAGAAAGACAACTTTGAATTCATAACAGGAGGAGGGTCGTTTGTAGAAGACATTGTGGCACACTGTGTGCAGCAGTTCGCTGTATTGACTCCTTCCGAAAATTCTGTTTGGTTCAGCACAAGCCTTCATCACTATAATCAAATTAATAGGCTGTTCGGTTCTAAGAATACGTAACGACGAGTGATTCCTCTCTCTCTCTCTTTCATTCTCTCTCTCTCTCTCACACACACACACACACACACACACACACACACACACACATATATATATATATATATATATATATATATGCCCGTGTGTGTATGTGTGTGTTGCTGGAAAGACAGAGATAAAATGTCTACCTACCCATGCACATCTATACAGAAATAAATATTTAACGAATGAAAAACCTCTTATACGTTAAGTAGAGAAGAAAATATCAATAAAATGTAAATAAGTAAAAATATTTGCTTGTTATTTGGCTTTATCGCCATTTAATTGGAAAATCAGTGGGCAGGATTACGCCCCTCCCTAAGCGCCAATCCCACGACGTCTCGAATACGTCTGTAAAATCTGAAAGTGATTCATTGATGCAATTGTATGCAAGAGTTATCTGCGCGCGCGTTTTTGGTGCGTTAGTGTCAGTTTGAGAGAGATTGAAAACAAATGCTGAGTCAGTGAGCGAACGAGCGAAGCAGAGAAACAGACAAATTCAGTATACAAACATAAACGAAACAATTTCTAAACTACGAAATCCGAAAACTGTGCAGATATGAAATTTCAAGAATCTATGACAAGAGGGACTTCGCTTAAATGCACTATTCAGCCAGAAATAATGTCCTTCGTGGCTGAGTTGGTATAAGTATATCGGATCTAACCACGGTTTCCCCTGCCAATGGGAACACAGGTTCCAATCCTGCCGGGGACACACATCTCCTTTAATAAGATTCCTCGAATATTCAGGGCCGGTAAACGAAAATAAATAAATCTACCGTTTAACAAATAAACTGAGCTTCTACTCAAATATGAATATCCACTAAAAATAATATTTTTCAGTGGGGAGGGGTGTGTGTGTGAAAAAACAGCTTGATCGAACCCCTTTGATAGGTATTTAATGCAATAATTGATTGAATGAATTGATGTGCAGATTTCAACATTGATATGACATTTGAATTGTCGCAAAAAATAAGTATTGTAAGGCACTGGTGATTTCTTACTTAACTAGACGTCCATATTGTCTCATTTTGATCTTGCCGATGTGACCTCCATCTTCTGGCTTTCTGCTTCTATATTTTAGATAGGAGTCATTCCCTTGTTCAAATTTAAATTCATTTTAAATCAAAGGGGAAAAATCTTTCAATGGGTGGTTGTGCCTCCTCCCCCAGGACCCTCTTTCATCAAAATGATCTTGCCGATGTGACCTCCATCTTCTGGCTTTCTCCTTCTATATTTTGGATAGGAGTTATTCGCTTGTTTAAATTTAATTTATGTCAAATGGAAAAAAAAAAATTCGGTGTGTGTGGGGAGTCCCCCGATTACTCCCTCTGATAAAAATGAAATGGGTAATGTAGTTTCAGAATGTATATATTTATTGGGGTCTATCTCCAAAACTGTAGGAGGAATTTGATAACAAACAAATAGACAGACAGAGGCTACAAATTTATATATATATATATATATATATATAGATAGATAGATAGATAGATAGATAGATAACAGGGAAGTAGCCCTGGTTGAATCATAATAGTGCATGGAATGGTTGGTGACAAGAGTTATTGAGGAGACTCTGATAATTCTTAGCGAAGAATTATAGATAATAGAAAGAGAAAAATATGGGAGATGCCCCGGAAGAGTTTGGCTCAAATTAAACTAAAGGTTTAGATTTAAGATTAATTAAATACCTCCTTAAACCCAAATCTAGTTAGGATGACATGACATGTGTTTTTCTGAAAAGTTCACAGCATTTTAATTCACATTAGGACTTCTTATTTTTAGCGAACTATTCGTCGTATTTACGTTGATTTCAATGTAAACATATTTCGTGCGGATGTGTAGTCGCATTAACGCAAGATATAACTTTATGAAGTCCCATGGAATCCTAAAAGGACGAAACACGTCATGTAAAGATTTTTTTTTCCTTTTTCATACTTCTTTCGCCCTAATATATAAAAATATATATTTATTGATGTACATTTTTCTCCTTTGTAAACTTGAATGGATTGTCTGTGCCCTTGAAATCTTATGAAAAAACCTCTTCGGATTTGTATCAGTCTTCGTATCGAGTAAGAAGTTCTATCCGTTTACTATTATTGATTCGGTTTCGTTTTTCTGACAGGTACTCGATTATATTTGAAAAAAGAAATCCACCCACCACAAAAAAAAAAAAAAACAACAAAAACAGAAAAACAAGGGACATTTACTGATTCTGGGTACGGTGTAACTGAATCTGTTCTTTCTTAGATATTGACATGTTAGGAAACAATTATATGAGTACATCGTGAGAAATTTGGAAGTCAGCATAATATCGGGGGAATGATAAGCATAATAGATTTTATACATCTCACTGGCTTTTGTGATATTGGCAGCCATAATAAAGAAAAATCAATTGGTTAATTCAATTTTCATGAATTTATATCATTCGAAATAAGAAAAAATTTGAGAATACGGTTATAAAATTTTATATACAAAATGACATTGTTTAAAATAAAATAATTGTCTTTTTCCAGTTTTCAAATTTTTCTGTACATTGGAATCAGAATTGCGGATGAACTGTTCAAAGTTAACGTTTTTGTTCCTATCTTTTGTTCAATAGATTCGTTCATTTCTAATCATTGTTAAGATTTATTCTTGTCAGTGTGATAGACAAGATTTTGCTCAGTTAATTATTTTGTGGGGTGAAAATTCAAATTTATTACCAACTATTTACGTATCGTGTAAGGGCGATCGTTTTTAATATATAAGTATATAATATATATTACACGTAGTCCGATTTCACCAAAAGAATGTATCAGATAAACGTATAAGTTATATTTTCATACACACTAAAATATCGTCTCTTGTGGTGGAAAATATTTAACGTGGGGTGTTTTTGCATAACTGCTTGAGTATACTGAGTCTTCCTTGAAGTGAGTGCATTATAAAGATCTTGATAATTTTCATTATTAATATTTCTCATGTTAATAGTTATTTTGTTTTTAGTTCGTGATTTGATATATACATAATTTGCACTAAGTCCGAACCAACAGCATAAGTAAACCTTATGTGTGTGTGTGTGCAAAAAGTGTGTGTGTGCATACATTAGCTAAATGTTCGGTAACCTCAGAATCACTCAAGAAATGAAGTTTGCGTGCCTTTTTCAAACTAATTTTTCCAAAGCAGAGGACTGTCTTTAAATGATATATTATTACATATTATTATTATTAATAATAATAATAATTTGGAAATTAACCTATTACAGCGCAAAGTTTCCCAAACTTTTTAACTCTTTTTTTTGGCTGGTTGGGCAAACTAGAGCTAACAAATTTTAGACGGTAACCGCCTTTATATAAGTAGATTCCTATTGACCAAGTTTCAGCATCCAGATTATTATATTAATTAAACCAAAGAAGGTATGAAACTTAATAATTACTAAACTCAGAGGATGGCACCAAACCTTTTGCCTCGCTAAAAGCATTTGCTCACCTGGACTGGCGCAGCCTGTATCTTGCGCGCGCGCACACACACACACACACACACACATACATATATATATATATATATGAGCCTGTGCATGTTACTTTTTTTTTTTTATAAATTTAATGATTATTCAGCGTATTTTTTAAACGTGAACAGTGCCCGATTGAATGGATAGGTGTGCATGTAAGCACGCACGTGTATTTCCTTGAAAGTCGTTTATGCTTTTGGCATAACATATTGTAATCTTAGGATGTGATCTGTTGACGTCTTGGCAGGAGTTTCTTGAAGGATTGCCAGTCGCATTACTGCTTACAAAAGAATATCGTATGACATGCATAAATGCATTCCAAGAAGAAAGGAAGGAGAAAAAGGTGACTAGATGATATGAACAGAGAGTAAAGATCGATATAAATATGTTGAGATAGATAAAAAGGTTAGATAGCTAGATAGATGTGAACAGACTGGAATAGGACAAACAGACACACAGATAGATAGATAAGATAGATAGATAGATAGATAGATAGATGAATAGGATAAACTGACAGAGCGTTTCCTGTAGCTGCTACTCTGCAGTTTCTTCATAGGTACAAACACATGAATTTCATGTTATCATGTCTCTTTGGATGTTTGTTTTATGGTTAGATCGATATTATATATATATATATATATATATATATATATATATATATATATATATATATGGTAAATATTAGCATTCATTTACCGAGCAGATAGTGCTCCTTTCGGTTAAAAATTTCTCGCAGTAGTGATTCGATATAGTTGCATACTTCATGTCAGGGTAAAACGTGGAGGCCAAGAATGTGTAGAATGTGTTTTCTCCTGGGGTCTAGCGTCTGCGATGTTGATGGAATTAGGAGAGGTTCTCTGTGGTGGTAAAATGAAAACACTTTTGTTTGGCGTTAAAATTTACAAGCCATTTCTTGCCTCGTTATTGGAGGTCCCTTACAAGAGCAGCTGTTACGTTTACTTTATCAGATCTGACGAATTAGCTACTAAAACAGGAGTAAATGGTTATGTCATCTGCATAAAATACCTAGTTGGGAACTGGTGACATCGGGGGCGGATAATTGATGAAAATCAGAAAACAGCGTAGGACACATGATAGACTCATGAGGGACCACGTTTTTTAATGAAAGTATCTGGAAGGAGTTGGTTCAACCCGACCTTCAGTTTACGATTTGATAGAACAACTGGATTAAACCAAAACGAAGGCCATTTAAGAATGCGACCAGTTTTCAGGTTGATGTTTTATTTTTCATAGCGGTGTTGTGCGAAACTACCGCTGGCACAACCTATTCTACGTTCAGTTTCCTTTTCTCCATTTAATTTATTATAACTGATCCATACGCTGAGTTATTATCTAAAGTGTTTAATATTTACTAAACTCACATCCTGATTTTTTATGATGGTTTTTGGTTAGGTGTTCACACAGCTTTCATTCAATTTGAGATCATAGTTTCTGTCTTGGAAAGGTTTATCTTGACACCCATTTCTTGGAACACTTGATGCTGTTTTTCTGTTCTTCTCCCAGTTATAAATACCTATGTTATCGGTGATAGTCTCCCCCCTCATCATCAGTACATTAGCTTCGAGCAGGAAAAAGGACCTTGTCTTCTATTGGTAGGGGATGCATGAAATTTTAAAAGTCGTGCCCGTTTGTAAATGCGCAGGACATTGTCTCCGGAAGATATATATGCACTTAGCCTAAGATTATGAATATGGAGCCATATATGAACTAGCATGTATACGCCTGAATATGTCTGTTCACGTACATGTGAGTGTCATAACAAACAAAAAACAGAAGAAAAATTTTCCCCTCCCACCACCATATACAAATAATCAAACACAAATAAAGCATAGACAGATCCACTTTTGGAAAATAAACCAGTTTGTCTGAAGATCGCGAAACGTGAAACCTAAGATCACAAACAACTCTCCCATGTAAACCGCATGTTAGCGCTATCACGGATATTGGAGCACTTTCCACTAATATCACACACACACACACACACACACACACACACACACACACACACACACACACACACACACACAGACAGACAGACATATATATATATATGTGTGTGTGTGTGTGTGAAAAAAGCAAAAAACTATTCTTTTGTATTTATTCATACTGTTTCCAGGGTCCTTCAAGTCGCCCTTCGAAGAGGAAGTATACATAGGAGTATTCAAAATTTCAATGTTCCATATACCATTATGCCCACAACCCTCCTGAACCATTCGCAAAAGGTAAGATGGATCCATACTTCTATTTTTTTGCGTCAAATTACGCCCTAACTACCAATTGTTGCAGCAGAAATAGCAATTCATCAGATTAGGCGACATTTTCCAATTTTCTGCTGTTCAGTTTTTATGATCTTTAGAGAATTGAAGTGACATCCGGTGTGTTTTTTTTTACTGCTGTAGCCCATCTGCTTCAAGGTTTAACTTAGTGCGCGCGTTCAAAGATGCCCTTCTGTATAACTCCATTGCAAATGATTTATTTCACCTTTTTGCCGGCTTGAAACAATTTGGTTTATCACCCTGACTTCTTTCATCAACAAAGGATTTCGACCAACATTTTTACGGCTCACTGGATTTGTTTCTATTTCTGAACTTTCTTTTGTAAATCATAAAGATGATTGTGTGTGAAAATCGTAGTATATCAGTAGTTTTTCAAAACATGCCACCAAACGACCATGTTGCATTCAAGATCACTGAAATTACATTTCTTTTCTGATATTAATATGAAATTCAGCGATCGACATGACCATTTTAACGTGTTTTAAAAGTGGCTAGTGAGTGTAAATATTCTATTCTGTAAGGCCTCCAGCAAACAGATCACACCATGAAATGTTATAAAGCGTAAACAAAAGAAAATCGTCGCCAAAAGAGATAATTAAAACTCATGGTGGATTGCAATGACTGTCTAGAAACCTAAAACAATTTTTTGAATATCTCCACTCAACCATTATTCATGTTTCTGCAGGAGGTTTTACAAACATCGCATAGTTTCTGGTTTGCTGGGGATTTTCGTTTCTCTTATTCTGCCCTATCACCATTAAAAAGAAGGAAAATATTGTTTTCAGTTCTGCTAAAAATGATTATAGATTTTTATTGAAATAACAATTGTGGCACAACGCTGAAGAGGGATGTGGGATGAGGTTGATCAACATTAATTATCCTAGACATAGCTAATAGATTCTCAACTTATTTATTCATTACAATTTGCACATTCAAAACAAGAACTTATTCAAAATCGGATCCTTCAAAAATCGACACAAAGATGTGCGACAGCGTCAAGTACAATTCGTTTTGTAGTCCATCAAGTCCCGGAGATTTGCCACTGCCGACACTCTTCAATGTCAAGTAGACATATGTCCTCTGGGATCTCACCCTCGCTGCTAGCCGCTACAGTCGGCTCAAACCGAGAAAAATCATCCAAATTTGCTGCGAAACTCTTCGATTAAAGAGACCAAGCCCCGGATCTCGAAAAAGCCACTGAAACGCTTTGTATGATCTTTGGTCGATCTCAGAGTTCTCCCCCTCCGAATAATCATTGCCTTTTGATTGTCTTTCTCATCATTTTATGACTGACTTTATCTGGAAACAATGCAAATCATGACGACTTATCTAGGCTTTAATGCAAATCACATACTGTCAAAGAGAACACTCAACAACAAATAAATTTCTCATGAAAAAATCTGTAATCAGTCCAAGAACAAAGAAATTTCTTATATCTTGTCAGAGTGTTTTTTCGGAGTACAAAATTTCATCAAGTTTTTAATACTATGAGTTCAACCAGTACTAAGGCCTAAGACATTCAAGATAGAGGTTATTGAATACAGGGTTGTTGTAGAGCATAAAAAAGCATCAGGAAGCATCTTCTCAGCAGTCTGTTTCACAAAGTAACAGTTCGGAGGAAAAGTTAAGTGAAACTTCTTCATTACCAATGGAATACAAAAGAATTGAGGATGGTTCAATCATGTGATATGGTGAGGCATAGTAGACTAAATGGATAGTGACTCGGATTAGGGGAATTGGAGAGCCAAATTTCAAGTTCATATTCAAGCTGGATCATTACATTCACCCATGCTAATACTCGTGAGAAAGGTATAAATCTTCTTCTTCTCCCTGTATGGGTAAATAGTAGGACAGACTGGGTTCTACCTAGCTTTAGGTGGCAACTCGTCAAAGAGAAAAACTCTGAATTCAAAACTGTATGTAGCCCTGGTGCAGTAGCTAAAGGAAATGGTTTTTAAAATCTCATTTGACGATAATTTTGACTACAGGCAAATAATGATGAATGACCTGAAAGCCCTGGATTTATCATCTGTGTCAAAAGTAGTTAAAGACAGTTTGGTCCTGAAATAGGTTCACATTTTTATAACATAAATTGCAAGATGATTTAATTTTACTGTAAAAATATTATTAAAAAAAAAACAAATTTTTTCCTGTTATTTTAGGCCTTCCACAAATATGTAGCAGGTGCAGTTGGACCTACAAATCGTACATTATCTTTGTCACCTTCTGTTGAGAAACCTGAATATAGAAATATCAGTGAAGTTGGTTTTTTTGTACTTGTTAAAAATTTACATTTTATTTCCTTTAACAGTTTTATTGTGTTTCCTTCAATATAAATTAATGAATTCATTTCTATTAAAAAAGGAAAATAAAATAAATTATCAGTTATTCTAATTTGCATATGATAAATTTTAACTGATTTTAACCTTTCATATCTTATATTCTTAAACTAGAAATGTTTTATGTTTTATCATATATGAAGATATGAACAGACTGGAAAAATGTACATTAATTTCAAGAGCCTCTGTTTAATGACTGATAATTCAACATTATTTTAAAACTTGGTTGAGTTGATATAAACGAAGATTTAAAAAGCACATTCTTTCAGCAGATAGTTCGAAAGGCCTACAATCTTGGATATATCTGATGCTGCATTGAAGGAGTAAATATTTCTTTGTAGATAATTTTCTTTTTTTAATTGAAAGTGGTCAAAATATTCAATAGAATTTGTGTCAGGAAATTAATTATTGAACCACAACAATCCTGGAATTTCATTCTTGTATCAGGAAATATTTTTTGTATTTTTTCCTTTTCATTATTTTACACAGCTTTTGATGCCCTTAAAAAGATGCATATAGTGAACAAATCCGGGGCTTTTGGCTGGTGGTGTGGATGTTTTATTGGTTGAAACCATATTTGACATTTGCAAATGCAAAAGTAAGATTGCTTTTTCTGCTACAATTATGATAAGTTTAGATCTGAAAAAAATGCGTCAGTATTTATTGTGTTACATAACACGCATGGGCTGGTCTAAAATGGCAAACTACTAGTCAGACCTCTGATGACTCCAAACTGGATGGAGGTGGTTTTGAACCCTATGGACATGAATTCTGTGACAGTAATAGATTGTATTTGTTTAAGTTTGATGTAGACCAAAAAGGCATAAGAACAGATCTGGCAAGAATTAGAAGGGTCAAGACATCTTGCCAAACACCAGGTTCATACTGAGACAAACCAGCACACAGTGATGAGAGCTGTGGTTGAAATTGTCCTCTCTATCTCCTAGAAATGAGTGTTACAACTATTGTGCCTCATGAAATAAAACAAATAAAAACAAATTGTTTGTCATTGATGATGCTATAGTGATGTAGCATTGGTGTCTGACACAAAATGCAACAATAGTGTATAATTCATAATAAGTATTACTAAGCTCACCTTAATACTGCATAGAAGGCTAAATAGGTAAAAAGAAAAGTGCTTTAAAGCAGTCTTTTTCAAATAAAAGGATCTTCTTGCCTTGAATATTAATATTCATAATTTTTGGCTTTTATCAGGGACTTAAACACTTGATTTGCAACAATACACAAAACAAAACTTGGCTCCATGTTTCTATGTTGTTTTTATATCATAAAATCAAATAAAACCTTTCTTGTACAGAAATTTGAATACATAACTTCATAGCTGGTCATCAAAAATACAATGAATATAAGAATGCAAGAAATGGATGATAATAGTATATGTTTTGTTTTTTTTAAACCTATTGTTCCTGCAATGACTTCACCAAAATACTTGCCCCTCTATAATTTATGAGCAGCACACACAAATGCATGCAGGATTCCTTCTAGTCAATAAAATAGCCGGTTCTTGGTGTCTTTTGACTCAGTCCAGTTGGTCTTGTCTTGAAGTCAGAATGCTATGTTCCTTTGTCTGAACTAAGTTTTTTGTGTGTCAATCCCAATTCTTAGTTTGTGAACTTTCTGCCTTATGACTGTTGCTTTGCCTTATTACTGTTAATTTGCCTTCGAAATATATTGTTTGTTTGCTGTTAATATTATTTTTCATATTATTTATTCTTTTCCTTGCTTTTTCTTGTATTTGCTTATTTCAAACATTGTCATTTCTGTTTTTGTTGGACAATTCTGTCACTTATTTTGCATTTGACCATGGCTACTCCTCCACAACTATAAGTTCATGGAACCCTGTCAAAAAGTCATTTATATATTTTTAAACATGTAATATTTGGATAGAAAGCAGATGTGTTATCTGTTATCTTCTGAATTTTTGGAGTGCTGGTGGCCAAGTTCTCTTTTAATTTGTATTTTAAAGAATCAAAATTTTAAGCTTTAATGCCTATTCACATCTAAGCTTTATTTCAAGGGACAAGTCAGCAATTTTAAACTAGTTTTAAAAATTTTGGTCAGATATTTAATTTTAACTTTCTGAATTCTCCAAGTAGCTTGAAGACCAGTTTAAAAATAATTCTTCAAAATTCATCTCAATATTTGTCATCAGCATTATAACATCTGGAACAAAAAGCCTACTGTTTAATAGTACTGTTACCGACATGATATAATGATATATAATAATAATAATAATAATAACAAATTAGAATCATAATAGTCTTTAGATGTGTACATGAAAAAAAGTTTTAGTAAATTTAAAAAAAACTTAAACTGTTAGATATGTGTAAGATGTATTCTCTTTTTGAAACTAAAAAATTTTTGTGCTGTTTTATAAAAAATTTTTTTTTTTCCAGGGCTGCATTGTTTGCTATTCAAGAGATATTTGATAAAGAAGATATCAAATGCCCCATTTTGTGAGTATCAGTGTTTACTTCATCCTTCTATTTTTTTTTTCTCCTTCTCTTTCCATTTTTCTTTTTCCTTCTTCTCTTTCTCTTCTCTTATTTTCTTCAGCTTCTCCTCTTTCTTATTTTTTTCCCTCCTCTTCTCTCTTTTGTCTTTTTCTAAACAGATTAGATAAATTCAATTCTATGTGTGGTAAACTGCATTCTTACTATTTGATTACTTCAAGTTTTGGGATATTTAATGGATGTGTGCAATTGGTCATCTGTTTACTTGATAAAGTAAAAAATCTAAAAATTTATACAGACCCGTGATCCCTAGAGTGATAGGAATACTATGGAAGACATTGTATTTGTATGTTAATCCTGTAGACTTCTCTATGTAGGGCCACATCCCTGTATACTGTTGTGGTTTTTAGCAAAATGGGGTCAGGTTGCTAATCTATACCCCAACCAGTTTTGAATTTAGAGTTGTTTTTCCTAGACAAGTTGCCAGTCAGTGATAGACAGTCTATTTACTCCCCATAACTATCTGGGAGAAGAGTTGATTCACTTCATTTCAGCGGATATAGAAGCTAAAAAGGAAACACCTGCTCTCATTGGGATTTGAACTTCATTATAAGCCATTTTTCTGCTTTGATAACTGTATATATTTCATGTGTGTAATATGCTGCATGTATCCATATACTACATGTGTATCCATATGAAAAATATTAGTGTGGTTTACAGTTTTTTTTTTTTCATTAAAAGTTGGTTCTAATGTCTATTCAGTATTCTGTTTTTTTCAAAAAAAAGTGGATGCTGGGACAAAAGAAAACACTAAACAACTGCTAAAAAAATTTATGTTAGTCAGTGTTGAGGTTATAATTAGGTCTCTACAAAGCTACCCTTTTCCACGTGTGAATTATATAATTTTTCTTGAAAAACAAGGAAAATTTGCTTTTTTTTAAATATAGTTTTTTTTTTCCTAATCTGGATACCACCCAAAGGCAAGAGAGAGTTTGAGTCTATTCTGTTATTTATCTGCAAGTGAGCTGTGGGAAAAAAAATTGTATTGATGCCTTTTCAAGACATTAGTATAAAATGAATGCAACAGACTAAGTCAGATTTCCCCTATGAACTAATATTTTTGTGCTAGTGGCATATGCAGTAATTGATCCAAAGCTGACGATAATAAATCTCATAATATGTGAAGCATTATTTATATTAGTATTACCAAATTTCTGATAATTTGACAAAATCTTGACTTATGAAATGTTGGAATCATGGGTGCTGAAGTAAACTTTTGTGAACATTCATATTTTATTATAAAACACTGACAAAATTAAATAAACATAATCTCGAATAAATTATGAACTTGCTTGTTTTCTGTTTTTTTTTTTCTTCAGGTGTCAGGTACTCCACACTTTAACAAATGTGGAAGGACACTTTCTGGAGGTTTTTCTTCTGGGATGATTTTATCAAGTGCATTTCATATAACCCACTGTGGTATGTTTAACTCTTTTGAAATATCTTAAATTTGAAATAATCACATATTCACCATTTATCATTCAATGTTTCCTTTGCAATTCAAACATTTTTAATGTTTAAATTTTTCTCTTTTTCAAACATTATGCTCCCTTTTTCAATTTTGTGAAAATGTGTACCTGCAATCTGCAAAGGCGATCACTAGTTGTTCACCTGAAATAAATAATAATTCAAGCAAGCCTACTTCTTGAGACTTTCATATGGATGAATTTTCTGCCAGACCTGTTCAGAAATATCTAAACTGTCAGTAGTAATACAACCACTTTTTTCAGATCAATTTAAAAACGGGTTTGAGTTATTAAAGCTTGACATGAATTGAAAGAAAGACTATCCTTTTTGAACTTTGTGGACTGGTGTTATAGAATCACAAAGAACTGGTGTACCAAATAACAGGAACTTCTCCCATCATTTGAGGACTCTCAACAGCAGCAAATAATTAAAATGGATATCATATATATTTGAAAGAGAAAAAAATGACATAATGCAATATTCTTTTCCACGACTTCAAATAGTGTTAGAAGGAAACCCCATCAATATTGGAAAGAGCAATAACAGTTACTGGACTTGAGAAAACTATTTTCCTGAAAAATTATTTAAGAAACATTTCAACTGAAAGCATTACTGACTGCATGGTTAATGAATCTCAGTTGGTCAGTTTTGGAAATTTCAACTACCAAGTGCTACTGGTTTGGTCAATGGAATAAAATATTTCCTTATAAAGGAAACACCTATATATCAAACTTCAATTCTGAGGTTTGTTATGTTCTCTTATGCAAAAAAATCCTTGGAAAAATCCATGCTTGAGAGACTGGGACCAAAAAAAGAAAATCAAATAAAAAGGTGGTGGGGAACTGAATCCTTGGTGAATGAATCTCAAATGTTTCCTTTTATAAGGAAATGACTAATATTACTATTACCCCTCTTATCTTTTGGTTTATTATGAATGATAACAAACATTATTGATTTTAAAACATTGTTATTTTTTAATTTTCGACAGAATTAATTATTAATAATACAGTAAATTACATGTGTCTGGGAAGGAATAGCTACTAATTTGCCTTTTAAGCAAAGGAAAGAAAGAATAGCATATGATGAATGAGAGAGGTGTTCAAGTAAGTGAGAAGTTGGAGAGATGA
The DNA here is from genome assembly GCA_903632075.3 of Acanthosepion pharaonis. Taxonomy (NCBI): domain Eukaryota; kingdom Metazoa; phylum Mollusca; class Cephalopoda; order Sepiida; family Sepiidae; genus Acanthosepion; species Acanthosepion pharaonis. The sequence goes on from CAHIKZ030001861.1 coordinate 68,442, forward strand.
AGGCTATTTGATGGAATTTAGAAAACTGTTTTTTACATGATGATAATTTATACAAGATAGCATCAGCGAGTTGTTCAGAAAAAGGCACATGACTGATTTTGAATCATTCTATTTATTGTTCAGACTAGTTTCTCATCTTTGTTCATAGCTTATAACATTATGGACATCTAAGAGTTCTATTCAAATCTGACATATATCAAAGAAGGTCAGAGAACATATACTCACCAAAAACACAATGATAAATACAACAAGATAGAGATACTAGTACATATATAATGTGTGGAAGAATAGCTACATTTAATGTGTGGAATAATAGAAACATTTAATGTGTGGAAGAATAGCAACATTAATTGCAGAACCAGGGCAACATTTGGTTTATTAAAAGAAATTCATCAAAAGTTTTGACTCATTTTAAGGAAGCAACAATTTTGCCATTCCCTGTAAAATATCAAACATGCTTTTAATCTTATTTTTGCTGGTCTCAGTAAAATAGACCCTTAGGCTATTTTGCTGCTAAATATTTTAAGTATTATGAAATCTGTAATATTAAAAATGACAACACACAGTTTTTAACGCAGAAGTTTATTTATCCACTAATAAACTAAAACGTTTCAGGCACCCCTCTTTAATTTTTTTGGTATATATATATATATATTAAATATAGTTTTTACTTAGTAACAATATAACCTAACCAATAAAAATTAATACACCATTTTAAAAAGATTGCAATTTATAAATTATTATAAATTTAAAATGAAAGCAATTTTGAAAATTCATTATTAACCGAAAATTCATCTAAATGCAATTGAAAATTATCTAATTAAATAATAAATAGTTTTATTTAAGTTTTTCCGTAAAATGTTTTCCTAATGTTTAAATGAATTTTTAATAATGAAAAGATATATGAAGATTTTATTTTAGTTTTAATTTCTTATTTTTAAATTTAAAATATTTAATAAAACAAAAGTAGCTGTGTTGTATAGCCGAAAGAGCTCGGATAAAGAATATATTTTTTCTAAAATTTTATATAATTTATCATGCGATAAGAAAAAGTGTTATATAATAATGTAAATCTTTTTATTAAAAAACTCCGAAAATTTTATTTGAGGTATATTATCTGATTTAATATATATATATATATATATAAATATATATTATTTTTTGTTGTGTGTATCAGAGAATATATATATATATGTATATATTTGAATATATATATTATAAACTATTATATAAATATAAAAAAAAATAAATGAAAATATATTTAAAAATGATTTTTATCGAAAAAATGTGCTAAGAAAAATGGGATTATTCATAATTTAAAAAAGCGACAGGGATATGAATATACGTCTTAGTTTTGCTGTGTTTTAAAGTCCTTCGAACCAGAGAAGGATTGGTAAAACTGATCCACTTCAACAAATTTTTAATGTGATTGGGTATTCCCCAAAAAAATAAGCTTTTACGCCTTGGAAAAAAATTAAATGTCTAACTTGTTGACTTTCAAAGCCTTTTCATAAAATTATCGTACCAATCGTAAAAACAGAAAAAACAGTAATTTTATAAAAAAATAAAACCATTCATTGGTTGATGGAAAAAGAATATTCTTTTTTTTTTAAAATTAAAATTCTGTACATACGGATATTTGCACCAATATTTATCACTATATAAACGAAAAAGTTAAAACCACTAATAAAACAAGGGGAGAATACAAGGTATTGGATGCAAGGAACATAAACAGTATCAATAGGTTGAATATCAAAAAAGGAATAAAAAAAATTTCTATGAATATTTTCGTTGTTTAAATTTCTTCGAAAAAGATGACGGATCTGTTTATAAATTGTTTTTTTGTTTATAACTGACCCTAAAAAATCCATTTTTTTTTTAGTTTTGATTTATCTTTTTATAAACTTACTTGGGGAAATGAATCTATGATTTCCAGTTTTATAAAAAATTATTATTTAACGCTTAGTGGGGGCATTAGCTATTAAAACATATTACCATAAAATATTTATAAATTAAACTGTAAGTACTTTTCGTAAAAGTTACTAGAAAATGCAATGAATTCTTTGAATCAGGATCATTATTAAAATCTTATGCTTATTTGAATTTCGTCAGGTATAATGGATGGTAAAATTGGCAGGTTCACCGGACTATAAAAATCAAACCTGCATTCTGATGATTCAAGATAAGTAGTAAGCCTCGTTTTCATAACGTGCAATAAAAACGATTAAACTCTACGGGTTATATACAAATATATGAGAGTATTCCTCTAATTCCATAACTCCATTATATATAATGACATTGTTTTTATTATTTTCAATACATGATAAGTTATGTATACTTAGTTTAGGTCAAATAAAAGAACGTTTTAAACTTTTGAAACTTAAAACTCCTCAAATTTCTTGCTTTAGATGCCAAGATATAATTATATATTTCTAAATATTATTTATCGAACTGCCATCTTTTTCTTTCTAAATTCTGTGCTTTTATGGAATTTTCTGCTAAATCAATTTCACCAACTCAAATAAATTTATATCTAAAAAGGCATTATGTATATATCAATAGGTGCGGATATTATATTTAAAAAATGAGTAAAAATTAATGTGAAATAATGATAAATAGAAATATATAAAATAAAAATTCTTTAGAAACTAAAAATTCATTTGATTTTTTTTTATTTTATCGAAACATTTCAAAATACATTTTTTTCGCGTTCAAGACGAGAAACATTTCTTCTCGGTCAAAACACTTTAATTTTAAGAAAATGATTTATGTATATAAAAATAAAAATTAAAAATGAAAATTTTAAATTATAGCCTTAGAATCAAATTTTAGGATATAAAACCTAGCATTTCCTCAAAAAAAATCATTCAAAAATTATTTTTATTTTTAAAATTAAAACGACGTGTAATTGAACCTGATAGTAAATAATTTTACAACAAAACAATCGATGGATAACAGATACAAATTTGATACCCGGGTTTGGACGAAAAATTTCTTTTAATTTTTTTTTTCTTTCCTGCTATATAAATAAACTCGTAGATGGGTGACTAAAATGTTTATTTATAAAAAAAAAGATACACTTCTAAAGATATAGAGAATCAATATATCGGGGATACAAAAATAAGAAACATAATATTTAACCGTAAAATGTAGAAACATTCTTCCATTTTTCATATCTGGAGATTTAATGAAAGGAGACCGTTATATAAAATAAAGAATAATTTAAAATATACAGATATATACTATATATATATAACATATATTCATAAGATAATATAGATTTATATTTTGTTTGAATTTTTATTTATAATAGTATATATTACATCATATATATATTTCCATTGTATTTAAAAAAAATAATATTTCTATCTAAGATCAGGATCGATATGTTTCTCTAATGAAAAAATTTATCTTAAAAGTAAAAAACATTATATATCAATATATATTTATATATATATATATACATATGCCCAATATATATTATTTTATTAAACACTTGTTAGATAATAGATTAAAGGATATATATATATACATATGTTATCAATATATAGTAAAATTACATTCACAATAGCATATATAATTATATATATTTATATAAATATATATGTTTAATATGATAAATATATTATATATATATATATATATATAAAGGCTAACATGAAAATTTTCAATTTGATCATTCAGATTAACTAATTTTATCTTACAAATTATTTTAGGAAAATTTTTCACATCTAGTTAAAAAAATTCACAAGTCCTCAAAAAACAAAACATCATTTGGATATATATATATATAACAAATTTGATCTTATCATATGTATTTTATATATATTAAACATTCTATATATAAATAAAAAAATGTACTCATCGTTTTATAATTCCGAAAGCGTGCTTGAAATTAAATAATATGGAGATTAATTTTTGTTTAATTTGCATTATTTCAAAAATTTTACAAGGCTAGTATTTTTATGGCACATTCTCACCATCCTTATATATAAATATATATTATATATATATATATATATATATATATATATATATAGGATGTTTATTATGTATAAAAGCCATCATATATATATATATATTTTATATATAAATATAAATTTTATATTCTTTATTTTCAATACCTGACCTCCTGTTTTTTAATAATGGACTAATTTCATTTTTCAAGTTTCTCCATCATCAGTATACATATATGGCGACAGTATATCGAAAATAGATAAATCTGCCTATGAGCATCATCATGAACCAACTTAATAATATATCGTTTCATTCATAAATAAAATGACTCATATTTCAATGCATATATTAAATGGTGTGAACTTTTACCATGATCATTATTTTTAATCAAATTTTCCGAAATAAAAAGCCATACAAAAAAATTTTATATAAGAATTTTAACATATAAATTGTCTGTTCAAGACTGATCAAAACAATATCAGCCATAGTTTAAACAAAAGAAAATATTTAATTATTCGGATTCTTGTTTTGATTTGAAATTATTCTAACCTGTCTCCATCTGGGTTTTTAAAATGCTGACATCCCTTTCATTTTTTTCTTACAAATTGCTTCTTTATTAAATTTTCTTAAAATGTGATTTTATTGCCTTTTGTGGGTTTTTGCAGTTAAAACAATAACAATGCTATTGGATTGAAAAAAGTAGATTTGTGGAAATGAAAGAATCACCAGAAGAAATTGCCAAGACGGCATTTTTTTTTAGGAAATTGCTTCAAAAAATGAAGATATGAGCAAATTTAGAATTTTATGTTTAAAATTTTATTCAAGCATATAAAACATTTTGTTTTGAATTCATTTTCTCTGTCATTTATTCAGTATAAAAAAAAGGTTTAATTATGTTCAAAGATAATGCTATATACAAAATTTTAGTTAAGATATATAAATATATATAACGCAATAAATTTGTTTCTGACAATAATTTGTTCAAAAATATTTAAATGGCTTAGATAAAACCTCTGAAAAATAAATTTGAAAAATTTTGTTAATTTTAAACAAGGCTTTTATGCTGAAAAACTACCTTGAATTTTAATAACAATAATAGTCACTATTTTAAAAAAACATTAATTTAAATATCTACACCAAGCTACAATAAAAATGAGATAAAACCGTCTTAGAAAGAATTCCTTCCCACATTTTATGTTTCAACATTATCTTGCAAAGTTCTTTTTAAAACAAAAAATGCTCGCATGATTTTTATATTGTTCCTCCGATGCCAGCTTGAAAAAATAAGAATATCCGCCTCTTTACGTTGACTATTAATCTTTTCTTTTGTGCAACTTTTGGTTTGTTATCTTTAAAATTTATCTAAACAAAATTAATATATTTTCTTTTAAATGATATCTTCATTGTTGTGGATTCCGAGATGAAATTCGGTCTCAATGAATGACAAACGCAAGAATTAAATATAAGAAATTAAATGTATTTACACAATAATACAAAGGGTAATACTGTTAGTAAATCCAGGAATACGGTTAGTAGCAATAATATATATATATATATATATATATATATATATAATAATATATATATATATATATAGTCTCGAAGTAGGACTTCCTTAGAGTCTACGTGCTTGTAACTGACTTCTACAAGCAATTTACCTCACACTATTACTCTACCTCAACTCAATCATCTCAATCTTCTCACTCTTCTTACTCTATCTTCTCCTGTATGTTCTGACTGACTCTGGGTATTTAACGGCAGCGGTCCAAGTAACACTCTGGTCGAGTCCACTTATATGAAAAATGTTTTTTCCGAATAGTAAGATTGGAGTGTGTGTGTGCATACATGACGCATGTGTGCAGAATGCAAGAAGTTGCCATTAAGCTCCATGGAGGTACCAAGATGTCTTGTCACATTGCATCCAGTGGTTGAAGAGAGAAAAAAAGAGAGAAAAGAGATGGTTTGATCACAAAAGAGAATGTTTAGTCAAAAGACACTGGAAAAAGAAATGCAATATTTGTGATTAGAATGATATCTGAGTGAGAGCAAATCTAAACCAGTAGGGTGTGACTTATGTTTTGTTGATTACAAAAAGGGACGGATAAGATATGACACAACAACATATTTAAACTTTAGGAAAATTAGACTATTTGGAAAAGATGTTATAATAATCTTGAATTACATATGGATAGAATATGACCAGAGTAGCAATGAGAAAGTAGAAAGGATCTAAGACAATAATCCGCGACGTTACTTCCTGCAGTGAGACTATCCAGAGGAAGCTTGAGACCTACCAGGATTTATTACTAGTAGGCATAATCTTATAAATATGAGATGCAGATGACACTGTATTGATATTGACATTAAAAACAAAAAATACAGGACTTCCTATGTAAAATAGTAAAAGAAAAGCAAGAAAAAAAGGTCTAATCATTGATTGCAAGAAACTGGAAAGTATGGCCATCAACAAGAGGAAAAGTATGAGATATAAGTTACTGATTGAGAGATGTCAATATCAAGCAAGTCCAGAAGTTTAAATATCTGGGAAATGTTCTAACAGAGAATGAAAATACAAAGTACAAAATTTGAAACACATATTGAACTGCCAAATGTGGTTTCCAAAAAGCTAAGCAAAGGGCTGAAAACAAGCAAAAATTTCATTGAAACAAAACAGTGGATTGTAAAGTGATATCCATCCCTTATATGGCAGTGAATGCTGGACAATGACCCTACAAATGAAGAGAAACCTGGAGGAAGACAGAAGAAATGTTGTTTTGAAAGAGATGCTGAGAATTCCATGGATGTGTGGGCCTGCAGAGAGCGGGTACCGAAGTCTTAATAAAGGACGAGGGAAATATTTACTTAGCGCAAATTTCAGCCTTAACGTATTTTCACGAATGGACATTTTATTGAGGTAAGTCGTCCGATAAAACGTATTTTTCCGTTTGTTATTTTATCCGTTCTTCGAATATTTAACTTGCGAGTGGTTACTTAACCAGGCCCAGCGGGAAGATTTTAGTTGAAAGCAACATTTTCAATGTTAGCAAACCTGTATTGTGTTTGGCTGACTGATTTTATTTCGTGAAAATAATCAAAGAGAAAATCAACAGTTTGAGTAAATGTCTTGAATGACGAAATAAAGTTCGTAGAAGACTTTGATTACTGTAAAAAAATTGTCGTCACGTTTAGCGTATGGTAATTAGGACTCCCAATTTTTTAGGCTTGAATGGCCAAAATCGAAAATGGACGATTGAGGAAAAATAATTTTTGAGATTCATTTGTTAACTTGATTTTTTAAACTTATTTTTATTTATTTCGATAGGATCACGCACATATTTTATTTATTTCTTGTGGCATTAGCAACAGTGGCACACACTGACCATGACATTGTTAGGGAACCATTTTTTGTTTTTAACAAAAACAAAAATATTTTTTCATTGATTAAATTTTTTGAGATTTCAATGATTAACAGGATTTTAATTTCCAAAAATTTTGTACAAAAATTGAGCAATTCGTTTTTACGGTTTATCAATCATAAAAAATTCTTCTTTTTTTTAAATCCTGTTTTTTTAATTAAATAATTCAAAAAAGAAATCGTTAATTTAGTAGATAAGAAAGTCTTACTAATTTTTTTTTTGAGGGGGGAACCTGACTTGTTAACTTTCCCAACCTTATTTTACGTAACAATGATCTTAAAATGAAACTTGGCTCTCCAATCATAACAAAACAGTTACTGCTCCATTAAAACATTAACAAATGTTTTTATTTTTTGATATTCACCTTTTCAATTAATACTTCCAGAGTTAAAAACGCGAAAAAGAGAAACATGTCAAACAAATATTTAAAAACGATGCCTATTTGCAATATGAAAGAAAAGTATTTTGCAAAAAAGTCCGTCGCAAACATCGAAAGTTAATCATTGATAGCTTTTTCCATTGATAATTAAATTAACCTCATTGTTTTAAATTCTACATTTTAAAATTATTTAATTAGTTTAAAGAATTTAGAAATTTTGGCTCAAAATAATCTTAATATTGCCATTTTTCATTTTGTTTTCCGTACCAGTGTATTTTAGTAAATAGGAAATGTTTATTTGTTTGTTAATAATCTTCTTACCACTCTTTCTATAGATTTATACTTGGAATTGTTTTTTAAATGCTGTGTCCGTTGAGATTTTATGAAGATTTATAATCCGCATTTTTACTTATTGTGTAGCTGTTGGTGGTGACAGGCTATTCCATTACATCACTTCTAAACAAAATCAATAATCGTTTTTTTTTTTAATTTTTGCTTTAGATTTTGAAGACATCTTTTCACTATTCAATGTGTCTTCAAATTTTGGTGGCTTATTTTCTGTCATTCTTGTTTTGTTAAGATATTTAAATTTTTCTTGTACTTGTTAGTTGTTGACAAACATGATTCATATTTCACATATTGTGAAAAAAGGAAATTAAACAATAAACATCATTCTGTGAATTTTTTTGCACTTTATATCTAAACTCCCTGCATGTAGATATATTTCAACTTTGTTTTCATTGCTAGGAATTTTAGATGGCTACATTAATTTTAGTGATTTTTTTTTCATCATTTTTCAGATTAAGAAACGTTTTTTTTTAGTGGCAAGAAGATTTAACAATTGGAACATAGAATTTAACATATCCCAACCAAAAGTCTGTTTTGACAAGTTTCATTTTTAAATTATATAATGCCCACTGCAAATCAGATGAAAAGGCATGTAAATGTATTGCTCATGATTTTTTTTAAAAGATTTTTGAATCCCTTTCAAATCAGATAAATATGTCATTGTAAGCATTGACAATAGAATGGGGCTATTATATTTCTGATAAAAATATATATAAATATATATGGTGACTATTTAAAAAAAGGATCCAACCATCATGTTCAACCAATATAGTTTTACATACATCATTAAAATTGCTATTAAGAAATCAGTTAAAAATTCTTTTATTAGATTAATGTTTCTCTTTTCAACATGAAAACTTAAAGGAATTTTTTTATGTCTTTAGCAAAATATTCTTAATATTTTGCAAATTTTTCTCTGTTTACATTCATAATACTTCTTTCTTCCTCTATGCACTGTTTCCTTCAGGATGTTGGTGAAACTCTCCACAATTTCTTGTCCTTTGTAACTCTTAATTTTGTCTTTTTTTTAAAAATTTACTCTGTCTTGCTATCCATTAAACAAATTCATTAGGTAGGTTATGCATTGTTTTCCAAAGTTTCTTTCCTTCAATCTATCCTGCAAGTATCAAATTTTGATTGCCTTCTTTCCTCATTATGTAGATTATGTGTTAGTTCTCCTGTGTCCTGTGGGTATCAAATTTTCGAAAGCCCTCTTTCCTCATTATATAGGAAAAATGCATTGTAAATAAATGTCCTTCTTGCCTTCAATGTTCCCTGAAAAGTATCAGATTTTCCAAGCCTTCTTTCCTCATTATTAGGTTATGCATTGTTCTCCTCTGTCCTTCTTGCCTTCAATGTGCCCAAAGTGTCAGATTTCCAAGCCTTCTTTCCTCATTATGTAGGTTATGAAGATCCTCTGTCTCTCTTGTCTTAATCTGTCATGTGAGTATCAGATTTTCCAATAGATCAAAGTCATTAAGTAATTTTAAATGTCTAGTCTATTTCCTGTCACCTGAAAACTGTTTTCTCAAAAAAAGAGAAAAAAAATAATAACAGTTCAAGTCAAATTAATAAACAAATTCATTAGAAATCTTCCCATGTCATATGAAAGAAACAAAAAGAAAACCCACTTTTTAAAAACTCAATAATTTTTGATAATAAAAGATTTTTTTCATTCATCTTTTCTTTCCTTCCTTTCGTTTTGTAGACGAATTGAATAAAAAGAAAGCCAAATTTCCGCCCCTCAACATTCAGTGAGTAATATATTCACTATAAAAAAAAAAGAGCAAAACCAAGATTAAAAATTAATACTAATTTCATTTATGGAAATATCTATTGACTTAAACAGAGTCATTTGATCTTAAATTATGAATCTTAAATAAAGATCAAAAGGAATTTTCAATATTTTCACTTTTCCTTTGAAATTTAAAAAAAAAAGCCTCAAAACTAAGAACATTCTGTCATTTACTAAAAATCGTTAATAGAGACATATATATTTTAGAATCATATACAAAGAATAGGAAAGTAATCCAGTTTCGAAATAGTTCTGTGGAAAGCCAGTTTTGTAAACAACACAGAATGAAACAAACAAGATTTTTGAAGTTGAACATCTTGGAACAGGTGTTAAAAATTATTTGCATTTTGAGACGTATTTGAAATGAAGATTCTTAACTTTGCAGTAGACATTGTCCTCTTCAACTTCATTTGGTTCCAACTGAAACTTCTAAAAAGACGATTATCTCTGTCTGCTGTAACTTGTCAGACATTGTTCCAGATTTGTTGTTAATTTATCATTTTGTTTTTTGATCCATATCTGAATTATATCAATTGTCAATCATTCAGTATTAGACCAAGGTATGACATTGCTTAACTTATATTATGAAATAAATTAAAAATTTTGTTTTGTTTTTTGGAGCGTTTTTTAACCTAGAAATTTTCAATAAAAAAAAATTTTTATATCTATAACTCCATTACTCAAATGATCACTGATCTGATATTAATCAAGAATGGACATTGCTTAACTGTCATAATGAAGCATTATTGAATATGAAACTTTAGTCTTGTAACTCATTCAGTATAGACCAGGTTGAATATTACTCAACTTAGCGGAGAAAGTGATTTTCAGTTAAGTTTTCAGTTTTCATTCAATTTGCATTATTCAAAATATAAAAATTTTCATTTATTCTTCACTACCTTTTGCCATTGCTTAACTTGGACAGACTGTGGCATCTAATCCCTTCTGGTTATGTGTTTTTCAGTCTAGGAGAAACTTGCCTTTAATTTGTCCTGTGAGTAACAGATTTTCCAAGCCCTCTTTCCTTATGTTTGAGAAATTGCAGTTTTTCTTCCTGATGTTAAGTATAAGTTTTCCTTTTGTTTCATTATCTCTAGAACTTTGTTATAATCAAACACATATAGTCAACATCGGTTCTAAGAACTACATTTCTGTTGATTCCAGTCTCTTCTTCATCTTTGAGGAGATTGTTTAGCATTCACTGCCATATAGGAGGACTGATATCACATAACATTTCACTACTCTTTTTGTTTGTTTTATAACAAGATTTTTAATTATTTTATGCTACTAACTGATAAAAATTTTTTTCATGATAGCTGTTATATGTATAATGTTAATGCATGCATGATTTTACTATAGAAATAAATAAATCAGAAAGAAAGGGATTGTTAGTGGTCAAGGAATAAATGCAAAAATTACTGATAGAATAGGGCTATTATATGTAATGTTAATGCATTTGCTGATGATTTTACTTTAGGAATGCATTGAAAATTGGAAGAAAGGGATTGTCAGTGGTCAGGAATGAATACAAGCATTAATGATAGAATAGGGCTATTAAATGTATAATCTAAATGCATTGAGACATGATTTACTATAGGAATGCATTGAAAATTTTGGTGCGGGATTGTCAGTGGTGAGAGGAATGAATGCAGTATTACTGATAAAATAGTGGCTATTATATATATAAAATAAATGCATTGCTAATGATTTTACTAACCAAATGTATTGAAATTCTAAAACAAAAAGGATTGTCATTGCTCAAGAAATAATGCAAACATTACTAACTGAAAGATTATTATATATAGAAACTTTATTGAATTACCTATCCTTATTGCATGTTTTTTTTTTTTTTTCCAAGTTAATGTTGATTGATTTTAAATCCTTGTTATAATTTGTGGGAGAAAATGATGCATTTCAATATTATTCAATGATCTTGTCGAAATGATCTCCATCTTATGGCTTTTTCCTTCTATATTTTGGATAGAGTCATTCCCTTATTTAAATTTAAATTTACGGGAAAAATTTTTCAATGGGAGGTTTGGGTGAAAACAGCTTGATCTGACCCTTTGAAATGTATTTGATGCAATACTTGATTGAATAAATTGATGAGCAGATTTCAACATTGATATGACAGTTGAATTGTCGCAAAAATATGTATTAAAGCACTACCCACTGATTGGTGATTTCTTGCTCAACTTGACGTCCATATTGTCTCATTTTGATCTTGCCGATGTGACCTCCATCTTCTGGCTTTCTTTCTTTCTTCTATATTTTAGATAGGAGTCATTCCCTTGTTCAAATTTAAATTAAATGAATCTTGCTGATATCCACCTCCATCTTCTGGCTTTCTCCTTCTATATTTTGGATAGGAGTTATTCGCTTGTTTAAATTTAAATGTCAAATGGAAAAAAAAAATTCGGTGTGTGGGGAGTCCCCTGATTACTCCCTCTGATAAAAAATGAAATGGGTAATGTAGTTTCAGAATGTATATATTTATTGGGGTCTATCTCCAAAAACTGTAGGAGGAATTTGATAACAAACAAATAGACAGACAGAGGTTACAAATTTATATATATATATATATATATATATATAGATAGATAGATAGATAGATAGAAGATAACAGGGGAAGTTTGGTTGAATCATAATAGTGCATGGAATGTGGTTAGTGACAAGAGTTATTGAGAACTTGATAATTCTTAGCGAAGAATTATAGATAATAGAAAGAGAAAAATATGGGAGATGCCCCGGAAGAGTTTGGCTCAAATTAAACTAAGGTTTAGATTTAAGATTAATTATAACTAACACCTCCTTAAACCCAAATCTAGTTAGGATGACATGACATGTGTTTTCTGAAAGTTCACAGCATTTTAATTCACATTAGGACTTCTTATTTTAGCGAACTATTCGTCGTATTTACGTTGATTTCAATGTAAATATATTTCGTGCGGATGTGTAGTCGCATTAACGCAAAGATATAACTTTATGAAGTCCCATGGAATCCTAAAGGACGAAACATCGCCACACAAAGACTTTTTTTTCCTTTTCTCATACTTCTTTCGCCTAATATATAAAAATATATATTTATTGATGTACACTTTTCTCCTTTGTAAACTTGAATGGATTGTCTGTGCCCTTGAAATCTTGCGAAAAAAAAACCTCTTCGGATTGTATCGATCTTCGTATCGAGTAAGAAGTTCTATCCGCTTACTATTATTGATTCGGGTTTCGTTTTTCTGACAGGTACTCGATTATATTTGAAAAAGAAATCCACCCACCACAAAAAACAAAAAAAAAAAAACAACAAAAAAACAGAAAAAACAAGGGACATTTACTGATTCTGTACGGTGTAACTGAATCTGTTCTTTCTTAGATGTTGACATGTTAGAAACAATTATATGAGTACATCGTGAGAAATTTGGAAAGCCGCATAATATCGGGGAATGATAAGCATAATAGATTTTATACATTCTCACTGGCTTTTGTGATATTGGCAGCCATAATAAAAGAAGAAAAATCAATTTGGTTAATTCAATTTTCATAGAATTTTATATCATTCGAAATAAGAAAAATTTGAGAATACGGTTATAAAATATTTTATATACAAAATGAAGATAATTGTTTAAAATAAAATAATTGTCTTTTCCAGTTTTCAAATTTTCTGTACATTGGAATCAGAATTGCGGATGAACTGTTCAAAGTTAATGTTTTTGTTCTATCTTTTGTTCTAATAGATTCGTTCATTTCAATCATTGCTAAGATTTATTCTTGTCAGTGTGATAGACAAGATTTTGTTGTCTAGCATCATTTTGTAAGGTGAAAATTCAAATTTATTACAACTATTTACGTATCGTGTAAGTGACGTCGTTTATAATATATATAAGTATATATAAATATATATTACGTAGTCCGATTTCACCAGAAAAGAATGTATCAGATAAACGTATTGCTATATTTTCTATACACACTAAAATATCGTCTCTTGTAGTGGAAAATATTTAACGTGGGGTGTTTCTTTTGCATAACTGCTTCGAGTATACTGAGTCTTTCCTTGAAGTGAGTGCATTATAGCATCTTGATAATTTTCTATTAATATTTCTCTCATGTTAATAGTTATTTTGTTTTAGTTCGTGATTTGATATATACATAATTTGCACTAAGCTCCGGGAACTAACAAAGTGACAAGTAAACCTATGTGTGTGTGTGTGTGTGCGTGCGCGTGCGTGTGTGTATACATTAGGCTAAATGTTCGGTGGCGACCTCAGAATCACCTAAGAAATGAAGTTTGCGTGCCTTTTTCAAAACTAATTTTCCAAAGCAGAGGGACTGTCTTTTTAAACATATATTATTATTATTATTATTATTATTAATAATAATAATAATTTTGAAATTAACCTATTACAGCATAAAGTTTCCCTAAACTTTTAACTCTTTTTGGCTGGCTGGTTAATGGCAAACTTAGAGCTAACAAATTTTAGATTTTAAGTAACCGCCTCTCTTATATAAGTAGATTCCATTGACTAGTTTCAGCATCCTAGATTATTATGAGTTAATTAAACCAAAGAAGGTATGAAACTTAATAATTACTAAACTCAGAGGATGGCACCAAACCTTTTGCCTCGCTAAAAGCATTTGCTCACCTGACTGGCGCAGCCTGTATATTAACGCGTGCGCGCGCGCGCACACACACACACACACACACACACACACATATATATATATATATATATATGAGCCTGTGCATGTTACGACTTTTTTTTTATAAATTTAATGATTATTCAGCGTATGCATTTTAAACGTGAAACAGTGCCCGATTGAATGGATAGGTGTGCATGTAAGCACGTACGTGTGTATTTCCTTGAAAGTCGTTTATGCTTTTGGCATAACATATTGTAATCTTAGGATGTGATCTGTTGACGTCTTGGCAGGAGTTTCTTGAATTCGTCAGATTGCCAGTCGCATTACTGCTTACAAAGAATATCGTATGACATGCATAAATGCATTCCAAGAAGAAAGGAAGGAGAAAAGACTGACTAGATAGATATGAACAGAGAGTAAAGATCGATATAAATATGTTGAGATAGATAAAGTTAGTTAGATAGCTAGATAGATGTGAACAGACTGGAATAGACAAACAGACACACAGATAGATAGATAGATAGATAGATAGATAGATAGATAGATAGATAGATAGATAAACTGACAAGAGCGTTTCCCCCTGTAGCTGCTCTATACAGTTTCTTCATAGGCACAAAACATGAATTTCATGTTATCATGTCTTTGGATGTTTGTTTATATGGTTAGACGATATTATATATATATATATATATATATATATATATATATATATATATATATATATATGGTAATATTAGCATTCATTTACTGAGCAGATAGTGTGCTCCTTTCGGTTAAAAATTTCCTCGCAGTAGTGATTCGATATAGTTGCGCCACTTCATGTCAGGGTAAAACGTGAGGCCAAGAATGTGTAGAATGTGTTGCTCTCCTGGGGTCTAGCGTCTGCGATGTTGATGGTAGCTAGGAGAGGTTCTCTGTGGTGGTAAAATGAAAACACTTTTGTTTTGGCGTTAAAATTTACAAGCCATTTCTTGCCTCGTTGATTGGAGGTCCCTTACAAGAGCAGCTGTTACGTTTACTTTATCAGATCTGACGAATTAGCTACTAAAACAGGAGTAAATGGTTATGTCATCTGCATAAATACCTAGTTGGGAACTGGTGACATCGGGGGGGGGGGGCGGATAATTGATGAAAATCAGAAACAGCGTAGGACACATGATAGACTCATGAGGGACCCCCACGTTTTAATGAAAGTATCTGGAAGCGAGTTGGTTCAACACGACCTTCAGTTTACGATTTGATAGGAACAACTGGATTAAACCAAAACGAGGCCATTTAAGAATATGACCTCAGTTTTCAGGTTGATGTTTTATTTTCGTAGCGGTGTTGTGCGAAACTACCGCTGGCACAACCTATTCTACGTTCAGTTTCCTTTTCTCCTATATTTAATTTATTATAACTGATCCATACGCCGAGTTATCTAAAGTGTTTAATATTTACTAAACTCACATCCTGATTTTTTATGATGGTTTTTGGTTAGGTGTTCACACAGCTTTCATTCCAATTTGAGATCATAGTTTCTGTCTTGGAAAGGTTTATCTTGACACCCATTTCTTGGAACACTTGATGCTGATTTTCTGTTCTTCTCCCAGTTATAAATACCTATGTTATCGGCATAGTCTCCCCCCCCTCATCATCAGTACATTAGCTTCGAGCGGGAAAAAAAGGACTATTGTCTTCTATTGGTTAGGGATGCGGTATGAAATTCTTAAAAGTCAGTGCCCGTTTGTAAATGCGCAGGACATTGTCTCGGAAGATATATATGCACTTAGCCTAAGATTATGAATATGGGTGTGTATGTATGAACTAACATGTATACGCCTGAATGTATGTCTGTCTACGTACATGTGAGTGTCATAACAAACAAAAACAGAAGAAAATTTTCCCCTCCCACCACCATATACAAATAATCAAACACAAATAAAGCATAGACAGATCCACTTTTGGAAAAATAAACCAGTTTGTCTGAAGATCGCGAAAACGTGAAACCTAAGATCACAAACAACTCTCCATGCAAACCGCATGTTAGCGCTATCACGGATATTGAGCACTTTCCACTAATATCACACACACACACACACACACACACACACACACACACACACACACACACACACACACAGACAGACAGACATATATATATATATATATGTGTGTGTGTGTGTGTGAAAAAAAGCAAAAGCAAAACTATTCTTTTTGTATTTATTCATACTGTTTCCAGGGTCCTTCAAGTCGCCCTTCGAAGAGGAAGTATACATAGGAGTATTCAAAAATTTCAATGTTCCATATACCATTATGCCCACAACCCTCCTGAACCATTCATAAAAGGTAAGATGGATCCATACTTCTATTTTTTTGCGTCAAATTACGCCCTAACTACCAATTGTTGCAGCAGAAATAGCAATTCATCAGATTAGGCGACATTTTCCAATTTTCTGCTGTTCAGTTTTTATGATCTTTAGAGAATTGAAGTGACATCCGGTGTGTTTTTTTTTTTACTGCTGTAGCCCATCTGCTTCAAGGTTTAACTTAGTGCGCGTTCAAAGATGCCCTTCTGTATAACTCCATTGCAAATAGGGATTATTTCACCTTTTTGCCGGCTTGAACCAATTTGGTTATCACCCTGACTTCTTTCATCAACAAAGGATTTCGACCAACATTTTTACGGCTCACTGGATTTGTTTCTATTTCTGAACTTTCTTTGTAAATCATAAAGATGATTGTGTGTGAAAATCGTAGTATATCAGTAGTTTTTCAAATACATGCCACCAAACGACCATGCTGCATTCAAGATCACTGAAATTACATTTCTTTCTGATATTAAATTGAAATTCAGCGGATCGACATGACCATTTTTAACGTGTACTTAATTAAGTGGCTAGTGAGTGTATATATTCTATTCTGTAAGGCCTCCAGCAAACAGATCACACCATGAAATGTTATAAAGCGTAAACAAAGAAAATCGTCGCTTCAAAGAGAGATAATTAAAAGACATGGTGGATTGCAATGACTGTCTAGAAAGCATACTGTCATTTTGAATATCTCCACTAACCATTATTCATGTTTTCTGCAGGAGGTTTTGCAAAATATCGCATCGCTCTGGTTTGCCAGATTTTCTTTCTTACTCTGCCCTATCACCATTAAAAGAAGGAAAATATTGTTTTCAGTTCTGCTAAAAATGATTATAGATTTTTATTGAAATAACAATTGTGGCACAACGCTGAAGAGGATGTGGGATGAGGTTGATCAACATTAATTATCCTAGACATAGCTAATCAGATTCTCAACTTATTTATTCATTACAATTTGCACATTCACCACAAGAACTCATTCAAAATCGGATCCTTCAAAATCGACACAAAGATGTGCGACAGCGTCAAGTACAATTCGTTTTGTAGTCCATCAAGTCCCGGAGACTTGCCACTGCCGACACTCTTCAATGTCAAGTAGACTTCGTCCTCTGGGATCTCACCCTCGCTGCTAGCCGCTACAGTCGGCTCAAACCGAGAAAAGTCATCCAAATCGCTGCGAAACTCTTCGACAAAGAGACCAAGCCCCGGATCTCGAAAAGCCACTGAAACGCTTCGCACATGTCTTTGGTCGATCTCAGAGTTCTCCCCTCCGCAGTATTGACCTCCCGAATGTGTCTACCAGAACCTCGACGGATCTCTTTCTTGTGCAATTCACAGCTTCTTTAGACAGCTTGTTTAACCTATGTCTAACTACCTGACACCGGTAGCGCTCGCTAGCCGCACGCTTCAGAGCCTGCTTAGCTAAACCTATCTCTCGAGATCCCCCACCCCCAGCAGAGACTATCCTTGAGAGTCTTCGACTTTTTAGCTTTATCTAGGGTGAGTCGTTGGCTATATTCGATGGTGAAAGACTTAATACTGTCCTTAAGCCCCTCTATACAAGTAGCTGGTTACCCGGGTAGACGTCCACTTAAGAGCCCACGTTCACATCTTTCAGTGATCAACCAGGTATCTATTGACGAGACCAGACTCGCTGATCAGATCAACCAAACTACGATCACCTGACCTTCTGCTAGCTCCCCGATCCCTGCTCCTTGTCTAATTTGGGATCTAGGGCGGTATTCCAGTCCCCCATTAAGACTAAGCGCGACGATTCCACCAGGGAACAGCCCCAACTGTCGGAAACGGAGTACACGCTCCTTTTGATCATTGAGCGCATAAACCGCAACGATCCGAAACGAACAATATCGGCTACAATCAACCGCCATCCCACCTCGCATCTACACGGACAAGGTCCACCTTCGTACCCAGGGTACGTTTAACTAGCAAAGAAATACATCTGGTCAGCTGGTCCCCTATGCTGAATCGACAATAAAGTTGCTAGACTGTACGCAAGCATCAGTATCGCAAACAAAGTGTGCCTCCGAGATCGCAGCTACATCTACACCGTGTGGGACAGTCTTACTGTGATCTCTCAATCTCCTCGCATTTAAGCTGGCTATCTTGATAGACATCTTTTAAGCGAGTTCCTTAAACGCAGACTGGACGGAAATCTGTGTCTATATCGGACGTAATTTGTCTGTCCAGGACAATACCGGACGTTGGCGTCATATATATGGAGTAACTCCGGAACCTTCCCTGCACAGAGTTTTGGCAATTTTTAAAAATCTTCTGACTCTTCTTGAGTCATTTTAATTGTGGGAAAAGCCTTTTGGGCTGCGTATAAAATGTCGCACATCTTCAATTTGCCGTCCACGTTACTAATAAGTTATTACTCCAGGACCTTGAAGGAAATTCCTGGGGTCCTTCGTTGATGGGCGGTCGACGGAGCTGCACTTAAATAGCGGCCTCAAGAGGGCATTTCTCTGCGAAGAGAGGTACTTCTAAAGCGCCTTCCTGTAGCAGATGGCCTCCCCATGAGGAAGGATTTCTTTTTTAGGGGCGGTGTTGCTTTGGATGTTGTTATGGGGAAGGAGATGGTATATTTTTATCGAGGGAGGACGGGAGGATCCTAGCCTTGTCAGCATGTGTACTTTCATTTCTATTTGACGAATTAGGGGCAAATTAGGATTTGGCGTCTTCCATGGTCCTCTCTGCTCTGCTTCGGTCAGATCTTTTCTATTTCTTGACATTCTTGTCTGCTTCTTCCCTTCCCCTTTTCAACAAAGAACGTAGTAAAGGAAATTATCTCCACCTCTATATCGCACTCTACCTGTTGCTGCACCAGTTTTTGCTGTTTATGTTGCTTTTCCTATTGCTTCTGCAACTGTTGTTCTTGCTGTGATTGCTGTTGTTGTTGCTCGTGTTGTTGCTGCTGCTGTGGCTGCTGTTGTTGTTGCCGCTACTGCTGCTTCCCATCCTGCTTCAGTTGTGTCTGTTGTTGCTTTTGTTTTCGCCCCTATGGAACATCCTCCTGGGGAGGTTGGGTCGCAGCATTTTGCTTCTTTCTCGTCACCTGCTACCATTCATTGGGGGTATGGTCAGACTTGTCTGGACTCACTGCTTCCTCCAAAGTTGCAGGTTGCTTTGGAGGTGGTACCGGGTTCTTGCCTGGGCACACTGACAGGAGGCCCGTGGCGCCACAGGACTAGCAGTGGGGTTGACTGACCCTCCATAGTTCTAAAGATGTTGCAACCACGGCATGTTAAAATGTCGGGGACGTCCATGAAACTCTTGCGGGTCAATGTCACTTGTGGGAACGCCTCACTTTTGGCAATGCCCGCTTTGCTATTTGTTGTTATGACTTCCGCGATTTGTCCATAACAGATGGTCTTCTTCTATGTATAAGGGTACCCCGTGAAGTATAATCTGCGTTTTCCGGATAGCAAAATATTCTGTTTGCAACCTCACCGATTTAGTGGTGAGCATGCTTCCACCCCGTGCTTTCGCTTCGTCGATGTTCGCCAGCAGAATGTCTCACACGGCGTTTGAGCTTCACGCCAGTATTTTGGGTGCCATACTGAGGCTCTTCATTGCCTCCTCCATTATCTCTCCCTGCTGACACCGACCAACCTTCCTGTTTTTGCATCCGTGGTCAGCAAGGAGATCGTCCTGTATGACACAGCCCCAAAGTCTGGCACTGAACCCTTTTTCGTTCTGACTGCCGCCCACACCCATGGATTAACGGGAGGTGGTTCTTCTGGATGCTGAATAGAATCCTCCATATTAAACAATAGACAAACGTGGACAAAAATTATATGTCAGTCGATTTGCGTTTGAAGCTCAATGAATGACTCAATCCTGCTAGGAATGACAGCAAAACCCTTTCCTATCCCTTTTATAGAGAGAATCACATAAATTCATGCTGGTATTTTTTCCTAGCCAATAGAATAGGCCGATTCTCCGTTTCACCTGATACAGTCTCGGTCTGTTTTGTCTTGAAGTCAGAATGCTACGTTTTCTTGTCTGAACTTGCTCTTGTGAGTCAGCCCCAATTCTTAGTTTGTGAACTATTTGACATTTATTGTTTTGCCTTATTACTGTTGCTTTGCCTTATTACTGTTAATTTGCCTTATTACTGTTGTTTTGCCTTATTACTGTTAATTTGCCTTGCATATATTCTCTGCTTGCTTTATATTAGCTTTTGCCCTGTTCTTTTTCTTGTAGCTTATTGTAAACTTTGTCATTTCTGCTTATTGGACAGTTCTGTTACTTATTTTGTATTTGATCATGGCTACCCACTCCACAGAAAATAGTTCAGTCCATGGGTGTGATTAAAGTTATTTAGACGATGCAATTGATAATATCTTCAAAGACGACTTTGCAGTTTTAAAATTTTAAAGGGATGCTGTGATAAGCGTGTGAGATCTGAAAAGGGGTATTTTGAAGAAGACTAAAATGTTATTACTTTAGGGATAGCTTATACATAGATAACAAAAGGGATATGGAAATAAATACATATATATGAAGTAAATTTCTCGCGATTTCTTTGAAAATCTTTTCTCATATATGTTCTTGGTTTCATTGTTCAATCTCTGAGGTATTTTAATGAACTTTTTTCCTTACTCTTTCCAGACTGTGTATTCCATAATCAAAGATTTCGATCTTGATTTGATGAATTCTTCAATGTGTGACAAGCCGTTGATCAGATGTTCACGGAAAAAACTAAATAATAATCTGACGGAAGTAAATCTGCAAAATATGGCTCCTGCTGAAGAATTTCCTCTTCTATATCCAAAGACGGTTTGCTGCGTTGTATTTGCAACTTTTGATGACAAGCGTTGTTATGCAGCGGTAAACTTCCTAAACCTATTAAAAAATTCTTCGAAATCAAGTTTCCATCATCACAGGGTACATTCTTAATTATCTACAGTCATAATGAATGGTTGTATTTTCAAAGACGCTCCTTGCCTTGGACGTCTACTGGGACTCCAGTTCACTCCAGACCCCTAAAGTAGAACTCTTATATACGACCCAAAACTAAAGATTCTGGAAAAATATTCGATTACTGTTACAGCTTCTGAAAGCCTCTGCCATGTTTTATCTTTACAAGAGTCAGATCAGCCCAAAAGAAAGTGTATTGCTGCTATATCTAGGCTGGAGCTTGCCTGGGCCCCACTTTCCAAACTTGATAAATTTCGGAAGCGTCTATGCAGCCTTGAGGAAAGTATTTCTTTCCACTACGACCCCTTTCACACAGCTGAAATGCAGCTAGACTCCCGATCTCACTATTTTCATGGCATATGTTCGAACGAGCTTCATTCCTTAGCCTCACCAGTTCAGATCTTCCTAGCTGGGACCCACACCATGCCACGCATACAAGGTCGATTCATCCTCAATCCCTTCGTATTCCACGGGTAAGAAGGAAGTTCCAATCAGACAGTATCTTTTCCTACTTACTGAACTTTTTAATCTCTTCAAATCCAGATCCAACTGTTATCTATCCTCATATTATGCATCTTTTACTCTCCCCTTGTACGCTCTTACAACAATCTCATTCAGCTCTTTTCACTGGCTCTTGGGTCTCGTACTGAGTGAACAATAAAAAGAACTTGCTGTTCCAGTGCCTACTTCGAAGAACCATATTGCTTACTGTATAATTACTCATTTATTAGTTTGTCCAGATTTCTGTTTATTAATAAATAATTTGCATTGAATTCCCCCAATCACGGAAACAAAACCTTTTCTCTAGTTTAGGGTGAGATGTTCAAATTTCGTTGTGGCTTTAAACAAAGTACTGGGTGATTGCACAAACAATAAAGAACTCGATAAACGTGAAACACCCTTCTGAGATTTTTCTAGTAATGTGCAAAAGTTGGTGCTAAAAACTTGTGCATCAAGCTGATACGAAGATAAATATAAATATGCATATGCACTACTGTATATGTGCATGAGAGTGCAGATACGCTCATGGATAGGGGTTTTCTGGTGATCGATGTAGGTTGCTGATCGCTCGTATTATTTTATGTTGATATTCCCGAAAGTGAATATGAACCCAAACCGATCTGATCACTCACTGTAGGTTGTTTATTTTAATGCCGGTAATTATTTGTCAAATGTGACAATGCTTTCAGTTTTCAGAGCCAGCAACCAGACTGTCTACCAGTGGTTCTTTTTTTTTTTCTTATCCATGAACCACTTTTACTTTTAATTTCTTTTTGGTGGACCCCATACCCATTTGATGAAAAGGAAACTTTTTTTAAATTTTTTACTAATAGATAAGTTTAGGAATTGTATTATAGAACTAGTAAATGCATATGCTTTATATTGAAGTAAAACTAATTTAATGAAAAAAATCTTGTATTTAACAAATAAATTCTGTGGAACATTTATGTACACGAGTAAAATAACTATTTTTTTGTGTGGACCCCAGTAATGTTACATGACCTCTCACCCCGAACCACATGTGATCGCATTTTTTAGCAAAAAACAATGCAGATTATTTCAAACATTGTTGAAGAGATAAAAATGTAACTAATTTTAATTTTCATTTTAATGCGAAGAAAACTTTTGAAGATGGTCACGAGTTGAATAGCAGAATAAATTGAAGGTGATTTATTACACGTATCGATTTTGATCATTTTTAGGGTCAATCGTTATCGATCTTGACATCTTCGTTGAGTAAGCCTTTACAATTGAAACATGTATTGAGTGAACAAATTGGATTACACTCCTTAGTTCTACCAGTTCTCTAACCATTACGCCATACTTCACACATTGTAGCGAACCACACTCATTCCGTTCGTATTCCTTTGGTGAGATGTAAGTTCCACTCCAGCAGATTATTCCCACGAATTCCTGTCTTTTGGAACCGACTCCCAAGAGGTTACTTCCCCGATCAGCACAATCGTAACCTACAAGTCTCAGGTTAATCTTCTACAGATATCCACATAAGCATAATTGTAATATATATATGTTTCATGCTAGACGCAATCGTCAGGCCTGAAAAACCGTTTCTCGTACGATCACCGAAGTTAAGCAATGTCGAGTCTGCTCAGTACCTAGATAGGTGACCGCAGGTGCTGTAACATTGGGTATACGGGCGGTGTAATGGACAAGGGCTCGGAATTGTTAATCAGACAGCTAACTTCCAATTCTTGTTGGGTTCGTTTTATTCACTTAAGCGCAAATACTATTAGGAAAGGTATGAATCCACTTTATCCCCTCCATCTATAAGTTAATTAATAAAACTTGTGTCACTTAATCATTATTATCTCCACCTATTTTCTGGCTTTAAATAATCCGAAAAGGGTTGATAAGTCGTAGAAAACGAATCGATCAATCAAACAACTGAGAACACCTCTAAGTTTGAAGATCACATTTTCTAGCGAGTCTAGTGTCCATATTTTTAGACATTGCGTTCCGACCATGAGACTCTGGTCGATTAGGTGAGGAGAGATGGTCTTAGGGTACCGCACCATTGGGAAGTTCCTGCAAACAATACAACGGTTTAACCTAGTTGAAATTGAGGAGACAATTCTGTTCGAAAGCCGTCAAAGGTTTTGCTAGCACGAAATCACAAGACCTCACCTAATGGGCAAATAGAATCTCTGGCAGGGTTCAATGTCTCACAAATGCCTTGAGAAAGACTATTTTCTTTCCAGTTATTGGCTAATTAGCAGGATAGACAAAGCTATCTATCTTTAGGTCGCAACCAGCCTAGGGAACTGTGAATTTAAAACCGTGCTGACGGCAACGAGTAAACCTTCCCCTATTTTTCCTATGAAGTCATTGGAATACACAAGTAATAAAGGTAATCCGAGGAGAACCATTATCGCTTACTTCTTGAAGAGACATGGGATTAAAATATGTTCTACCAACACTCACGTCAATGCGAATACAAATATATGTACCTCTTATATATTTATTCTGATAGGTGACATGTATAGAGATCACCTTCCCCCATATATATATATATATATATATATATATATATATATATATATATATATATATATATAAAAGAAATATGTTGTAGTGGTTCCAACGAGAGAAAAGTATGTATATTAAAAGAAGAGGGGGGTGCCGCAAACGTTTTTTTGGTTGTAATGTGGATTTATTGAGAAAAAATATTATACTTTGTTTTATTGAAATTATGTAAAACAAAGTATAATATTTTTTCTCAATAAATCCACATTACAACCAAAAACGTTTGCGGCACCCCTCTTCTTTTTAATATATATATATATATATATATAATAAAATATAGTTTTAAGTTATACTATATTTATGGGTTAAAGTGCTCTGTATCAGGGATAGAGCGTATGTAAATATAAAAGAGGACATTGAAGTCAACAGTCAGCGGCGACAGTCTGTTTCATGCTAAACTCATACGATGTAAACCGCGATAAATCATCCTCATTCCTTTTGTATTCCATTAATAAGAAATAATTTCAATTTGGACATCTTCTTCTTAAAAACACTCCTGGGAGAGACTCGCTACAATCTTAACGTTTTCAAGTCTATGGTCAATTGTTACCTTTCCTAAATATCTTTATAATCTGTGTTCCATACATTCCCCACTTGCATTTCTACGACATCATTCAGTAATCCTCTCCCTTGCGTGTATCTTGAGCTTTCTGTTAGACGAAAAATTATTAACAAAAAAAGGAAAACTTTTTTCCGATGAATGACAGAAAAACACGAACGTGGTGGGAATTAAAATGGTTTTTCATTTATTCTTGTAAAACTGACCAATACATAAAGCAGTGGAAAATGTCACAGCATTTTTTTCTTCGACGTATTTATTAAATTCAACATATCCTCTGCATTTGGGAGACTCAAATCTGTAAATTAATAATTTAAAGTAAGAAAGAGATAAAAGAAAGAAAGGAAAGAATGAAGGAAGAAAGAAGCCCATACAATCCATCCGTTCATTCACCGAAATGTAATGAAGGTGAGATTAACAGAAAAGAAATGTTCAGTCGCGTCAACACATACAGAAAACTCTGAAAAGTTTTCTTTTTAAAATATTTTTCAAGAATTAATGTCTAAGGAATCAAATGAAAATATTCAAAGTTCAAATTATGTACATTCTCATGTTCCCGATACCATACGTAATGATCCATTGTTGGAGGAAATCACGCGTGAGACGGCGAGAATTGGGCTTTTCCATGATTTTCACATGTCCATGTTACAGGTGTTGTGGTTTTCAGTACTCAAGAGAAATTCTTTGATAATATTAAAGATACATTAGAGTTTAACTCTAATCATCCCTGAATATTTTTCTTTCTTTTTTATAAATCTATATATTTACTTTAAAATAGCTAAACGTTACAGCTTTTAGTAGGTGTGATTTTGAAAACCCGTTTTGATTTTCGACGAACAACGAGCAAATCTACTATATTCTTTCATAATATATCAAATCAGTCCATGCCACTGAACATCTGTTGCCAAGATTCCAGACACTGCTGGTATCAGTTTCACATGAATTTTGATCCCAGAATTGACTCATTAATTTCACGAATATTCATATACCAAATTTATGTATTTGGGAATAAATTTACATATCTTTATACGTTTACTAAATTTCACATAATAGAAGAATATAAATCATTTATGAAACTTCAGGTGTAATTTCAATTTTGCAAGATATGACCATCATTAATATCTTTCAAAAGAGGAAAATTAAACAAATATATTTCTCATAATGGGCTTAAAAAATGTAATATCCCGTAAGCCTGTAGTTTATTTTATCTGATTTGTATGATAGTGTTGCAGCGGGGATCACGTCATAGTAAAAAAAAGGGCAGACAAAACATGCAGATTATAAGCCTACAGAATGATTAAGCAGGAGTAGAAGTTAAGAAAAAGAAAAGAAGTAATAGCAATTATACATACATTTTTAGTTATTTTTGTTGTTTTACTCAAGTACAGGATATTCACAAAGTCATCAGGCATATAGAAAAATTGGTTAAAATTGCAACGACGCCTAGAAACTGTTGAAATGTTTGCATAATATGATGGAAATAGTAAAGTTTATATGCAAATTTCTATATAGACCGCATTTGTTGCAAGAAGGACATCTTAGTGATATTCAATTTCTGTCCATGTCCTTCTTAACATATATTCATCAATAGTTGCAATGGCGGCAGTTATTCTTAGTTTAAGGTTCTCCAAGTGCTTTACTTTAGTGCGATGCACGATATCTTTCGTATAGAGCTACGATAAAAAGTTCATGAGTGTTATATCTGTGAATTGATGAGGCAAGGAATCGGGCCACCACTTCTTAACTAGAGATTTGAAAACCTTTCATTTAAAAATTTTTCGTGCAACGAATGGTGACCATATAGAAATTTATTAACTATTTGTATATAATTCACAATTTAATAAAGGATTCTACTTGTCTAATGTATTTGTGGACACCCTGTATAATGTATGTTTAATTATAGATATTGAGAAAATATCTGTGAATGTCGCTTCGCCATTATTTAAATTGATGACTCCCATCCCTCATTTCTGCAAAGGTAAACGATTGACAAATTTGATTTTTATTTTGATAACACACGAAAATGCACGTTTATATAATCAAGAACAGGAATATATGTAATATTTGATCTGTGCGTGTTTATTCTTGCTTTATTCTGCATTAGTTTCTTCCTAGCCACCAATGCTACTACTGCTGGTACAACTACTCTACTTCTCCGTAAACACACCCATGTGTGCGCACACACAAATATATATATATATATATATATATATATATATATATATATATATACATACATACATACATACATATATATATATATATATATATATATATTATATAATTTAATATATACACATATATATATGTTATGTAAATTATATATATATATATATATATATATATATTAAATTACATAATATATATATATATATATTAAAATTATAATATATATATATATATATATATATATATATATATATTAAATTACATAATCGGCGACATTACATCCTTAGGGAAGTATTATTGATTAAATAGCGTTCTCCTATCAATCTTGCACTGTTTAGCAATGTCTTCTAGAAATAGAAATGATGCGATGGTCATCAGTCGCGCATAACATGTGACTGTCGAAAAAGGCATACACTCCTATGCACACACCGATAAAATACTATGCTGAAGACAACACATGAAACTCACCATACCAAAACAACATCCTTTGTAAGTCTATAAAACTAGCCGAAAGCACTCGTGATAATAACTATGGACAATTTTTATATTCTTTAACCCCTGAAAAACGGAAAAATATTAGAATGCTGAAAAAAAACTCAATAAAGGATTAATTAAAGATTCTTCGTCGGACGTTTTTAATGAAAGATACTTGAAAGAAAGGTTGCTGCCTAAATATGTATTAACACATTTAGTCTGATGAAGTCCTTCGAGAGAACGAAACGCGTTACACAATTTTTTAACACTTAATCATTTATATATATATATATATATATATATATATATATGTATGTGTGTGTGTGTGTGAGAGATAACATAATTATATAAATATAAAAGTGGACAATGAGGTCAACACCGAGCAACGGTAGTCTTTTTCATGCTTCAACCAATCTAAAGGCCATGTAAATAACGTTCAAGCATGACACAGACTGTCGTCGCTCGTTGTTGACCCCAGTGTCGACTTTCATATTTATATTTACATGCATTCTATCCCTTATGTTGAAAACTTTTACCCATAAATATAGCATGCCGTAAAACTATATTTTTATCACCCCCCCCACATATATATATATATCCAGCTACGATGAGAATTGAGTAATTTACATTCGCCTACATTTGTGTAGCGTTTTTTTTTTTTTTTACATGTTTTTGGTGTAATATGCTAATATATATATATATATATATATATATATATATATATATATATATATATATATTCTTTCAATGTAACGGACAAAGAAAATTTTATGAGATTCTTATTGGGTATTTCTTTTGTTCTTACAATATTTTTGTTCTCTTATGACTAAGAGAGGGTAAAAACAGTGTATCGTGGTTGTCACAATCTCTTTCGGTTAATTTATTAGCCATTGTCATGAGGTTAGTTGTTAGAATATACAACACAACTTAGAATCACTACTATTATAAAAGACAGCTAAGAATTACAACTACTTTTATATAACA